>CM019176.2:13870167-14158834 GCA_009739505.2 Apolygus lucorum
TACAGCGGACGGACGCATTTTTTAAAATTCGATTTTCGGATTCTGCATACTTTGAACGTAAACCATCAAATATAGGGGGGTTACAATTCTTTTGAACTGATTAACTAATTAACTAATTAAAACTAGAGTTAGGATCAACCCCTGGATTTTACCCAATCTTGTGTGCATAGTTCCCGGCTCAGCTCTAGCCTTCCCACCGAGTATCTATTAACGTACGGTACTCGGGAGAGAGGGTATTAGACGCATTACAAAATGTTACACAATAATAAAATTTCATTCCGGCGTTTGCTAACGTACGACTTGTATGTTCTTTCTTGAAGAGAACCCACAGTACGGATAGGCGCAGACACCAAAATGGGAAGATTTAATTATCTAGCTGTAAAATTTTAGAGTTAAAAATAAATAATAAAGTATGCACGATATACTGAATTATTGTGTCGTAGACCAAGAAAGTTAATTACTTATTGTTAAAGATTACGATAAGCTTATAAAGTGATATTTTGGTTTATTATTTTCAATGGTGAGCCTATGGAATCGAGAAATTTTATTCACATTTTCAAGAGTGCCCTAGAAAACTCTCGATACAAAGGTTTTGTTTTTCACCAAATTAAAATAGTATAGAATTTAAAAGAATTTTTAAACCACCCGGAGTTCTGTAGGACCAATCGTTCGCTACTTACGAGTACTTGAAGGTTTTCTTTCGATTAAACAGAATCACGAGTGTGAATCACCAAAGATCTCTTATCTCCGTTGAAATTTTCGAGGATTCGAAAAGATTTAGACGAAACAGTGACTTTATGATTGATACTAGTTTATTCAATAAATATTGAATGACTCGAAATTATGATTCAAAAGGTAAAAAGGAAACGAAAACAGTAAGAGAGCGTAACCAAGCAAAGTCGTAAGACGGTTGGAGACGAAGTGGGAAGATAGACAGATAGACGAAGTGCAGCAAAGCGGGCAGACAGGGAAAGCATCAGATCACGTTCAATGTTACCAACTACATGATTTGGCTTAAACTAATCTTCATTGAATCTACACAATTCAAAGCTTATAAGCAAGAACATATTATTCATATGGGTACATTGAATTGTATTAATATTTTCTAAACAGAAAACATTCAGAGTCAGATTATACAACAATCACATGAGAATGCAATGATCTCCTTGTGGTATGAATACTCGGTACATGATTACATGAACCGTATGACGTCACAGGGTAAGAGTCAATCATTGAAGACATCTTATTTCCAGCAGGTAAGTTAAAAAAAGCTGCAAATTATTGCCCAGAGGTTTATTATTTTCTGAATAGATCACTCTTCTGCAATGATCACAGCTTTGCCACTGTCACTACTTATTTAATTTTTACCTACCAACCATAGGTACCTACTACCTACCCACTAGTGCATTTTTGAAAATTTCAACCCTTAATTTCCATTTGGTTGGTAGTTGGGGTTGAAATTTTCAAAAATGCCCTGGTAGGTAGGTAGTAGGCACCGATGGTACCTTTTAGAAATAATTTGCAGCGTTTTGGTTTATTATTTTCACTAATGAACCTTTGGAATCGACCAAGAAGAAAAAATTCTAACACCCCCTCAAAATTTGATGGTTTACGTTTCAAGGTACGTAGAATCCAAAAAAAAATCGAATAAAATTTGGCCGTCCGTCCGCCGTCAGCGGCACTTTTACCACTTAGCATTGACCGATTTTGATGAAATTTGGTATGTAGGCTCCATTTGGGGTCTAGTTGTGCCCCGAAGATTTTGGTTGATGTAGGTCACTTCTAAGGGTTCAAAAATCAATTTTGAAAATTTCAAAACGCCCTAACTCAAAAAATTTTGATATAAAGGTATTGTTTTTTTTCAATTTAAGATTCTATAGAATTTTTAGAATTTATTGAGACCACCCGGAGCTCTGTAGGACAAATCGTTCGCTTACTACGAGAATTTAAAATTTGGACGTACGATAAATCAGAAACACGAGTGTGAATCGCAAAAGAGGCCTAATCTCCGTTCAAATTAAAGCTGACCGAAATGCGATCGATATTTTTCTTCATGTTGGATGGTTGGTGGCTTTGCAGAGGAGTGATCTATATAGAAAAAAAAATAAACCATTGTGTAATAATTTGCAGCGTTTTTTGAGTTGTTTCTAGCAACCATTAATAAAATTTCCATATTAAGCACCATATTTTTCGAACTGAGTGTGAAGCTTTTAGTTCTTCCAAATAAATTTGATTGTGAAGGTGTGAAGTATACAGGGTGTCCCATATGTTATCCACCAAACTTTGGAGTCAATTCTAAAATTAATTTGCAACAAAAATTGTCTCCTAGCAATTTTTTGAACCCCCTTAAAATCCGACTTTTTTGACTTTTAAGATTTTTTCGTGTTTTCGACCTTACAGCTTTAAAACGGTCATAACTCCCTTAAATTGCACTCAAAAATTAAAAATTAGGGATACCGATGGAAAGAGCGTGAAATTTCCCAACAGATAAGCTGTTGATAAATAGAGAAAAACAGAACGCTAGAGAGGTTTTTTTACCTCAAACTTTAAAATTTGTCAATTTCTGTTTTTTTTCAAACATTTTGATGATTTTTCCTCATGGAAACAAGGTATTTGCCAGAGAGGCTCAAAAACTTAAAAACTTCTCCATTTCATCAGCTTTTCAACGGTCACCCAATTTTTAGTTTCACCGTGGAATTAGAGGGAGAAAATGGTGTTTCAATGCGAAAAAACGTGCATTTGTTTCAACGAAATTGACGGTTGGACGGGAGGAATCCGGGGTCTGTTCCGCCCTCCCTCCTCCCAAGCACCACGTCCCGTCCGTTTGCTTTTTAACGACTCATGTACTGAGAAATTTTACGCTCTTTCCAAAGATATCCTTATTTTTAATTTTTGATCTAATTTAAGGGAGTTACGACCGTTTGAATGGTGTAAGGTCGAAAACACGAAAAAATCTTAATAGTCAAAAAAGTCGGATTTTTAGAGGGCTAAAAGAAAATTGCTACGAGACACTTTTTGTTGGAAATTAGTTGTAGAAACTACTCCCGAAGTTTAATGGATAAAATATGGAACACCTTGTATAGTAGGTAGGTTGTACCTACCTGGGGTTGGTAGGTAAAAAAAATAATAGTGGCTATGGCAAGTGACCTTAGCAGAAGAGTGATCTATACAGAAAAAGAATAAACCTTTGTGTAATAATTTGCAGCATTTTCGGTTCGAGTATTAAATGTTTATTTCTTCCAAATAAACTTGATTTTGAAGGTGTGATTGAAGGTAGTTTGTAGTTACCTTAAGAAATATGTAATTTAGTAACCAATGTATTAATGTGGTAAGTAAGTAATTTAGTAGTTGGTAGGTAAAATTTAAAAAAAAGGTAGTTTCATTTTATTAGGTAGGTACCTAATTATAAAATAATGTTTTTAAAATAGATTTTTTTCATTTAATTTTAGTTCAGGCAGTGTCATCAACACACTATTACTGGTTTAAACGCCCCTTCCAGCCACCAGAAAAACCCGCTCCGTTCACCAGAATTCCGCCTTCGAATCTTCGGAAAAACAGAGTCGAGATTGGCCCGACGAGCCTCACGATACCCCCCGTGGAATGATTTAATTAAACTTCGCAAGTGAGTTCAAAACGCGCTCAAAGAACGGGAACGATAGCAGAAGTTCGCTCGCCGAATATCATTCCCAAAGAGAGCTAAAAGTAATTAAGGGTTATAGTCTGGTAAACAAAGTGATAATAGGCAGGGTTTTAGCTTCGGAGTGAGAAAACCCCTTCTAGGGAAATTGTATCCCAGGCCTTGTAGTGGCGGAGAGGGCAGAAGGGGTTTTGTGAAACGCGGAATCCTCTAATAGAATTTGCATAACGCGAGTAAATTGGGCGTGTACCGGAATGGCGATGGGGGCCAAAATAGAGCTTATCCTTCCCAAGGGCGGATTACAATATGCAAAACTACGGATTATGAACACATTCTCAGTAGGAGAGCCTCGAGCGGTCTTTCCGAACAATTGGGCCACGTACTCAGCCTCGGAAGTGGTGGGATTTTTTCTCCTTGGAGGGTTTCCCGCCTTTTATCTTGTACGAGTAGTTTTCAGGATCTCATTCGGCAACGAGTCGAATAGAAGTTGTATCGAGTAAAGCCAACTTTGCTTTGCGGTTCGGTTTCTGAATCCACTTAACCGGCTACGCGACACCACCTTCCTTACCTACCTGGGAGACACCAGTGAGTATGAGAACACACGCTCTATGAAATTTCTGAAAATTCAATTACTTAATTAAGTTGAGATGAAAAACAAACTACTCACTAAAACACAAACGGTGGATACAGCTTTCGTACAAGTACGCAACCACGAGAGACATTTTATGTCTTATGTTTAATAAATTGAGAGCTTTCCAATGAGTGGTGAACGATTTTTGTGGGGTGGAAAATGAGGAAGTTAGTTTACCCTAGGAACGATTGGTTGTACGTGAAAATCATCAGAAATTTCCGCGTAACGCTCCCCGCGTAACGATCCCCGCGTGACGATTTTTCATTTATGTGCCATAGTAAGGACATAAAATGTCAAAAAGTCGGGCAAATTTGTTTACATAGCTTCCTCATACCCATAACTCAATTTTATAGGTGATCGGATACATTGTAGCTAATGAGGAATTTCACCATGTTGGAATTTCCTATTTTTGACAAACTTTCAGCCCGTACTTCCTAATTTACGAATAAACAAAACAGTGTAGAAAATATGAACGTTTAAAAAAACCCGGAAGGATGACCTCACCCTGAAATAGTTCATGTACGGCCGCTTGAAGCGCTGAGATCGAGAAATCCATAGTCCCCAGATGCAACATTTCAGAAAACCAGCAAAGATCGAAATCGAAAAACTGAAAAAAAAAAAAAATAGAAAAAGCAAGATGGGGAAAATTAGGTTTTCCTGTTTTCCTGTTTTTATTTGATAACTTTCCTCTTAGATATCACGATTTCGTCGTACCATCTGGCAACACTGGGAGGAGATGGCGATCCGAGCACCCCAATCAGCGAGGGTTCCCCCTTCACGTTGAAGAGGTCCGTTTTCCCGGTTATTTTTTGAAATCATAAATTTTTATTGTCTCCCAAAAATAACAGGGGACTTATTTTCCGAAATCAACACGATTTTCAGCCATCCCACACCATCAACTATTCAGGAAACGCTGCAAATTATTACACAACGGTTTATTATTTTTCTATATAATCGTCTATAAAGCCACCAACCATCCAAACATCGATGGCATTTCGGTCAGCTTTAATTTGAACGGAGATTAGGCCTCACACTCGTGTTTCTGATTTATCGCATGTTTATTATATTTATGGTTTATTATTTCATTATTATTATTTTAATGGTTTATTATTTTTCTATATAATCGTCTATAAAGCCACCAACCATCCGGAGATTAGACCTCTTTTGCGATTCACACTCGTGTTTCTGATTTATCGTACGTTTATTATTTTAATGGTTTATTATTTTTCTATTTAATCGTCTATAAAGCCACCAACCATCCAATATGAAGAAAAATACTTGGAAAATGTCACCCCACGCATATTTAAGCAAAAACCTCTTTTTTGGCCGGTAATTTGCCCATAACTTCTATACGAATTAAATGATCGGAATAGTTCGACGTTAGGACCAACTAGACCCCAAATGGAGTCTATGTGCGAAAGAACGGGTTTTTTAGACCGATTCTAAGGCCTTTTATGGCCCGGACGGCGGACGGACATTGCAAATTTGGATTCTACGCACCTTGAAACGTAAAGTGACAAAGTTTGAGGGGGGTTATAAAAATTTTTTGCGATACGATCACATAGGCTTATTATTAGAAATAATAAACCAAAAATGCAAACAGAATTCGGTGAAATTCCTCATTTCAAAACATCAATCTCTAGGTACCTTCATAGAGGACCATCTATACGTCAAACCTCCGAGATCAAGGAAATTTCATCGGATTTGGATGAAAATTGTGGGAATAACGGCTGTTTTTTTTTTTTTTTTTTTTTTTTTTTTATTAACTCCCCTCAAAGACAAAATGTCTTTTTTGACGGAGGGGGCACGCCATAAATGAAAAATAAATAAATAAATCAAATATAATGGGGAGGACGCCCAGGACTCACCCGACGCCGGCCCTAGGGATGAGGGAAGATGAGGAAGGTGGGGGTGGGAGAGATGGATGAAGGGAAGTGCCTCTGTAAAACGACCACCAGTTCAAATACGAGCCGAGCAGGACACGGGTGGTGATACCACGGAGTACGCCTACTGAGATGCCCAACTCGCGCAACTCCGTGGCACTTTTCCCGCACCACACCCCGCGCCATGACAAGGTGTATTATGTGTACATACATGTGTATTATTTTACATATGTGTAAAATTACATTTTACAATTACATTTTACAAATGTGTATTATATACATGTGTATTATACATGTGTATTATGTTTGCGCATGCGCAGTGGCTACTGTCGATGATTTTCGAAAGAGACTATCCTAACGTGGCCTATTCCAAATATTTCTTAATTAACGAACAATGTACTACAGAGTCACGTTAGAGAATGAGTTTTTAATTGTATACTTTTTGGTAACCAAATTAACACCTGAAATAATAATAATGGTGGGTACCTACATTACTCCCCCTCTAGTACCTTTGGTACGTCATTAAATCTGTTGAACTGAAAAAAATCAAGGGTTAAAATAAAAAACGCGTTCCAAATAACGTGAGGGAAATCTAACGGTTCTTCCGCTCTTTGTGGTCTTCTGTTTTCCTGTTTCTTTTTTCTCTTGTCTTGGTTGAAGTTCTGGAACTGGCTGTTGTTCTTGAGTGTGTTGTCGTTGTGAGTTCGTAGAGTTGTGTTGAGTTGTTCCTGGTTCTTGTTCTGCGATGAAGTATGCTGGTTTTAATCTGTCAATTGAAATTGTTGTTGTTCTGTTCTTCATATCCAGTGTAAAATATTTGTCTGTCTTCTCGATGACTTTGTACGGGCCTTCATAAGCTGGCTCTAGAGGCTTCTTCACTCTATCCACTCTTACGAAAACGTGTGTGCATGTTGATAAATCTTTGTGAATGAAGATGTCTTTCTTGGATTTGTTTTCAATTTTTCTCGGTTTTAGTAGCTTCATACATTGTTGTAGATTGTTAACGAATGTATCTGGTTCTGTTTCCATTGTTGGTTCTTCAAAAAATTCTCCTGGTAGCTTTATTGTTGTTCCGTATGTCATTTGTGATATTGTATAGTTGCCATCAGTTTGTAGGGCACCTCGTAACCCTAACAAAACTGTGGGTAAAACATCAGTCCATTTGACTGTGTTGTGTGCTTTTATTGCTGTTTTTAATGTTCTATGTTGTCTCTCCAATTTTCCATTACTTTGAGGGTGGTATGGTGTAGTATGTTTAAATTTTGCTCCACATAATTCTGTTAACTTTTTGAATAAATTTGATTCGAACTGTCTACCTCGATCTGAGACCAGTTGAACAGGTACTCCGAATCGGGTAATCCAAGAATTGTAGAATGTTTTTGCTACAGTTTCAGCTGTGACATCTTGGATAGGGATTGCTTCCAACCAATTTGTGAATCTGTCAATCATTGTCAAAATGTAAGTGTATCCGTCAGATGGTGGTAGTGGTCCAACAATGTCTATGTGTATAAATGCAAATCTTTCTTCTGGTTCTTCAAATATGCCTAATGGGGATTTTGTGTGTTTCGAAATTTTGTTCTTTTGACATCCCATACATGCTCGAGTCCATTCTGTTATATCTTTTTGAATTCCAGGCCAAACTGCTTTTGATGTAACTTGTTTAACTGTTGACCTTATTCCAGGGTGAGTCATGTCATGGATTTGATGGAAAAAGTTTTTTCGAAATATTTTTGGAATGAATGGTCGTATTCTTTGTTCAGAAACATCACACCACAGTTTTTTTCTTGATGGTAATTCGTAATGTTTAAAACTCAAAGAATTGTTTCCATTTTTCAACTCTTCCAGTTCTTCGTCTTCCACTTGGGCATCGGCTATTTTGTCAAAATCAATAACTGTGATAGCTGTGATCCGTGATAAATTATCTGCAACAATGTTGTTTGAGCCAGAAATATGACGAATGTCTGTTGTGAATTCCGAAATGTACTGTAATTGTCTTTGCTGTCTTGGGGATGCTCGTTCATTTCTCTGTTTGAATGCGTATATAAGTGGCTTATGATCTGTGTATATGATAAAATTTCGACCTTCCAGGAAATGTTTGAACTTTTTGATTGATTTATCGCATGAAAGTAATTCTCTGTCGTAAGTTGAGTATGATTTTTTTGTGTCACTGAGTTTCTTAGAATAAAATGCAATTGGTCTTTCCCCACTTTCTTCATGTTGTTGGAGGACACTTCCTATAGCAAAATCACTAGCATCAACTACTAGAGAAAGTTGGTAATCAGGATTGGGAAACACTAGCATTGCTGCGTTTACCAAGTCCTGTTTGCATTTTTCGAACGCTTTCTGTGCTTCAGATGTCCAAACTACTTTTCGCTTATCTTTCTTTCTAGCCCCTTTCAGGTAATCATGTAGGATAGCTTGAGTTTGTGCAGCATCTTTCAGATATGGCCGATATGAATTTACCATACCTAAGAATGATCGAAGTTCGTGCAAAGATTCAGGGAGTTTGTATTCGAAAATAGCTTTGACTTTTTCTGGAAGTGGTTTTGAGCCTTCTGGTGTGACTAGATATCCGAGAAATTCTAAAGAGTTTACACCAAATATTGATTTTGAGACATTAATTCTTAGACCATGATTATTCAGTCTCTCTAGAACCTGTCTGAGATGATTTTTATGTTCCTCGGCTGATGAAGAAGCGATCAAACAATCATCAAGATAAGGAAAAACAAAATCGAGACCGCTGAGAACTTCATTAATAAATCTTTGAAAACTTGCAGGTGCATTTCTTAAACCAAATGGCATAACATTAAATTCAAATAAGCCAAAAGGTGTTGTAATTGCTGTTTTGGATTTGTCTTCTTCTGCTACTGGAATTTGGTAATATGCTTTAAACAGATCTATTTTTGAAAAGATTTTTTTATTGATCAAAATATGATGAAAATCTTCAATTCTTGGCAATGGGTACCTATCTGGAACGGTACAAGCATTCAGTCGTCGATAATCTCCACATGGACGAAAAGATCCATCTTTTTTTGGTACAACATGTAAAGGACTTGCCCATTGTGAATTGGAGGGACGAACTATGCCTTGGTCTAACATGTATTGGAATTCATCTTTGGCAACTTGCAATTTCCTTCCATCTAACTGTCGCGGTCTACAATGAACTGGAGGACCTTTTGTTACAATATAGTGCTTAACGTCGTGCTTTATTTCGTTTGGAGACCAATTTATGCCTGGTTTTATTGTTTCCGGAAATTGTCCAAGAATATCAGCATACTGAGAAGATTTTGACATGGTACTTATCATGAGGTCTGCAGATATGGAAGAAACTTCGCCTCTTGTAAACAGCTTTGTTTCCCCATCAATCAGTTTTCCTCCTTTCAGGTCTATCAGTAAATTGAATTTTTTCATGAAATCTGCTCCTAATATTCCTTTAGATACTTTTGCAACTATGAATGGCCATTTGAAATTCCGTCTCAATCCTAAATCTACAGCAATCATTTTGGTACCAAATGTAGGAATTTCTGTGTCATTTGCAGCGTATAATTTGAAGTCCGGATTGAGAAAATTTCTGTGAGGTCCTGATTTTGAAGGTGGTATAACTGAAACTTCTGCTCCACTGTCAACTAAAAAACGAGTCTTGGAATTTTTGTCGAAAACAAATAATCGAGAGTTGCAGCAATTTGGTGCAGAAGAAGTTGCTGCTACTTCTACTGCTTTTTGGAGTTTTCCTGCTTTTTTCCAAGCACAGGGAGGTGTGCATTTGTCCGCATAACATCTGGTACCGAACCTAAAATGGAAATAACAGTATTTACCATTAGGATCATACCGACTTCGAGATCTGCTTCTCTTCCTGCTGTGCGATCGATTTGAACTTGAACTTCGCGAAAATGATCGTGAACGATTTTCCATCTTCATTGCTTCGATCTTCTGTTCTAAGGATGCTATCTGCATGGAGAGGGACGCAAGAAGTTCGTTAGCAGGATAATTATAATCATTTTGACTACTTTGCGATTGGAATTTGGCTGCATAAAGTTCGTGACGAGGGTTCGTTTCCAAAATTTTGTCTGCCATAATTGCTAATCTTTCCAAAGTTTCATTGCTTACAATTATAATATTTTTAATAGAATTTGGTAATTTATCAAGCCATAATGTTTTTAGAATTTTGTCCGAAACGTCTTTTCCAGCCAATGATTTCATTTTTCTCAACAACTGACTTGGCTTCAAGTCACCAAGTTCAAGTCCCGTGAGTAATTTTCGAATTTGCTTTTCGTCACTTTCCTTGAAAATATTCAAAAGTCGAGATTTTGCTGCTGCGTATTTATTAATTTCTTCTCCTTCAATGATGTCCCAAATGTTTTCGAGAATTTTGGGTTCCAAATTAGCAACTAGATGATTAAATTTAGACGTATCGGATCTTACTCTCTCCATTGTGAACTGAGCTTCGACTTGGTAAAACCAAATTTCGGGTTTTTCTGTCCAAAATGGTGGCAACTTTATTTTCCTTACGGAATTAACTTCCTCGTTTCCCGCTTGTACAGGTAGATCTGCATCTCCACCTCCTTGGCTACTTTCTCCATTCATTTTAGTGTCCTTCGGAGTCACCAATATCCTAACGTGGCCTATTCCAAATATTTCTTAATTAACGAACAATGTACTACAGAGTCACGTTAGAGAATGAGTTTTTAATTGTATACTTTTTGGTAACCAAATTAACACCTGAAATAATAATAATGGTGGGTACCTACAAGACCATCTCACCCCGATCCTCATAATTTCAGAAAAATTCATCGAAATCAGATGGGAAATGTAGAAGTTATGGCTGTTACAAGGAATTCAGGTTTGCGCATGCGCAGAGGCTGCTATCAGTCTGGGGTCAATGATTTTAATAGAGTGCCACCACTATCAGCTTGACCCTTAACTTGTTATCAGAATTAGATGTAGAATTAATTTCCTCAATTTTGAACTGTTGGTCAGAATCATTTATCTACGTTATTCATTTAGTAATTATTCTATAATTTATTTATTATATAAAACAAGAGCATTATGTTCTTGGAAGTGTATAATAATACACGATTATACTTTTGCTTCCGAGTCAACCAGGGTAACAGAAGCTTTGTTTTCGCTTTTCAAGGTTGAAAAAAAAAGTTCTCCAAAATCAAAATTTCCACTCGAGTTTTACGTTTCAGACCATCCTGAACATTTTTGTTTGCCCTTGCGTAACTTCTACATTTCTCATCTGATTTCGATGATATTTTCAGAGATTGTGCGAATTGGCGTGTAGATGGTACCCAGGTTTTTGACCTCAAGTTTGGATTCAGCACCCTTGAAAACCTATATACTACAACTTTAAGCCCAATGATACTATAACATGTGGTAGAAAAATTAATTAAAGAGATCACACGTTTGAAAAAGGCGGGCCGCTGTATATGCACACACACTAGGCAAGGACTACGCCGCGTGCGTGTGTAAGTAGTATTTTGTAGTATCCAAGAGGTCCTCCAAGGGTTTCCGTGCATGGATACTTTTTTCAAAGACAGTTGGCTAGCTACGTCACACCATTCAAATCTTCAACTTTCCTTCGCTTCTCTGATTTTGGTTTATTATTTTCAATAATGAACCTTTGGAATCGACCAAGAGAAAAAATTTTTAACACCCCCTCAAAATTTGATGTTTTACGTTTCAAGGTACGTATTATCCAAAAATCGAATAAAAATTTGGCCATCCGTCCGCCGTACGCCGTCCGCCGTACGCGGCACTTTTGCCACTTAGCATTGACCGATTTTGATGAAATTTGGCATGTAGGCTCCATTTGGGGTCTAGTTGTGCCCCGAAGCTTTTGGTTGATTTAAGTCACTTCTAAGGGTTCCAAAATCAATTTTGAAATTTTGAAAACGCCCTAACTCAAAAAATTTTGATAAAAAGGTATTTTGTTCCCTTCAATTTAAGATTCTATAGAATTTTTAGAATTTTTTGAGACCACGCGGAGCTCTCTAGGACAAACCGTTCGCTCCCTACGAAAATTTAAGGGTTTATATTGAAATTTATATATATACATGTAAATCAAAACACGAGTGTGAATCGCAAAAGAGGCCTAATCTCCGTTCAAATTAGAGCTGACCAATATGCGATCGATGGTTGGTGATTTTGATTTTAACACAGAATGTATTTTTGCGATGACCTACCGAAAAAAAATCGTCACGAAAAAGCGACAGAAAAAACCGTTACGCGCCTTTTATAATGATTTTCACGTACAACCAAGCCGTTGGTAGGGAAATGTAACTCCCGCAGTGTTCATTGCACAGAAATTGTTCACCATTCGTTGGAAAGCTCTCAATTTATATAGTATTTTTCTTGTAGTTACATATTTATTTATATAAATGACAAATTAAATGTCTAAGAATTATTTATTTTATTATTGCCAAAGACTCCACATTTATTATTGTTGTTTTTTATTGAACGGATGACTAGCATCGCAAAAACACATTCTGTGTTCCTATGATTTCATACAGAGTATGGAAAAAGAAATAAACCGGGGGGTGCAGGGGGGCGGAGCCCCCCGCCGAGGCGCAAAGCGCCGAGTTTTTTTTCTCCTTCATATTGGATGGTTGGTGATTTTGTAGACGAGTGATCTATATAAAAATAATAAACCGTTGTGTAATAATTTGCAGCGTTTTTAAAAATATTTTCTCAACGAACAGACCCAATCACCGTTATTCCTTAGCCATACTCTTTTGAAAAAAATAAAATAAAAAAAACGTCTGCCAAGTGGGTGTGGCACATAGCTTCCTCGTATCCATAACCCGATTGTATAGATTATCCGATGCATAGTAGTTAATCTCAAAACACCAATCTCTAACTACCTTTCACTACCCTCATAGGGGACCATCTACTCGCTGATCTAGACAATCTTAGAAAATTTCATCAAATTCGGATGAAAAATGTAAGTGCTATGGCTGTTACAAGGATTGTAACATGCGCATGCGCAGAGGCTTCTGTAAATTTTAAGGCCTTGATTTTCATTGGGGACCGTCTACAGCCTAATCCGCATAATCCCCGAAAATTTCATCGAAATCGGGTAGAAAATGTGGAAGTTATGGCCGTTACAAGGAAATTCACGTTTGCGCATGCGCAGTGGCTATTGTCATTCCGAAGGTGGTGATTTTCATAGGGGACCATTTAAATACTAATCTGTAACATCCCTGAAAATTTCATTGAAATCGGATGGAAAATGTAGAAGTTATGACCGTTACAAGGAATTCACTTTTGCGCATGCGCAGTCGCTTCTATCAGTCCGAGGATGATGATTTTCATAGGGGACCGTCCTCACACCAACCCGCACAATCCCTGAAAATTTCATTGAAATCGACAATAACTTCGTATAGTTATGCGCGTTACAAGGAATTCATGACAGACAGACAGACAGACAGACAGACAGACAGACAGACACACAGACACACAGACACGGAAACAAAATTGTTCAGAAAGGTCTAAAACGCAAAACGCGAGTGAAAATTTTGATTTTGGAGAACTTTTTTTTTTCGTCCTTGAAAAGTGAAAACAAAGCTTCCGCTACCTTGGTAGACTCGGAAGCAAAATTGACTGAAATACCCCTATGTGTCCGCCGTACGCGTCACTTCCCTTAGTTCCCATGGACCAATTTGGTTCAAATTTGGTATATGGGCTCCATTTGGGGTCTAGTTGTGTGGCGAAGCTTGATGTAGGTCACTTCTAAGGAATGAAAATTAAAGGTTGACATTATCAAGAGTGCCCTAGCTCGAAAACTCTCGAAATAAAGGTATTGTTTTTTTACCAATTTAAAATAGTATTGAATTTAAAAAAAAATTGAGATAACCCAACCCAACCGTTCACTCCCTACGAGTACTCAAGGGATCGACGATAAAACGGAAACACGAGTGTGAATCGCGAAAGAGGCCTAATCTCCGTTGAAATTGTAGCTAACCAAAACGCGATCGCTATTCGTTTCTTCGAAATGTATTCAATTTTGCGTCCTTAGCAACCAGTATTCAAATTTCCGAATGAAGGTACCCCCTACTCTTTATTTCTTTGAACTGAGTGTGAAGCGTTTATTTCTTCCAAATAACCTTGATTTTGAAGCGAAAATAGTAGGTAGGTGGTGGCGATGGCAAAGGTCTGTTCTTTGCAGGCGAGTGATCTATGCCGAAAAATAATGAACCTTCGTGTAATAGTAATTTACAGCGGTTTAAAAAAAATAATGTAGTAATAATAGTAATGCAGGTTGGAAACAACCATCTACTGGCTACTTTGGTAAACTCAGGGGACATCCGACAGGACACGATGAGAGACGTCCAATTATTTTGACGGAGACGTCCCAGTAAAGGCGATACGGGAGACGGCGGTCGGAAGAAAAGATCGGTACAGGTTGGAGGGTTGCGGAGGGGAGGCCATTAGCGGCTACCTCGTTCCTCCGCCCCGCGGGTTTATCGGCGATCCGGAGGCCGATCCCGCCCGGGGGCGACCAGGAGGACGTCCCGGCGGCCCCTCCGCGGGGGCGACCTTAATGCCGAAACCGTGTAAACACCCTCAGTCACTCAGATTTCGGCCTCTCGCCGGCTGCCGCGGTTCTCACGTGGATCAGCTCCGCCTCCTCACCACCCCCCCCCCCCCCCCGCCAGCGGTCTTATGTCACTCGAAGATAAAAGTCCCACTCCTGCAATATTACTGTGTGATCGAGAACTCAAAGAAACAATTCGAACTTTTTCAAAAATTTTAGAACTATAAACGTTATTTTGGTTCATTATTTGGACAATGAACCTTTCGAATCGAGCAAGAAAAACGCTGCAAATTACTTCACAAAGGTTCATTATTTTCCTGTATAGATCACCCTTCTGCAAAGATCACAGCTTTGCCATTGTCACTAATTATTTATTTCGAATTATTCATTGTCACTGGGCATTTTTGAAAATGTCAATCCCAACCACCAATCAAATGAAATGAAGAGTTGAAATTTTCGAAAATGCCCTAGTGACAATAAATAATTCGAAATAAATAATTAGTGACAATGGCAAAGCTGTGATCTTTGCAGAAGAGTGATCTATACAGGAAAATAATAAACCTTTGTGAAATAATTTGCAACGTTTTCTTTTTTTACCTACCAATTTTTTTTTTTTTTTTTTTTTTTTTTTCACCTACCAACCATACTACCTTCACCAAATATATACTTTTTAGAACGTCCCCCGGTAAGACTTGGGCGTCCTTATGCGATCGATCTGGGGTGAAGGAGGACAACACTCAACAGAAACAAAACAAATAACCACACAGTAATCTGTTTTAGACCATTCTGAATCCAAATCCACAAAAAAAACCATAGGTGTATGTCTGTGTGTGTGTGTGTGTGACAAAATCTTGTGTCGTCTGCCCAGGCCTTAGTTCTCAACCGATTTTCCTGGTTCTTTTGGTTTATTATTTTCAATAATGAACCTCTGGAATCGACCAAGAAAAAAAATGTTTAACACCCCCTCAAAATTTGATGGTTTACGTTTCAAAGTACGTAGAATCCAAAAATCGAATACAAATTTGGCCGTCTATATTTCCCACTTAGCATTGACGAATTTTGATGAAATTTGGTATGTAGGCTCCATTTGGGGTCTAGTTGTGCCCCGAAGATTTTGATTAATGTAGGTCAGTTCTAAGGGTTCCAAAATGAATTTTGAAATTTTGAAAACGCCGTAACTCAAAAAATTTTGATATAAAGGTATTGTTTTTCCTTCAATTTAAGATTCTTTAGAATTTTTAGAATGTTTTGAGACCACGCGGAGCTCTGTAGGACAAACCGTTCGCTCCCTACGAGAATTTAATGGTTTTACGTACGATAAATGAGAAACACGAGTGTAAATGGGAAAAGAGGCCGTTCAAATTAAAGCTGACCGAAATGCGATCGATGTTTTTCTTCATGTTGGATCGTTGGTGGCTTTGCAGAGCAGTAATCTATATAGAAAAATATTAAGCCATTGTGTAATAATTTGCAGCGTTTTTTGTTCGACCCGGAAACCTATCTAGTTGTGTACCACGTCGCCAGAATTTCGAAATTTGCCTTTTAAAGGGGTGGAAAGGGGGGCTTAAAGCTTTAAAAACGTGCGTTTGCGTGCATAATCTTGTAAACTCTCCCAGGCCTCTATCTCCAACCGATTTGCGAGTTTCTTTTTTTGTTTGACTTAAATAACTCCCGACTTGTACATGATTTCACCAGAGTATCAAAATTCTCAAGGGGAGGGGGCGAGTGGGGGGATAATATTCACAAAATATCCGATTTTTCAATATTTCGGTTCCTTTACTGCTTACTAATTGCACCCAAGCTTTGATATTGAGGAAAAATTTTCATTATACCTCCGTATTTTCATTAATTATTCTCTGTGGCACCATGGAACTAATAGTGGTGCCACCATGGTGCCAGGACCATAAACCGCATATTTCGTGGGTTTTTCGTGTTCCACCTTGACTACGGATGTGAACCGTGTGAGTCCGTGACGGACTGCCTACTAAAACTAATAGATGGAAGTTCAACTTTACGACGTATTTCCGCTTTGGTGCCAGACTGGCACCATTGGTGGAGGTGGGGAGGGGGGGGGTTGAACTCGAATTCCCATGTTGGGTATCGTAGATCGTGGATTTCAAAATGCTCTTCAGATTCGAGGCTTCCATGCAAAATTTCATCAAAATCGGTCAATGCTAACTGACCGTTCGTTTTGTTCATCAACTTGTACCGTCGAGAACAATAAACCTCACTGGGTATTTTAAATGTGTTAAAGGTAGGTAACGTATTGACTGATATTGAATCCTATTCGGGTGAATTGTACAGCGAGACTCAGATTGTGCGGATCGAGTTCTCGAAGGCAATAAAGTTGATGAATAGAGAGTGAGAGTGAAGGTAAACCGCGTTAAATGTAATCCGACGCCCTTGTCAAGTACGCACGGGAAACACGCGGCGGGTGAGAGTGAAGTGGTTTACAGAGGAAACACTGCGGGGTATAAATCCTGAATAGTGACGACGCACCAGCGTGGAAGTGAGAGGTGGCCGTCAGGACCCAACCAAGTCCTGGTTCGGAACATCAGCGAGGAGGTTGACGGCAGCTGATCGGAAGCTCAGTGTAATCAGGTAATTTTAGCGAATTTTCAAAAAATAAACCTAGTATAATGGACTCTAAATTTTCAGTACGGAGTTTTTTGAATTTTTCGATATGGAACATGTTTTAGCCAGAGGGTAACTACCCGAAGAGCGTTACGCAGAAGGGGGACGCTGGATAGTCACGACAATCCGGTTTTCGACAGTGCCGAGCTTTTCAATGCATTTTAGATTTGTCTGTTGTAATTTTGTGGAGTCGTGAGGGAGGTATTAAATTCCGTGTTGGTCGAAACGACTCTGGGTCCTCTTCTTTGGAAAGAAAAAGTCTGCACTATACTATACAGGGTGTCTACACTTAAGATGGGCATAACTTCAGGGTCCGATTCTACAAAGTATTTCCAACAAAAAATGTTTCGTAGCAATTTTCTTTCAACCCACTCAAAATTCATTTTTTTTCATTTCAAAGTTTTTTCGTTTTTTCGACCTTACGGCACTGATATGGTCATAACTTCCATATTTCTCCTGAATATTCAAATCTGACTACACCGTTAGAAAGAGCGTTAAATTCCTAAGCTATCTAGTGTAAAATCAAAATCTTTCAGCAATAGAATTGTTTCAAAAAATCAAGTCAAAAAGCAAACTTAAAATTTTTTTTCGAAACTTGACTTTTTTCGACCAAAGTTTTTACTCTGAATTTCCGCCCATTTCGATGAGCGCTTTTCAAAGAAAACATGTTCAAATAGTCAGCTTTCCAATGGTATATCAATTTTTCTTTTTAACATGAAGATTGGAAGAGTAAATGAAGTTTGAATGTCAGAAAAACGGGTGTTTGACAAGAAAATCCAGTGTTTTAAGGGGTTTATGGTCCCCCTCGATCTCAAAATGGCTTGACGATTTTGGTATCATTTTCTTTGTAATTTTTTACGCTGAATCCAACGGCGATACTTCCGAATGATTCCGACTGCTAGAAAGTGGATTTATTGTTGGGAATATTGTGTAGAATCGAACAAAAGTAACACCTTTCTACTCAATAAAAACATAAATCAGCTAGAAATTCGGTGTTTTTATTGAGTAGAAAGGTGTTACTTTTGTTCGATTCTACACAATGTTCCCAACAAAAAAATGTCTCCAAACAATTTTTTCTTAACCCACTCAAAATGCCTTTTTTTCACTTCACAGTTTTTTTTTGCGTTTTCAACCTTACGTCATGAAAATTCTCATAACTCCTGTTATTTACCAAGTAAATTCAAATGTAAGGATGTCGTTGGAAAGAGCGATAAATTTCCAAGCTATCTAGTGTAAAACGAAAATCTTTTAGCAATAAAACATTCCTGTAAAATCAAGTTAAAAAGCAAGTTATAAATGTTTTCCCGAAATTTGATTTTTTCTTATCGAAGTTCACTTTGAACGCCTGTGTATTTCGATGAGCGCTCTTCGGGAAAAACATGTCCGAAATGTCAGCTTTCTAACGGTGCAATTTTTCTTTTTAAAATTGAAATTAGAAGAGTAAATCAAGTTTGAATGCAAAAAAGTGTGTTTTACAAGAAAATCGAGTGTTTTACGCGGTGTAAGTTCTCCCACAATCTTGAACAGTTTGGTATCATTTCCTACGAAAATTTTCACGCTAAATCCAATGATGATACTTTCGAATAATTCTGAGTGCTAGAAAGTGGATTTTTCGAAGAAAACCTCGGTATTCGTACGCATTCCTACGCATTATTCGTAGATATGGTAGTGAGCATGAAGTTGAAAAATTCTAAATAATTATTACAGCCACTTCCAGGGAAAACATGTCATGTTTTAACATGAGTGGAACACGGGCACAAACGAAACAGTAAACTGGAAAATGGTAACCTCCCAGCAAAGCGACCACGCGAGCGCGCGACCAGAAACAAACTAGTTTGAAAATCAAACCCGAGCGTGCGACCTTGGGCCGAATCGCGACGTCGGGCGGTGGCACGTAGGACGTTCGGTTTACATTGTTTGATATCAGCTGGTCGCTCTGTCGCGCGCTTTGGTCGTCCACATAGGACACGGCGTAAGGGTTAAAACAATTTTAATATTGAGCTATTTGATTGAAGTAGTAAATACAAATGAAATGTAATCCAACTAGTAGGTATCCACTCGATTTTGAACAGCAGATATACAATTGTCGCCAAAACTCCCAAAATCAACCGCACAAGATGTCTCAGTGCATCAACTACGAGCTGGAATACATCGTGTGTTCAAAACATGCAAATGGTCGGCGTTTGAATCAAAACAATTGCTTATCTGACCTACAAATGCAAATTATACGTAGATGTTGCTCAACGCCTAATTCAATCACAGTAAGTAATCATGAATTTGCATAACATCTTGACAATTCTGTCACGAAAATTCATGATGGCTTAGGCGCGTTTAACATGTCCTTCATCCCTGATCAGTCCTCAAGCATTCTGAATCTGTTAATAGCATCTAATGTAATAGTAAGTATTATTAACTTTCAGGGGGCCAAGTGGCTGTATCATTGCTTCTGAGTCTACCAAGGTAGCGGAAGCTTTGTTTTCACTTTTCAAGGGTGAAAAAAAGTTCTCTATAATCAAAATTTCCGCTCGCGTTTTACGTTTCAGACCTCTCTGAACAGTTTTGGTTCCGTGTCTGTCTGTCTGTCATGAAAGCCACAGCCATAACTTCTACATTTCACACTGGATTTCGATGAAATTTTCAGGGATTGTGTGGTTTGGCGTGTAGATGGTCCCCTATGAAAATCATTTTCCCCTGACTGACAGTAGCCACTGCGCTTGCGCAAACATGTATTTCCTTGCTACTGTCATATTTTCTACAGTTTCCAACAATATTCAGAGATTTTGCGGGTTGACATGAAGAGTCCCCCCTGAGGGTAGTGCAAGGTATTTAGAAATATATGTTTTGAGATTAACTACTGTGCATTGGATCGTCTATACAATCGGGTTAAGTATACGAGGAAGCTATGTGCCACACCCACTTGGCAGACGTTTTTCCGTTCTCATGACGATCTCTGGTCTCAATTTTTTTCGATCCTTAAACTTTCTATTTCCTAACTAGAGCTGTAGATTTCCGTTTTCTACCTAGTTTTCTTATTAAATTCTTATTTTATTTCACTTTCATTTAATATCTTTTAAATGGATGATAAGTGGGGAGGTCAATGAGTCCTCAACACGTCCATTTCGAATTATGACTAACAAACTCCATTCATTCTTCTTATTGCTTCCGAGTCAACCAAAGTACTTAGCGGAAGCTTTGTTTTCACTATTCAAGGTTGGAAAAAAAAAATTCTCCAAAATCGAAATTTCCACTTGCGTTTTACGTTTCAGACCATCCTGAACAATTTTGGTTCCGTGTTTGTCTGTCTGTCATGAACTCCTTGCCACAGCATAACTTCTACATTTCTCACCCGATTTCGATGAAATTGTAAGGGGTTGTGCGATTGGTTAGCAGATGGTCCCCTCGGGAAATCTGGGATAGTCTCCTATACAATAGATGGTTTAGACGGTAGATGGTCTCCTATAAAATCGGGTTATGGATACGAGGAAGCTATGTGCCATACCCACTTGACAGACATTTTTTACCTTTGAATTTAAAACTTTAGAACTGAAAAACTTGGAATTCGATTGTTATTGATTTCCATTTCAGTGGACTTTTACAGGTTTTCCCCTGAGAACCTCCAAGTACATTCCAACTATGTAGAACAACTCAATAATCTCAAGTTTTCCGATCGCAAAGAAAAATGTCCTCTTTTAAGTGTACTGTCGTTTGGGATTCAATATCGTTGTTTTCGCCATGAAAACTTTCCATAGTTTCATCTGAGTAAACACAAATTTCCCAAACTCCTCGGATGGAGACTGCAGACAGAACTATCTCCCGTTTTCTTTTTATGATCATCATCATCGAAAATGCTCCAACTCGAGTCGAAGCAAAAACTTTCAATAACCTAATGACTCGACCAAATGGGAAATGTTCCGCCAGCTACTCGTTCGCGCTTCTTCAGACAGGCTGCCGCTGATATGAAGGGTCATCGTCTTGTTTTCGTCGTTAAACGAGGTTTTATTCCTTTCATTTCAGCTCACCGACTTTCGGAAGCGTCGAAGAAGGTTATTTTTCCCGCCTGCCGTAAGACGTAGCTCGTGACCCGAATTGAGTTTGTCCTACGAAAACTTAACTACCATAATAAATAAAAGTGAACGAATATTCGAGCTATTCAACAGGAGTGACCTCATCATCGACCTTAGCAGTTACCACTTCCAACTTGCGATTCACAATCGTGTTTCTGATGGTTTCTGTTCTACTTCTGACCCCTTGAGGGGGTAAAAAGTTGTAAAAATTTAAAATCTATTGTAAATTTTTATTTTATCCGCAGTCAAGCTGATCATGAAAAACATCAACAGAATTTCATCAATATTTTAGTCCAGTGTGGCTGAGAAGAGCGACGCGTAGGTTTTGGTTTTCGCTTTATTATTTTTAATGAAATGCAAGTGTGAATCGCTTACTTATTTTATTTTATTTTTAGATGCATGCAACCTTTTCTGGTCATGGGTGCCGAGTACGAAAAGTTTGAAACTTTTTATCTAAATTTCATGATTTAAGAGAATTTTTTTCAGTTAATTGAACTTGAACTGTCAACTGATACTTTAACGTCCAAGCATCAGCTGATGCGACTATTGTTCGTTCCTCTGAATGGAGCTTCGTGCTTCACTCAGTTGTACTTCCTTCGCAACAAAGAACCAAATCTCGTCTTGAAGGCTCCCACAACTCTCGAATGCCGATTTTATTGTTGACAAGAACTAGTATTGGAAAAGACGTGTGCTACGCAGATGGGCAACCTTTACAAAGAACGCTGCAAATTTATACACACTTTTTTTTTAAAAAATAGATCACTCGTCTGAAAAGAACTCAGCTTTGCCATTGTTACCATCCATAGATACTACCTATCTAACACATTCCTACAGCGATCGCATTTTGGTCAGCTAAAATTTGAACGGAGATTAGGCCTCTTTTGCGATTCACACTCGTGTTTCTGATTTATTGTAAGTCCAACCTAAAGTTTTCGTAGAGAGCGAACGGTTGGTTCTTTAGAGCTCCACGTGGTCTCATTCGATTCTAAAAATTCAATACTATCTTGAATTGATAA
Organism: Apolygus lucorum; assembly: GCA_009739505.2. NCBI lineage: Eukaryota > Metazoa > Arthropoda > Insecta > Hemiptera > Miridae > Apolygus > Apolygus lucorum. The sequence goes on from CM019176.2 coordinate 13,892,569, forward strand.
AAAACAATACCTTTATATCGAAATGTTTTGAGCCAGGGCGTTTTCAAAATTTCAAACCTCAGAAGTGACTGACATCAAACAAAAGCTTCGGGGCACTAAAAGACCCCGAATCCAAATTTAATCAAAATCGGTCCGTGAGGACTAAGGAAAGTGCCGCGTACGGCGGACGGACAAAAAAATTTTATTCGATTTTTGGATTCTACGGACCTTGAAATTTTGAGGGGGGGAGGTAAATTTTTTTTTCTTGTTCGATTTCAAGGATGATTATTGAAAATAATAATCCAAAAGGCTGCAAATTAGTTCATAATTTTTTATTATTCTACTGATTACCCGTCTGCGGCTTTTCCATTAAAACTACCTGAAAGCAATAACGTCACTATCCGAAAGTTGTGGGTGCCTTCACAAGGGAATTTGATCAGGTTGCTAAGGACTCAATCTGAGTACAACACGGAACTTATTCAAAGATGTTTTGCGATTCTCACTCGCGTTTTTGACTTATTGTTAACCCATCATTGAAAACGTCATTGGGAGCGAACGGTTGGTTCTACAGAGCTCTGGGTGGTCCCATTCGATTCTAAAAGTGCAATACCATTTTAAATCAGTGAAAAAAACCAACGAAAACCTTTAGTCAAGAGTATTCCATCGAGGGGGATTTGAATATTACAATCTCTATTTTTCACCCCTTAGAAGTGTCTGATACGTACATAAGCTTAGCGATTGAGATTATGTCTCGTGCACAAAATGTCCCGTTTTTAAATTCATCGGTAAATATACAAAATTTTAATCGTAATCGGTCCAAGGAAACTAAGAGTTTCTGCGTTCTACTCAAATGATAATTAAATTTCTTAGTAAATTTCACGATTTGAACCTCAGTATCTCTATGAATTTGTGCTTTATTCATAATCAGCAACGTGTTTCGTGCCAAAGAATGCAGTTTGTTCTCTAGCTCTTGTTGTGGAGCTCTTTTTCACGAAACTGTGAGGCTCTCGTAGTACCAGAGGTTATAAGTTTGGTATGCACTACTCCCACGCAGAAGATATTCAAAAACTCCCCTTCCTTTGTTTACCAGGTACAACAAATATTGACTTACCTACCTAAAATAGCTGGAACGCGGCGCTAAACTAACTATATCTATAAATAGCTTGAATTAATTTTTCCGAAGTTAAAATTTTCTTTCAGAAGATTGAATTAATCTGTCCATGGTTGAAATCTATTCATCAAAAGATTAACTTATACGCCAATTCTATAATACGAACACACACTTGTATGGTTTGTGAATACGTTATACGATCTTATTGATCTGCTTATCGATCATTAATACGTCTTCATAGTTTGTTGCCTTCTTGTAGACAAGGTTATTGGTGAGGGGAGAACAAATTGCGGCGAGTCCTCAGTACGTGCTTATGTTGTTTTATTTTTTCATGTCGAGCTAGCTTTCGCCCCAGGGGGCATCTTCAGGACACTGTCAACAACGGGTGTAGTTTAGGAGGATGTATAAACAAGTACGGATAAGTAAGACTAGGTACTAGGTTAATTAGTCTGTAAGTGAGCTTGGGGTCATTAGGGGTTTTAAAGTAGGGCAGTTGTTACACTTGTTATATGGTTGAGGGTAGGTACTTACTATAAGTTTGATGGGATGAGGTTGTTATTTACTTAGGTTCTGACTTCCAGATCCTGTCCTGTTGATTTCTGCTTTCACAAAAATGGTCCAGTTTTTTGAAAAAGGAGGGGGCATCCCAAGTCCTTTATCTTTAAAATATGCCTTGGAAGTGCTGGGGCCTGCAATTTAGTAGTTGAGTAGTTAGATTTGTTCAACTAGGTTTAGTTTAGAGTGGTATGCTATTGGAGTGAATTATAGGTACTTACTTGAGTGCTTGTGTATCTATATGTATGATAGTTTTTATAATCTGAGGGTAAAGACATTTACCAAATAAAGAGCTGAATTTAGACTTAAAACAAAGACAGGGCCACATGTTCAGGTAATAAAATACTAGGTTAGGTGAGCTGGGAATGTCAACTTCTTTCTACTGTCATTGTTGCCTAGGGCTAGAAGAGGTGGGCACAGGTTTTGGGCCGGTTCCTCATCCCATCAAACTTATAGTAAGTACCTACCCTCAACCATATAACAAGTGTAACAACTGCCCTACTTTAAAACCCCTAATGACCCCAATATCACTTACAGACTAATTAACCTAGTACCTAGTCTTACTTATCCGTACTTGTTTATACATCCTCCTAAACTGCACCCGTTGTTGACAGTGTCCTGAAGATGCCCCCTGGGGCGAAAGCTAGCTCGACATGAAAAAATAAAACAACATAAGCACATACTGAGGACTCGCCGCAATTTGTCCTCCCCTCACCAATAACCTTATTAATACGTCTGAAACTTCTCTTTTGATTGTGAAGATAGTTTTCAGTCAACTAGTGTTAATGACTCCTATAAATGTTGGAATCTCCACTTGAAGACGTCTGTCTGAATTCTTTTGAGATTTCCACTGAGACAAAGGACCCGCTCCGAGCAATCCACTCTTTATCCTTCGTGATGAATCCTCGGTTTCTTCTGTTTTGAAAACAGGCTTTGAAGCGCGTGATCATCAAAGGTAGACATTTCCTATTCAAATTACTATTAGGGCGTAGAAAGAAAAAAAATCTTAGTGATTTTGTAGCTCAAGTGTTCAGTCGTGGAGTACGCTTTTGTTCAACAACTCAATCTCTTCATCATTCTTCTAATTCATAGGTCGCAGTTCGATAAATCAGTCCACACATAGAGTGGGCTTGAAGGTACATATTTATTGCAAAGACGTTAAGCCTAATATCCATGTTATTAGATACACTATTATTTCTAATCGAGTGTGAAGCGTATATTTCTTCAAAATATTCTTAATTGTGAAGAAGGTAGGTAGGTAGTGGTAATGGCGAAGCTGTTTTCTTCGCAGACGAGTGATCTGTACAGAAAAATAATTCTTCAGTTTTTCATTTTTTTCAAATTTTAGCGCTCTTGGATGAACAGGATATAAGTAGGTTTATCGTTCATATAGCTGTTTTAATCCTCTTCATTAATACTGTTGTCAGAGCTTGCGTAGACGACATCGATCTCAGGAACCCCACAGTTGATAAATTTATTTTTCCCCACCAGCTAGAGTGTAAATTGTTCAACGGATTGTTCCTTCCTTCCTCCATAAGCGCCCTTTCCCGCTTCACTGGAAGACCGTCCCTATTTCTCATATCTGTTCTCCACCAGGCACCCCCCAAGCTGCCCTTCATCCACCAATCTTGGCTCATCACATTTTTCACGTCTCCTTCTCCGAAAAGAAATTCCCAAGAAAATGACACACGGAGAAGGGAAACAAAGATGAGGTTCGTTTCCAATCTCTCATTTTTCTTCCGGCATATAGTTCTGTAATAAGTTGGGAATTTGATCAGAGTGTTGTAAGGCGATTTAGGCAGGTCCCCGGTCGAATCAAGAGACTTTACTTCATCTCAACCCTCTTTTCTTTATATGAGTATTTTTCATTTTATTTCCTGGGCTCGGAACTGCGAGGAATCATAAGAAGAATTCTTGCAAGAGTGAAAATCGGTTGTATTGATTTATTGATTGAATCAAACCCTTCGCATAAAGGCGCTGCAACCCGTGGAGAACAAGTATCAACTTTCACTCTTATCGCTTCCAACTCAACAAAGGTAGTGGAAGCTTTGTTTTCACTTTTCAAGGTAGAAAAGAAAAGTTCTCCAAAATCGAAATTTCCTCGCGTTTTACGTTTCAGACCTTACTGAAGAGTTTTGGTTCCGTGTCTGTCTGTCATGAAATCCTTGCCTCAGCCTTAACTTTTACATTTCTCATCCGACTTCGATGGAATTTCCAGGGATTGTGCGTAGTGCGGATTGGCGTGTAGACGGTTTCCTATGGAAATCATCACCCCAGGACTGATAGTAGCTGCTGCGCATGCGCAAACGTGAATTCTTCGTAAAAGCAATAACTTCCACATTTCCTATCCGATTTCGATGTAATTTTCAGGGATTATGCAGATTAGGTTGTAGATTTTTTTCAATGAAAATCATGGCCTAAAAATTGACAATAGCCTCTGCGCATGAACAAACGTCAAATTCTTGTAACAGCCATGACACTTACATTTTTTATCCGACTTTGATGAAATTTTGTAGGATTGTTTAGGTTGGCATGTAGACGGTCCCTATGAAAATCATCTCCCCCAGACTAGTAGTAGTTGCTGCGCATGCGCAAACGTGAATGCTTTGTGGCAGCCAGTGGAAGAACTTTCAACTTTTACATTTAACTTTTACATTGAAAGAACTTTAACTTTTACATTTTCCTTCCGATTTCGACGAAATTTCTCAGGATTATTCAGATTAGCGTGTAGATGGTTCCCAATGAGGGCAGTGGAAGGTACTTAGAGATTGATGTTTTGAGATCAGTTTTGAGATTAATCACTATGCATCAGATCATATATACAATCGGGTTATGGATACGAAGAAGCTATGTGCATCCATCACTTGTAGACGTTTTTATTTGTTCTTCGTAATTTACTTATACCAATCTTTAGGCTTCGCCAACTTTACATTTCTAAATTTTGGTAGCAACAATGTCTGCAAGTGATCCCGGTAGAGTGCCATATACCACCGAGACATCATTGATGGAAGCCACGTTGTTAAAGGGTTAAAAGTGGCTCAAGCCGTACTAGCCACCCGATGAGAACCATCTAGACACCTACTAGCCCCTGAACGAGAATGAGGAATTTCACCATTTCGGAATTTCCTATTTTTGACACCAAAATCGAATTCAGCGCCTCGAAAAACCCCCTAAGGCAAACTTTCAGCCCGAACTACCTAATTTACGAATAAACAAAACAGTGTAGAAAATACGAATGTTTAAAAAAACCGGGAAAATGAAGTCATCCTGGAATAGTTCATTTATGGCCGCTTGAAGCGCTGAGATCGAGGAATCTATAGTCTCCAGATGCAAAATTTACAGTAAACAGTAAAGTTCGAAATCGAAAAACTGAAGAAAAAAAAAAAAACAAGATGGGGAAAATTAGGTTTTCCCTGTTTTTGTTTGATAACTTTTCTCTCAGAAAACACGATTTCGTCGTCCCAATGGGCAACACTGTGAGGAGACGGCGATCCAAACAGCCCAATCAGCGAGCGTTCCCGCTTCACGTCCGTTTTCCCGGTTAGTTTTGAAATGGAAAATTTTGATTGTCTCCCAAAAATAACAGGAGACAATTTTCCGAAATCAGCCCGATTTTCATCTATCCCACACCATTAACTATTCAGGAAAAATGCAAACAGAATTCGGTGAAATTCCTCATTGTCATCTAGTAAGTCAAGGATAAAGGCACATTTGGGTTCAGCTGTGCCTGGAGCACATAGGAGGTTTTTTCGGGTATTTGACATTCCATGAATTTGAACGTGAATGTCGATGACACGCCTGCCTTTTGTCTTCCTCACTCCTGTTAGTGGAGAAACTAGGTATGTGTTGTCAGACCATCCGCAATGGCCTCCATCCTTGGCTTCTGATCTATTTTGTGCTTTCCTGTCGTGATCTCACCAAGTCAATTCCATTTGTTTGTTGAAGGATGAAAAATGCTACTCAATGGTCGAGTAGTGATGATTCGGTCACCTGTTTGTGTCGTTACGTCTTCAAAAAGTCCATTCATGCAGCATGAGCGAATTTTCATGAATCGTGTGTTTTGTTTTTTTAACACTATACAAATATGGAGAAGACCAACGCCATCCTGCTTCGATGTATCCAACCCTATGAGAAGAGCGAGCTGGAAATGGTTCATAGCTTCACAGAAGAGAACATCGGACAAAGGGTCATCCTAGATCTATGTGCGCGTCCCAATGCAAGTGGAGCCAATCTGAGATAAACTCTAAGTACAGCAATGTTTGGCCTCTATGATATTCATCATGATATGATTCATATGATATTTTTATATTATAAAAATGATACAATGACACTCTATGAAACGCTTCCTCTTCACCAAGACTGCAAACACTAAGCTTTCCCGCCTCCAGTTGTGAGGATACAAAATTCTCACTTCAGGTAATTATTTAGCACCACCTAGTTAGTAAGTAGTTGAAACGCTCTCTTTGAACCCACAAATGATCCTTCCCTCAGTCCGTTTATATGCATTTTCATCTTTGAAATGTCGGCTATACCAAACTAAACCTCCAACAACTCCAAACCTTTGAAAAAGTTTGTTTACTGCCTTGCGGGCACCATGAAAAAGAGAAGCTTATTCAATGGAAATAAGTGTCGTTATGTAGAGGCCCTGGGGGATGAGGAGGTATCAAACCACTTTCTCTGTAGTTCTGTTTCCACCACGAGCCCTTTGAAGTCATAATGACCCTAGGCAATGACAAGTTATAAATTGGGTGATGAACACTACAGCACAGGGGAAAATGGTTTAGCGCTATTTTCATTCAAAACGCAGCATCACACTTTCGTTTATTTTTTGTTCTTTTTTTAATATTTTCTCTCGAACTTTTCTGAAAATTCTTATTATTATTTTCATTCTACACTACGGAAGGCAGGACTGCTTTGTATTTCTACGGCAGGGCAGAACAAATTCAACATTTTCCCCTCTCATTTTGTTTCTCAAGTAGGTTGAGCTTTTTGAACAATTTCAGTTCCGTGTTGTTCATTATCTCTCAAAATAATTTCCTTGAGCAAAACTATAATGAAATAGAGTTGGAAATATTCGTATTTCTCCCAATTATTTAAGAAGCTACTCGGACGTAAGAAGCTGAGATACCTCCTCATCATAGTTGTTTTTGGACGTTTGAAGCTGCAGTCGGTCTACAAATTTCATCTGCTAGCCACTCGTCAGTGATTAAAAAACTCGCTTTTAAGATAAATCAAGCAAATTAAGAATGAGACTTACGTGACTCATCGAGAGTAACACTTCCACAAGAGCCTACGGTCTCCCACATCTTTAAGTCTTCGATTGGCGTACATACCTGGGAAAAATAATAATGAAACATTATTTATTCATGATGATTAACGATATATGATTCATTATGTTGTGCCATTATACTATATTATTTATAATTAATAAAACGCAAACCAGACAGTTCGACCAAGAGCCAGTACACCTAGCTCTGCCCTGGGAAGAGTGGAAGGAACCTCACTCTAGTGGAAACAGGCCTCCTTCTCCTGCCATCATTTACTTGGCAAAGTAACTTTAAAGCAACAACAGTTCGAAAAATTCTAAAACGTTTTAATAGTTAAAATTTGGACACGTGATGTGTTCATTTGGGAGGAAACGTCTCGAAAGAGCATGTTATGATGGTTTAAATTCGAATATTCGGAGAATAATCTCGTGATGTTACCTTAATGTCTTGTTAATTTGGGTGGGAATGGTTTTTGTTTTCAACGTAATTTCTAGAATTTGTCCCAACGTTGAGTTTGATTAGGGTTCTGGTTGAATGCAAATATCAACAGTATCTTGGAAACGAATCTTTAAAGTATCATCCATGCAATGGCCCGATCTATCGATTTCTTTACAATGTACGAGGGACACGAGGGTGGTTCAAATATAAACAAGCCATTGGTTACTACAATTATATTTCACATGAAAACCATGAAAAACCTCCAGGATCACTCTTGCTTATAGTCCTCTTGCTTGGTAAAACACCTTTCCCAGCGAATCGTAAGTTTTTAATTCCTTTTGGTTTATTATTTTCAATAATGAACCTTTGGAAACGACCAAAAAAATTTAACTTTTATTCTATTTAATCCCTCGATATTTATCGAGTTCGGAGTGTTTGGAATTTGGTTCCAGATGACTTCCGATTAATTTCATGGAAATCCGATCAGTAGAAACCACAGATGTGCTATTCTAAAAACAATCGATACGGATGGAAAGAATTCCCGATCGTGTTAATGTCCCTTTCATTTATAGAACCATCAAGTTGGTAGTAAAGTTCATGTTTAAGCAAGAAAGCTATACTGGCCACCCAACTTGGATGATATTCATCACTCATGTTTATAAGTGCTATTACATTTTCGTATAAAGAGAACGAAGTATGAATTTATTTCCCCCCTTCATAAAATCATGAAAATTGTACGAGCACGTAATTTGTATGAAGTAAATTTCATTATTCCGAGGTTTACAAATCCTCTGATAGAACCCGCCAGACAAAATAAACATAACATTTACACTGAGTGTAGACTGTTGTTGAAAGCTGTGTTTTCATAGAAGCAGCTTTTCTACCGCTTTTCCGTACATCACAACATGCACGGTACAACCCCGGGCCCAAGAAACGAGGTTTTTATTCGAGCTAAGCCAGTATCGCGCGCATACATAAACCGTGTTTTTCTTGGAGCGACCCTGCTCACCTAAAAACGCTACAACGCTGCCCTAGAGAGGCGATCCGTCTGACAAAACACCTCCAAAACGTCCGACCCCCGCGTAATTAAACTATTTTATGGTTATTTCCAAGAGAGGGGGTGGCTCTAGAGGAACCTTGTTTTTCTTTTATACCTTCTCCCCTTCTATCCATTTCCCTCCTTTTTAATACCCCCGAAAAGCAGAAGGGACAGGAAATGATGACCATAAATTGTAAAAAAGGAAAAATAAGCTGAGTTTTCTCTCCTTTAAATTACGGTGGGGTATTTCCATGTTGTGTGTGAGTAGGAGGAGGAGGAGAGGTCTTGATATTCTTTGGAACACCTATCTCTTTCGTTTTGGCGCAACATGAAATCTTTTGCCTCGTCTTGCACTCTGCTTCCAAGCTATTTCCGCTGTACCTACTAAGTAATCTCTGTATCGTCTAATGCAGAAATGCTGCGGGAATGAGATTCGCTCCCTCGTTATTTCCGGTTCTCACAACTTGCTTCGGCTCCCCGACGTTCAACGACACAATAGGGCAGCCTTTTGCATCTTTATTCACGTTTCAGAGGTGGTTATCAGCTTGCGCCGTATAAGGTGATTCCCACGCGTGTATGGCCAGGTAGCTGAAAATGGGGATAGTTCCATTCCAGCACTGGTAGATCTGATTACAACAGTCGGCAGGTGTTAGAGAAGCTCGTGTTCATAGAAGTAGTCGTCGGGTTGCATGTTCTGGCGGTTAAAACGCCATATCCGTGTTCTAAAATGGTCTACTCGCAGTATCTTGTATGGTTTATCCGTTATGTGTAGTGTATATCACGGCTAATTCAACAACCCACGTCGGCAATTGGTTGTACAGATAAATCTGAAGAGAGTAACGTACTGGAGGGACCGTTGACGTCGAGATGTGTGGAATTAGAGGCAGAGTTTTCTTGTGAGCAGAAAGCAGCTAAAGCAGTTGGGAATAGTCGAGGATTTGTTCCGATGTGGTTAATCTGTTCAACACAGGTGTACCAATAACAGAATTTTTAGAAAGAAGAATTTTTCATACAATTCATCTTTAGAGTGAGTGGCTTTTAGGGATTGATTGTTCAAGTGAGCAGATAGTGAACAAAAGCAGTTGGACATTGGAGGATGTTCCAGAAATTTCTGAGGTGGGTGCCTCGTGGGCTTTGCCGTCCTCATTCACCCATCTGCTCAACACGTGTACCTATGACATAAGTCTCTTGAGAGAAAACAGCAAACTAAAGCAGTTCAATATTGAGAATGCATTATCCAAGCACTCCTAAAGATTTGAGTCCGATGGAAGTAGGGATTGATCTTTTAACGCACTGTTCAACAGAGATACCAATGAATTCGCTCTCTAGTGAGCAGATAACGAACTGAAGCATATACGTATGAACTCAGTGTGAGCAGCTGCTCAGCTGCTCACTGTTTTCCCTGACAGGCACTGCCTGTCAGTAAGTCCTGATGCCCCTCGGGGCCAGCACAGCCCGAAAGGCCACCACGGATGGGCGTGGCCTCCACCCTTGTGTTCAACCACCACCTTGAACACACACAAAACAACAACAACCGTCAAGCATTATGGAGGAGGATGGAAGCAAGAGAGGGGGTGAGGAGGATGACCAGAAAGACCAATAATCACTGCTATGTTGGCAGCAATGGACCCCTTTAGAGGAATGATATCCTGAAGCCCATGCCAAAAGGCTTCAATCCCGTCTCAACTGTCTAGCCAGCAACTCCTTGAAGCTCTCTCCCCTTGTCTTTGACACGCTCTTCCTCAGCTGTATCGGCCCAAGTTGCTAGGTTTTGCTCAGTGAAGAAGTATCCAGTGGACTTGTATTCGCCCTGCCTCCCCTGGAACTCCGCGACATCGCCCGGATTAACGGTATCCAGGACCTTGTGGAACCAGTCCTGTCCCGGCTCTCCCCTTCAAACTTCAACATCTTCACCTTCTGGACTCACTTTGGTTACCCAGAACCGTGAGTAACAACTAATTTTACCTATTATATTGGCCAATTGATAGGTAGATGGTGACTCAGAGTAACCAAGTGCATCGATCCTACTGTAACTATTACTAAAACTTGTGATAGTGTATCGAAACTTACCTAACGAAGTAAACATAAGTTTGAACTGTATCGCTAACCAAAACATTCCTAGTCAGTTAGTAGTATCAAAGTATCGTATATAAAGTGTATCTTCAGGCTTGCGGTCATTTGGACCGGTGTATAGCCCTCTAACGAATTCTGGTCATATGCTTGTGTTGTCACTCAAAATACCCTTTACAACCCTTGGTTGTGAAGTATATCGATATAGGTTTCATTCAATTCACTTAATACAACTTCATTTCATTCATTTTATTTGCAGTATTTATTTGAGTATCGATACAGTACAAAGCCCTTCAGGTACAATAGCTTAAAGGTATCGCTACCAGTATCTCACAGTTAAGTACATTGCATCTTATTAGTCATATTTACCCGATACTAGCTTAATATTCATTTAGTTTTACAGTAACATTCCCCGTTGTTTGCATTTTCAAAGGAACTGTAACCCGGAACATATCGTGTCTCAAAGCTCACAAATTGGTGACAGTGGTGGGTCTGAAAACCCCCTACTTACCCAATACATGGTGAGCTGAGGGAAAGGTTACATATGAATGTTTTATTGTAATCTGGAGGTTAGAATAAGCATCATCTTCCTCATTCACTTATCTGATCAGCAGAGGTGAACCAATGGCAGAATTTGCCTTTTTTTGATACTTGTAGGCATTGCCTCCCATTCACCAAACTGTCCACCAAAGATACCTACGACAGAGGTCTCTAGTAAGCGAACAGTAAACTGAAGATTTTGAGTATTGGCTAGGAATTCTCCAAGTAATCTTTGGGTTAGGTATCTGGTATAAGTAGGTGGGTCTTTCACGCACTCAAGTGTTCATTACACGTTCCAATGAAAGTGATACCTTCTGAACAGACAGCAAACAAACTAGGTAGCTGGGAGCGTGTTTTACCAAAGTTTTCTCCTGGTTGTGTTCTCGGTTGTAATTGTGAAAATGTTATGTCAAGTACTACGAAGGTGGTACATATTGTGTATTCATTTTCAACTTGTAGTTGAGATTAGATCTTTATTCATCTCATTTTCAGCTTGACGAAGACAAGGTTCCCCAGGGAAAACTTTCTAAGGATATAGAGAAGTTTGAATACTACGTGGTCTCATTTCCTGCGAACAAGACCTCAACGAGACAGACCTCGACCTCGAGTAAACCACGGCCAATGAGTTAATTTAATTAAAATTAACCTGTATTTTAGTCGAGTCCACAAGTGTTGTCGCTTATCATCGATCCACCTCAGTGTATCGTCCCAGAATAGACGACTCTACCGACCGTGATGTATCGCGGTTTCCATTGAAATACTAATCCCGAATAATTTACTCGTCGTTACAAGCAAATAATTACGCGGCCGACTGCAGGTGTAAACGGCCGAGTGATGGATGAAGCGGGAACCCACCCAATCACTTCTGAGATTACGGCCGTGTTGAACGGTTCCCGATACTCACCTGTCATAATTCGCACAGACCTCCATATAACGCTCCCCACCTCATTTCCTGCCTATCACGTCACCTCGAATTTCACGACCTAAATAATTGGCTTAATAATCCCATTTAAACGATGAAATTTCCACCATTCGGCGGTGTTTTCGCAAAAAACCCACCTCAGGTGCACTTAAACCTCCCACCGTTTTCCGCCTAATTGCCGATTTTCAGATTTGATTTATTATTCAATTTATGGAGGCTCTCTCGCGGTACTTCCGAACCGGTGCCGTTCCCTCTTTTGTTATGGTATCTGATGGATTTATACAATAAAACGATATTTTATAGAGGAGACTCCCACCCTTCGCCCTCCTCAGTTTCATAGTCCGGGGTCCTAAGTGCTCTCGTAAATATAATTTTATATGCGGATACTAATAAAACTCTAAATGCCTCCCTCAGGATGCCTGGCTGAGAAACGACTATAATCACTACCCTCAGATTTGTTGGCATGCTGAAAATATTACAGATATTGCTTTTAATACTGAGCCATCTTAATTACCAAAATAAACCTTGTAAATTGTAACAAAACGACAGCGAAGTTGGTTGGGCAGTGTTACATCGAATAACATGGGTATATTGATAAATTCTAAATAAGCAACTTGGCCCTTCTAAGGCATCCCTTCTGTCGAAAACTCTTTTCCTCTCTGAAACCTTCACCTGAATGGGTACCAGAAAAACCATCTCCCACTCTTGGTAGTTATCAGCCTTTGAGATGCCCCACACCGCCATTAAATAACTCTGTCGATTAGATACTGTTACGAGTTTTTTTGGCTCAACTGACAAAATTTGTTTCTTATGTAAAGTATATAAAATTTTGTTTAATTAAATTGTTTTGAGAAGCTACATTAACATTTTTAGGTTTCTAGTTCTTTTTAGCAAAGTGAAGCCACCTTGTCCACTTCAAAAGGAGGTGTCCCTAATTTGAAGGAGCAAGTACCCCGATTCTGTCAGGAAAAGGTCACTTCGATGGGAGCGAGTACTTCTCTGAGGGAGACAACAGCTGCACTTGTGATGGGAGCAAGTACGTCTCTGAAGGAGACAACAGCTGCACTTGTGATGGGAGCAAGTACGTCTCTGTAGGAGACAACAGCTGCACTTGTGATGGGAGCAAGTACGTCTCTGTAGGAGACAACAGCTGCACTTGTGATGGGAGCAAGTACGTCTCTGAAGGAGACAACAGCTGCACTTGTGATGGGAGCAAGTACGTCTCTGTAGGAGACAACAGCTGCACTTGTGATGGGAGCAAGTACGTCTCTGAAGGAGACAACAGCTGCACCTGTGATGGAAGCAAGTACGTCTCTGAAGGAGACAACAGCTGCACCTGTGGTGGGAGCAAGTACGTCTCTGAAGGAGACAACAGCTGCACTTGTGATGGGAGCAAGTACGTCTCTGAAGGAGACAACAGCTGCACCTGTGGTGGGAGCAAGTACGTCTCTGAAGGAGACAACAGCTGCACCTGTGGTGGGAGCAAGTACGTCTCTGAAGGAGACAACAGCTGCACCTGTGGTGGGAGCAAGTACGTCTCTGAAGGAGACAACAGCTGCACTTGTGATGGGAGCAAGTACGTCTCTGAAGGAGACAACAGCTGCACCTGTGATGGAAGCAAGTACGTCTCTGAAGGAGACAACAGCTGCACTTGTGATGGGAGCAAGTACGTCTCTGAAGGAGACAACAGCTGCACCTGTGGTGGGAGCAAGTACGTCTCTGAAGGAGACAACAGCTGCACCTGTGGTGGGAGCAAGTACGTCTCTGAAGGAGACAACAGCTGCACCTGTGATGGAAGCAAGTACGTCTCTGAAGGAGACAACAGCTGCACTAGTGATGGGAGCAAGTACGTCTCTGAAGGAGACAACAGCTGCACCTGTGATGGGAGCAAGTACGTCTCTGAAGGAGACAACAGCTGCACTTGTGATGGGAGCAAGTACGTCTCTGAAGGATACAACAGCTGCACCTGTGGTGGGAGCAAGTACGTCTCTGAAGGAGACAACAGCTGTACCTGTGATGGGAGCAAGTATGGACCTTGAAGAGGTTCAAACAGCTACACCATCACTTAACATTTAGAAGCAAGTAGGTCTCTGAAGGAGAGTCAACAGCTGCACTAAATTCGGTTTTATGGGAGCAAGTACGAGACTCTGAAGGAGACTCAACAGCTACACCATAGGCATAATAAGGCTTCAAAGTGTTAAGTTTTGCAGATGACATAGTTTTGATAGCTGATGATCCGGTAGTTTTGCAATCAATGATAGATCGATTATTTCAATATACAGTGCAGTGGAATTTAGTTATAAATCTAGAAAAATCTAAGATAATGATATTTAGAAAACGGGGAGGAAAGAGATCGAAACGGAAATGTTGGTATATGAATGGAATGGAGGTGGGAGTAGTTAAGAATTATAAGTACCTGGGAGTGGATCTTACGCCGCAGCTTAATTTGAAATTGCACTTGACCTCAAAACTAGCAAATGCAAAGTTAGGACTGAACACTGTATGGTCACGATTCGTAGAGAATGATGCCATCCCTATGGAAGCTAAATTTACTGTTTTCAAATCTGTTAGTAGGTCAATGATGTGTTATGCAGGGCAAGTTTGGGGGTATAAGGTTCACAAACAAGTGGAAATGTTACTGAAATTTTTCATTAAAAACTGTTCTCCTTACCCAAGAATACTTCAGATTATGTGGTTTATTTGGAAAGTGGAGTAGAGCAAATGTATAATTATACGTTTAACCTTTGCTTAAATTATATTGTTAAAGTATTGCAATGCCAGACTTCAAGGTATACCAACGTGATTGCTCGGGAAGTTATTAGAAAGAAAGTTTCGTGGATGGCAGCCTGGAAGGAGCTTGCTGATAGGCATGATGTGGAATTGAACATAAGTCCCGATGAGCCCAAACAGATATTGCTACAAATGAATTTCGTATTGGAGTTGGAAAAGAATAAGTTTATAGAATCCTGTAAAGAGAGATCATTGGCAGCCCGTTTCCATAAAGTTTACCAAAGTCTGGGTCCTCCGAACTATGTAAGGGAAGTTGGCCTTAGTCATCTGGCCATTAGAAATATTTGTAGAGCACGTTGCGAAATGCTAAATTTGAATTTTAAACCATGGACCACGGATCGTGTATTTAAGTGTCCTCTGTGTAATTCGGGAGATGATGAGACGGTGGTCCCTTTTTTAGCTCACTGTCATATTTTGAGAGGAATTCGCAGAGCTCAGTTCGGCTCCTTATATTTAACTGATGAGGAGGCATTCGAATATTTGAATGGAAAAGACTGGTTGGCCCTAGGTTGGTTCATTATAAAGGCGTTGAAATACCGAAAGGTTTTGGTTGATGAATGGAACTTTTAATTAGGTATTATATAATAATGGATTAAATTAATTTAATGGGAAACCATAATCAATCTAATGCCAAATAATGCAGATTGGCCCAATCAGTTGGTAATGAACGTGATAGTTTAATTTTTGCATGTCAACATCACATGTGTGAAATAACCAAAACGATTGTGTTAAGGCTATTTTTATTATAAATATTTTGTTACATATTTATTTTGTCCGAACCCCGGCTCATAGCTCGGTGCTACAGCCGTTTAATGTTTTGTTTAATGTTATCAAGTTTTGTGTACGTTTATCTGAATAAAACATTTCAAAATTCAAAATTCCATAGGCATAATTGGGAGCAAGTAGGGTCCTTGAAGAGTGCCAACAGCTTCATCAATAAAGAGTAGGAGCAAGTACGATTCCTGAAAGGGGTCTACAGCTGCACAACGATATTTTTACCAGGAGTAAATACGTTTCCTGTATGGAGACAACAGCCCGACTGATACATAAATTGAGGAGGCAAGTACGCCTTACCAGGTAAGGCAACAGCTACACTCAGCATGTTAAAAGAGAGTTTTTAGGGATTTATAAATTGAGATTTCTTTTAGTTCAGAATGAACAGAAAGAAGATCAGTCAAGTAATGGGTGTCCTAGCCTACGGCTAGCCCCATGTTTAACTTGTCCTGGGTTCCCCTTCTTGGTGTCCTGGGGAATGACCCAGGTTGTCAGGGAAAACGCTGGTGTATGACCCTCTGTCAGTGCTCATATTTTACAGAAAAATATTTACAATAATAAATATACGTAGGGTGTATAAACATTTTCTACAGCTACTTTTGAAAGGTTCATACATGAAATAATGAAAAGTTCGCAACAGGTACCTATCTTTGAATTACATCTCCACTACGATATCTGCTCTCTTCCCCTTTAGCACCTCTGTTAGTGTGCTCAATGAACGACTTCTAGAGAGATCACCCCTTGCCTTGAGCGGGCTGCTGAGGTGGTGTGATGATAACCAGCTTTTGGCAAATGTTTTACTGCCACATTTTCCAGGATTCACAACACAATTAAATATGATTGCTACATTGGGGGGCATTCCTTGCCAAGTCAAACTGTGTTCCGCGATCTGGGAGTTCATTTTGATAGCTCGCTCACATTCTGGTCTCACATCGAGTCAATTGCCAATAAAGCTATTCGGGTTCTTGGCTTCACCTGTGACTTTTCATCCTGTTGTTACGCTTTATGTTGCCCTCGTGCGTCCCATATTGGAGTATGGATCTTTGGTCTGGTCGCCTATATATGGAAATAGCAAGATGGTATTGGAGCGAGTCCAGCGTAGATTTCTGCGATTTGCCTCTAACAAGTCTGGTATAACTTGGGAAGACTTCTACGTGGATGATGATCTACTAGTGGTCTGGTACTTCTTGAAGATAGAAGAAACAGGCTGATGCACCGTTGTTACGTAGTTTGGTGAATGGCTCCATTGATTGCCCTGCGCTTTGTCTCAAGCCCCACCAACTATCTTCGCCGCTCTCCCTTGAATTGGAGCCAGCAGGAATGGAATCGCCTTGATCTGGACATATTCTTCTGTTCCTCCGCGCAAGTGAAGAGGTATTATAACAAATAGTGCAAGTTTCTCATGACTTCGTTGGTACTCTACATGTTCAAGAACAACATAACCGTTATAATTTCTTTTGTTCAATTAATGTTTTTTCCTATTGGGCCGACTTGCCCGTGTTATACTAAATAAATAAATCACTGAACCGGTAAGATATTTGGTGAGCTTGAAAAGATTCGATTGGATTGGACATACCTAGACCTCCGATCCTCGCGGCTAGACACGTCAATTCACTACCAGTCTCTTCTGCTTCTCTTCCAGTGATTGCTGACTTAAACCTCAAATGAGCATTTATAACGGACGATATTCACACCCTCCTCCAACCCTACGAGTGAATGTCGACTCTAACAGAAAAGATGTTATAACTGCTGCGTGCGCTGCTTGGGGCTTTTTGAGTGGCTTTTGCAAATTTCTCAACGAGAGCCACCCACTCCTGAAATATTTTGCGGACATATCCTCTCTTCTGTGTCTGTGGTCCAATCCGCCTTTGATAACTAAATAACCTATTGCTGACCTGTTGATTTGTAACGATGCAAATATGTGTACTTACAAGTATAACAGGCGTTCTAAGAAGTCCACATCAATCTTGCAAGTTCGAGAAAAATCCGAAAATTATATTTAGAAGACCATTGGATTTACAACGTCATGGCATCAATTTCTTTCCTTAAAGTAATCCTACACTCTTTCTACCATCACCCTATTCGTGAACGGAGGAAATTATTTTTCAAACGACTTCTCGCTCAGATTGATCGATCGTAAATTGTTAACGCCTCAGAGTTTATTGAAGAAAACCTTCGTTTTTTGTAGCTCAATCTCACCTTGAAGACGAACCAACTTGTTACCCATTCTCTTTTACGCGGAATCACCTACACTGTTTTTATCTCGTTGTATTTTTTAAAGCTTCAATGGGACCCCTTAGAAAAAAACCTGTCCCGACGGTGATATCAAAACCGACGCAGCCGTAGGCCCTTGAAATGGTCCGCTCCGCCCTAATAGGACCGTAACAAAGTCGCGTAAAAGGAGCGAAAAATCTTTTATCTCGTTCAAGGGAAAAGTGAACTTAAACCTGAAGGGGACAAGCCGTAATCTTTAGTGCTCCTCCGTATTCAAGACTTTTGATGCATAAGGCAAGTTATAAACTCGCTGGCTTTTGTAACGGAGATAGAGTAATGTTATTTACTTTTAACTCGATTTTTATTTCTTGACTCAGAGGCGAGAAAACAATTTAACGTCTGTTCATCCTTGTAACGTGGTGAGTAGAGCCAAGAACAGGTTAGAATCCTCACTACTGTGTAGTGAATAAAATACACTGCAAATTATTACGCACGGGTTTATTATTGCTTCCGAGTCTACCAAAGGAGCGGAAGTTTTGTTTTCACTTTTCAAGGTTGAAAAAAAAGTTTTACGTTTTAGACCTTCCTGAACAATTTTGCTTCCGTGTCTATCTGTCTGTCATGAAATCCTTGACACAGCCATAACTTCTACATTTCCCATCTGATTACGATGCACGTTTAGGGGATTGTGCACCCGCACATGCCATGTAGATTGATTGCTGTGACAATGGTAGGTACTTAAATCGATGTTTTGAGATTAACTACTGTGCATCGGATCATCTATACAATCGGGTTATGGATACTAGGAATCTATGTGGCACACCCACTTGTCAGACTTTTTTCTGTATATTATATCCATTTATGTATATTATAAGCCATTGCCACTACCTACCTACCAACTATATTTTCGTACATCAATTCTTGACATCTCCCAGAGCTCTGTGGGACCAACCTTTCGCTAATGACAATAATTACTTAATAAATTAATTATCCATGTATCCATGACGTTTTTCCATTAATTGAAAGTAATGATCAATTTTCAGAAATTAATGAAACCACGAAGACTATCAATAATAGTTATTAAGTAAATTATAGCTGGCATTTATTGTGAAATTGATCAGGACACTTGGGCTCTGCGAATCCAGCTCCTGACACCCCCCCCCCCCCCCACATCACTCCACCTCCTACTTCTGGTTGACAGTTCGTTCTCTCTCAACCCTTACTGTGAGGGATGGACTGGGGGGTACATGATGATCGTACATGAACGTTTGCTTTCGGAAGTGAGCAAAATTTCAGCTAATTTCAGCGGAATGAAATCATTCCTCATTTCTTCAGGTAGTATTTCTTGTCAAAAATTCATGTTTCCCAAACAATCAAGAATCACATTTATTTTTGTATAGAAGGCACCCAAAACTTTGGTTTTGCTTGTTGGGATGCTGTGTTAGGGGTAATCTGTAAAAAAGAAAACAATAATAAACCGTTGTATAAAAATCTTTGTAATCTTTGCGAAAGACCCACGATGAATGGTGAAATGAAATTTTATAGAATATTCATCTTTCTCAATAATTTACATTCTCTAAAAAGAACGTTCAAAACAATGGGACAAAGCTGTGAGCACTATTGAGAACCTAGAGGTCATCGCAGCATTTTTACGGATTCCAAATAGTGACTACCATCCTACCCCAATTCGTATATACAGTCCCGTTTGAAGGGGGACGGGCTGCAATCCTTTCACTATGATGGAACCTGTGAGGAAGGGAACTTCATTCAACTTCGAGCCTTTTTAAATATGAACTTCATCTTTTCTAAAGGGACAAAAACGAATAAAAAACTGGGAGAAAAAAAATTGTAGAGTGAATTAGGTTTAACTCTGGAAAGGATTTAGAGGAATTGTGTTCGGGAGAGAGAGGAGGATTTTTTTTCGAGGACAAAAAATTGAAAAAGGGTGAGAATGGGGAGAGTTGAGGGCTAAAAAATAGGAAGTTTGTGGGCAGGGGATTCCCTGTAATCCATAGCTTTAATCGGTATAAAGGAATATTCGGAAATTGAAAGCCCTTCGCCGAAATCTTGGGAATTTAAAGGGGTATAACCGAGAGAGGTGGAATGCTCGTATCTTGGATAAACATACATTCTATATTCGCCTTATTCATTCCTGTTATTACAAGATATCATGTATATAGTGAGGGAGCAGGAATCGAATAACATGAAAGCGTGAAAAGTGATGAAATTTAGAGGAGATTGGGCGATAACGTTGGTTTTTGTGGTGGCTGAGTGCTAAGTGGATGAACATTTTCCTGGAAAATCGGGTAGATCCCATCTGAAATGAATTATTCTTGTTTTTGTTCTCCAAATTGGAACCATTCAAAGCTCATGCTGTAACAAACCGTCGAGACTGCCAGCTCTTTATAAAAACGTGGAATTTATTAGAAAAGTTCTACCAGAAATAAACTTTATGCGGACCTGTTGCATTCCCAATTAGGACCTAAATAGTTATGTCATAGGTACAATCGATGGTATTGTAAATTAATTGATACACAACGATGTAATTACATCTGCACTTACTGCACCCCGGCGAAGGACGAGACTGGAAAAGGGCCTGGAGGAAGGTTGTGCCTCTCCTGCCAAGGAGATAAGCCGACGTTGCTCCTCCCTATGAAAATAGAGTACAGCTCCATGTCCCTCAGGGCTCACTATGTCAAGCAGTCCCTCGTCACTGAGCAGCCTTCGCATTCAACGAAGAACACATGAAGATAAGGTTGACCTCGAGTTGATGAGGAAGATTTGTGCCTTTTCTGGCAAAGGCGTCAGACGTTTCTCCTCCCCATGAAGTTAGAGTTCAGCTCCATGCCCCACAGGGCTCACTTTGTCAAGCAGTCCCTCGTCTTTGAGCAGCCTTCGCCTTCAACGAAGAACACATGAAGATAAGGTTGGCCTCGAGTTGATGAGGAAGATTTGTGCCTTTTCTGGCAAAGGCGTCAGACGTTTCTCCTCCCCGTGAGGTTAGAGTTCAGCTCCATGTCCCACAGGGCTCACTTTGTCAAGCAGTCCCTCGTCTTTGAGCAGCTTTCGCCTTCAACGAAGAACACATGAAGATAAGGTCGGCCTCGAGTTGATGAGGAAGATTTGTGCCTTTTCTGGCAAAGGCGTCAGACGTTTCTCCTCCCCATGACGTTAGAGTTCAGCTCCATGTCCCACAGGGCTCACTTTGTCAAGCAGTCCCTCGTCTTTGATGGTAAGTGTCGCCCAAACTGCCTTTGAATATCAGCTCGCAGAGTTCCGATGATCTAGAGATTACTGGGACACCAATAATGAGAAGTTCTCTTGGCATTACTACCTAGGAGTCATGCCATGCCGGTATCTTGTAAATTCATTGAAAACCTGTTCAACCGATGTGTAGCCATTTTGATTTATTACCGACCCTTTGGAATCGACCGAGAAAAAAAGTGTTGACCATTTGACTAAAGAATCTGAACAAGAACACATCCTTTCTTCAGTATTGATAGTTTGCCAAATTTTAGGATTGATAGCTGGATTCTATGGTGTTTTATCGTCTGGAGTGACATGTATATAAAAGAGTACTATACTGAGAATTATGAGGACATTTGAACAGAAAAAATTACATTCTGTCAACAAACGAACGATAACTAGCGTCTATTCATATCACTTTCATCAATGTGCTATTTCTGCTCAACATTTCGAATGAGTCAATCCCATTCCAGCTACCGTTTGCAGCTCCGTAGAAGAGAAGATAAGTGTTCCGAGGACCGATTCAGACGGTCGGAACGAGAAGTCCGGTTCACAAAGCAAGGACTAGATAAACAAGTAGGCACTCTCAAGGCAGGAACGGGAGTCCCTATGATTGGCATAGTTGCTCTTCAACTACCCGTCCTGCTCGCCTCGTTGTCCCTGAAGTCAGCCCCCACTAATGAAATTCCTCGAAGTCGCCCCAACGTAAGTCAAGTTCCGTCCAATTAGACTTGTAAACGTGAATAGCTGAGTGGAAGGTAGTCCAAGAAGTGTCTGTTCATCCCACCAATGATTCACGGTCGGCCGAGATTAGCTTCAAAGGGATCTCAACCCTGTCATTTTACACCCAAAATGGACTCAGGGATCGGCACAAAAATAACGAACGTGCGCCAGATGAAGAAAATCATCACCAAAGTGAATTTAAAGTTATAATTACTATGGATATATCGCACTCGTGGAATTCAGTGCATTTTAGAAAATAAGAGAAACAGTATGTTAAAGGACACATGTTTGGCGATGAAGTTGGAAGAAAGGTTGTTTGGCGAAGAGATGTGGTTAGGCAACACTGCCACTGTTTTTATTCTTTCAGTATGTATCCCAAGTAGAGTCGAGTCCCATAGGGAAAAAAATCGTTATTTCATGCTTATTATGCATTATTTTGTGACTTGAGAGCGCAAAAGAGAACCAGAGAGGAAATTTTTATATGAAAGAGGTATGGGTTAGTCTGAACTTTTTCATGAGATGATAATTTTATGCGGATCTCAACTATTCTCATCTGGAGGTACATACTAATATTATTATTTCGATTGTTCCAAGTTTTCAATAAATTGTGTGTTATTTATTTTTATGTGAACAACTAAATATGTAAATTTTTCCTTCCGCATTTTTGCAGAGTTGAAGGTTGAAAATTGCTCCTGGTAGAGACGACCGTGCTGTGAGCTGCTGCTTACAGGCTCATTGTTCCCCCTGTCAGGCCACAGAGGATAGTAAGCCTTGAAGAAGTCAAGCAGCAGCAGGAAGCCCCAGAGCCACACTAACTGGGCGTGGCCCCACAGAAAGTGCCCTCCCACCACCTTGGGCACAGCGAAAACCAACCCTCAAGCACCTGGAGGAAATCTCCCACTCAGCTGATCAGGAGTGCCAACCCTCCCTTCCTGTTCAGTTGGCCAGCCTGGGGAGGGAAGAAGGAAAAGCCATTGCAATGACCTGCCACTTGTCTCCATTACTCTGTGGACCTGAGCAAGTCAGTCCCTTGGAGCCTAGCCTTGTCAGCTTGTCTCGAAATATTCCCTCGTATCTTTGATACCCATCCCCAAAGGCTCACAGCGCCATATATGGCACTGACTGGGGTGGAGGTAGAATTTTTTGATCATTTTTTCGGGATACTCCAAAGACCCATTGATGAGAAAACACACAAAAATTCCATAAAAAACTATATATTTTTTCCCCGTTTTTGGTGGGTTTGACCAGTTTGAAGAGCCGGTATTCATTATTTTATGTTATCGACTTTTCTCATTGTTTAATTAATTTTCATTTTATTTAAAATTAATTTTTTAGCCTGAAGATGCTGAAAAGGTAAACCAACGAAACCATTACTAATAAATGGAGAAAAAAAACAAGTCTTTTCTTTTTCTTGAAGAAAAAGGACACGGAGTCGTTTCGACCAAAATATGCCACAATACCACACGACTCTACAAATTCCAACAAGGTATCTCAATTTTTGGTCATTTTGAGCTTGTTACTGACATAAAGTAACCAAAAGATTTGGGGTACAACTAGACACCGAATGGAAGCCATATACCGAGGAAAGTGCCACGTACGGTAGAGGGAATAAAATAAATTATAAAATAAAAATGTTATTCGATTTATTATTAAAAATAGTAAACCAAAATTTACAATATTCTCGTATAATTTTGCTTGAAAAACCAACGGACACAAATTATTTACAAAGCTCTAACGTGCAAAATGCTAGTATAATAAATTATTTTTCATTTCAGAGCACCCACATTTCTTCTGACCTTTACTTAATTATTATCATTTAATAATGATTAACAGGAGGTTTCCATTATTTTTTCCATTCGTCACTTTTTACCGTTACATCACGGCGAATATCGCACCATCTACGCAAGCAATCGTCACATCACGACCCAAGAAAGAGTTACCATGTTCATTAACTAAATGTTATGTGAACATTTGTCGCAAAATAAACATTTAAACCGATGTCGATGACATTTGGTATATGGGCTTCAATTCAGTCTCTAGGTGTGCCCTGAAGCTTTCGAATGACAGCTCCCAGAGCTCTGTAGAACCAACCGTTCGCTTCCTAGGAGGTATTAAAGGTTGGACTTACAATAAATCGAAAACACGATTGTGAATCGCAAGAGAAGCATAATCTCCATTCAAATTTTAGCTGACCAATGCAATCGTTTTCTTTAAATTGTACTCAGTTTTGCGTTGTTATCAACGAGTAATCAGATTTCCCTATGAAGGCACTCCAACTCCCTACATCATGAATTAAATTTGGTTTTGAAGCGAAAATATGGTTAGTAGATAGAGGCAATGGCAAAGCTGTTATCTGTACATTTGTGTAGTAATTTTCGGAGTATTTCAAATGTGGTTAGTCAGAAGAACTGCTGTTAAAAAACTTTTGTTCGTTTTCCGACGGAATAATTTTGCCACGAGCCATATTAGTATACTTGCACGCAGGAAAAGGGGGAACCAGATGTCCGGCTTCCTGAAACTTGTTAGGTGAGCTGTTACAGGCGCGAGTCGGACGGATTCCCCTGAAAATTTTCGAAGTTCATTTCGTAAGTTTCAGGAAAATCGTTTAACGAATCGGCTGGGACTTCTCTCTGATTGTAAATTCTAACTTCCTCCCGCTGAAAGGAAAGTGGGAAAAGTTGGTGGCGAAAGGGAGAGGTATTGGACAGGTCTATAATTCATATTCCTGTCCTCGTGGACCAGCTGAAAGGTAGGAAGGAGGTGCGAGGAGGGGAAGTAATAAGTGAGACGGAAGGGAGGGTTATGCTAACTCTGGCTTTCCAAAACTTTGCTGTGTCGTTTGTATTTGAATTGTTAAGTGGCGGACACAGTTGTTGGAATAGGTAGAGGGTTGACGATGGGGGAAGGGAAATGAAAGGTTTTCGGGGAGCGTAGGAGACGAGGCGGATCCCTCGGCCACTCCACGACTGCCTCCATCAGTCATACCCGAAACGAAGAAGTCAAAAGCTCTTTCATCAACCTGCTCTCTGATTTCCACCCTCTTCCTTAATGTCACCCTTCTGTTACAAAGTCTCTCATATAATTACAACGACAACAATACACAATCTAGAACTGTCCAACAAATATCTGCGAGTGAACAAAGTTTCCATCAGTACTACACAGATCGACATTGAAAATTCATAAAATTGAACAGTTTAAAACGTAGAAAAAGTTTTTGACACGTGAAAAAATAAGGGCAGAAATTTTCAAAATGCCTTAACTCAAAATACTTTAGACATAAAGGTATTGTTTTTCCATCAATTTAAAATAGTATTGCATTTTTATAATCTAATGAGACCACTCAGAGCTCAGTTGGACAAATAGTTCGCTCCCCTTGAGGATTTAAGGGTTGAACTTGAGATAAATCAGAAACACGAGTGTAAACCGCAAAGAGACCTAATCTTTGTTAAATATTAGCTGACCAGAATACGATCGTTAATTGTTTCTTCGAGTTAATACTCAGTTTTGCCTCCTAAGCAACCAGTAATCAAATTTCCTAATGAAGGCACCCACAACTCTTTATTTCTTCAAAATAAACTTGATTGTTGAGTAGGTAGTGGCGATGGCAAAGCTATGTTCTTTCCAGGCGAGTGATCTATACTGAAAAAATAAACCTTTGTGTAATAAATTGCAGCGTTCTCGATCTCTATCCGTTCGTCCGGTTTTGGTTAACTAGAGACATCGTATCAAAACGCTGCAAATCATTGCCCAAAGGTTTATAATTTTCTGTACAGATTACACTTCTGTATAGATCACTGGTTCTCCATCAATAGCACCTACCACCATCTGTATTCTCCCTTGACCTTTCCTCTCAAATTCCAGCTTCCTGCGTTCAATAGGATTGAAAATGGCTTCGGAGCTCACTCAGCTGATCAGTGATTTCCCAGGCGTCTTCAGCATTCGAGCTCCGAAGCCAATTTCAATCCTATTGAACGCATGAAACTGAAATTTGAGAGGGTTAAGGGAGAATACAGATGTTGGTAGGTGCTATTGATGGAATACAGAAAATAATAAACCTTTGGGCAATAATGTGCAGAGTTTTTTATTTTATTTTATTTTTTTTTAAATATTTTTACACTACCACACCATACTGCCTTCACACCTTCACAATCAAGTTTATTATGAAGAACTAAACCCTTCAAAATCGATTCGAAAAATAGGGAGCTTCATATGGAAATTTGATTACTGGCTGCTAAAGAAGCAAAACTGAATACAACTCGAAGAAACGAACAGCGATCACGTTTTGGTTAGCTAAAAAAATAAAAAATAATATAAAATGGAAAAATAATAAAATAAAAACCTTTTTAACAAAAAAATGTACCGACCTCAAAAATGATGTCTGTAAACACCAAAAAGGGAAAAATAATTCTCTCAGCAAATACATACTTGATGTAGTAGGTTGTTGGACATAGATATCTAGTCAACGGATGGTATGTTGGATTACCAACAATTATTTTCAGTGTGATTCACACTTACTGTCACACTCATATCCTCCATCATACGATAGCAGTGACATACTGCCCAATAGATTTGGATCACTTATGTCTACTCGTATTCATGTTTTGTATGGCACGAACGACGCATGTTGTAATACTCACCAGATCGTGTGAGTAGTACTTATAAACCACAGCGTATCCAGATAGGTAGTTAGGTACGCATTGAAGTCGCCGCCGTGCCCATCTGTAGACACAAACATCTTATAGATCTTCTACTTACCGACATATTATTCTTTTTCGCAAATATACATACCTCTCATACCACGAACATGCTTCCACACTGAGTATGAATGTAAATATCTAATTAGGCAACAACGCTTCCGAAGGCATGTAGCTACATTACAATATGTCCACCAATATAATAATAAAGTCTCATATAATAATAAAGTCCCAAGATACTAGTCACAACCATTCCTAGGGAGGTTCACACTTACTATCATTATGATAGTATGATAGTATGAGTATGATACTCATATGGCAGCAGAGACGTACTAGGTACCTTATAGTTTGGGGAGCACATTTTAACTCAATGGTAACCAGATCATCGAATAATTTATCGGTAGTTAGTTCGTGTCTACAGATGGGCACGGCGGCGACTTCAATGCGTACCTCCCTACCTATCTGGATACGCTGTGGTTTATAAGTACTACTCACACGATCTGGTGAGTATTACAACATGCGTCGTTCGTGCCATACAAAACATGAATACGAGTAGACATAAGTGTTCCGAATCTATTGGGCAGTATGTCACTGCTATCGTATGATGGAGGATATGAGTGTGACAGTAAGTGTGAATCACACTGAAAATAATTGTTGGTAATCCAACATACCATCCGTTGACTAGATATCTATGTCCAACAACCTACTACATCAAGTATGTATTTGCTGAGAGAATTATTTTTCCCTTTTTGGTGTTTACAGACATCATTTTTGAGGTCGGTACATTTTTTTGTTAAAAAGGTTTTTATTTTATTATTTTTCCATTTTATATTATTTTTTATTTTTCACTTTTTAGTGGTCCTCAATATAAATCTGAAATTAATTTACCCGCAGTTTTTCGAACAGTTTTAGTAATCACAGTATTACTAAAACTGTTTGAAAAACTGCGGGTAAATCATTTCAGTAAGGTGAACTAGAAGCCGTAGGGTGGACCACATTCTGTAATCCGGATCAGTTTCCATACATATAGATGAGTTTCCATTTTAGGATCAGTTTCAGGAGGTATTTGGTTCACTTGCCTACTTACCAATCTACTCTCTTATCCCCTAACTGGTCGACTTTGTTCATAATTGCTAGGTACTTGGTAGTTCTGACAACACAATTCAACAACACAACCATGACATGATTGACGAGGGAGCTACGTGCTACATCCACTTGGTAGAAAACCCTCTCATCACCTAATTTTACTATATACCTACCTCATATTTGGTACTGCACTATGCAGTTCTAACGATGTCCTCTACTATTACCTACCTAATCATGTTATCGGTGATGAGGGGGCTATATGCTACACCCACTTGGTAGAATACCCTCGCATCACCTAACTGTACTATATAATTCATATTTGGTACAGCACTATGCAGTTCTGACGATGTCCTCTACTATTACCTACCTAATCATGTTATCGGTGGTGAGGAGCTATGTGCTACACCCACTTGGTAGAATACCCTCTCATCACCTAACTGTACTATATACCTCATATTTTGTACAGCACTATTCAGTTCCAACAATCTCCTACATGGCATCCTCCCTCCTACCCAACTATGTTATGGATGGCGAGGAAGCTATGTGCTACACCCACTTGGTAGAATACCCTCTCATCACCTAACCGTACTATATACCTCATATTTTGTACTGCACTATTTAGTTCCAACAATCTCCTATATGGCATCCTCCCTCCTACCCAACTATGTAATGGATGACGATGAAGCTATGTGCTACACCCTCATGGTGGAATAGGTACCCTCTCATCACCTAATTGTACTATATACCTACCTTATATTTGGAAATGCACTACACAGTTCCGACAATCTCCTATGCCATTACATAGCCAACCATATTATGGATGACTAGGAAGCTATGTGCTACACCCACTTGGTGGAATAGGTACCCTCTCATCACCTAATTGTACTATATACCTACCTTATATTTGGAACTGCACTATACAGTTCCGACAATCTCCTATGCCATTACATAGCCAACCATATTATGGATGACTAGGAAGCTATGTGCTACACCCACTTGGTGGAATACCCTCTCATCACCTTATTGTACTATATACCTACCTTATATTTGGTACTGCACTATTCAGTTCCGACAATCTCCTATACCATTACATAGCCAACCATATTATGGATGATGAGGAAGCTATGTGCTACACCCTCTTGGTGGAATAGGTACCCTCTCATCACCTAATTGTACTATATACCTACCTTATATTTGGAACTGCACTATACAGTTCCGACAATCTCCTATGCCATTACATAGCCAACTATGTTATGGATGACGAGGAAGCTATGTGCTACACCCACTTGGTGGAATAAGTACCCTCTCATCACCTAATTGTACTATATACCTGCCTTATATTTGGAACTGCACTATACAGTTCCGACAATCTCCTATGCCATTACATAGCCAACCATATTATGGATGACTAGGAAGCTATGTGCTACACCCACTTGGTGGAATACCCTCTCATCACCTTATTGTACTATATACCTACCTTATATTTGGTACTGCACTATTCAGTTCCGACAATCTCCTATACCATTACATAGCCAACCATATTATGGATGATGAGGGAGCTATGTGCTACACCCTCTTGGTGGAATAGGTACCCTCTCATCACCTAATTGTACTATATACCTACCTTATATTTGGAACTGCACTATACAGTTCCGACAATCTCCTATGCCATTACATAGCAAACTATGTTATGGATGACGAGGAAGCTATGTGCTACACCCACTTGGTGGAATAAGTACCCTCTCATCACCTAATTGTACTATATACCTGCCTTATATTTGGAACTGCACTATACAGTTCCGACAATCTCCTATGCCATTACATAGCCAACCATATTATGGATGACTAGGAAGCTATGTGCTACACCCACTTGGTGGAATACCCTCTCATCACCTAATTGTACTATATACCTACCTTATAATTGGTACTGCACTATTCAGTTCCCACAATCTCCTATACCATTACATAGCCAACTATATTATGGATTACTAGGAAGCTATGTGCTACACCCACTTGGTGGAATACCCTCTCATCACCTAATTGTACTATATACCTACCTTATAATTGGTACTGCACTATTCAGTTCCCACAATCTCCTATACCATTACATTGCCAACTATATTATGGATGACTAGGAAGCTATGTGCTACACCCACTTGGTAGAATACTCTCTCATCACCTAACTGTACTACATACCTCATATTTAGTAGGGCACTATGCAGTTCCGACGATGCCGTCTTTTATTACCTAATCATGTTATCGGTGATGAGGGGGCTATGTGCTACACCCACTTGGTAAAATACCCTCTTATCACCAAATTGTACTACATATCTCATATTTGGTACGGCACTATGCAGTTATGACGATCTCCTATACCATTAGATATCCAACTATACTATGAATGACGAGGGAGCTATGTGCTACACCCACTTGGTAGAATACCTAACTAACAGTACCTACTATAATTATCGCTCATACTTGGTAGGAAAACTCACATACATGAGCATTCGTAGATACGTTTGATATGGCTCATGCAGGTTCTGACCTAAAAGCCACTATAATTTCCCCGTTTCTCATCCCCCGCAGCACCTTTCAGTTATCGGAACCCCCCTCATATAGCATATCATTTTAAAGCTTACAATCAGACCTTCAATTTGACTATACACAAATGGTCCTCCATCGACTCAGTCGGAAGTCACAGGGCAAGAAGTGTGAATGCGGACCAATATTCCCGAAAACGGGAACTACGTTTTTCAACTTCTTTCACAAAGTTTCGATACTTTTAACTGAGCAAAATGAAGTCTGCTTGAAATGGGACCACCACGGATACTGGTAGAACACATTTCAAAAAGAATCAGACAGATTGGTACCAGAATAAAGAAATGCAAGCGACTCGGACATACAAAAAAAAAAAACGTCCCACGACAACCCGAATTGAGTACCTCCTCTTTCGCGCGCCTTCGGCTGGAGATTAGACTGGAGATTAGACCTCTTTTGTGATTCACACCCGTGATTCTGTTTTATCGAAGGTAAGTACTCGTGGGGGCGAACGGTTTGTCCTGCGGAGATGCGGGTGGTCTCAATTTTTTTTTAAATTCAATACTATTTAAAATTGGTGGAAAAACGATACTTTTATTTCAAGAGTTTTCGACTAGGGCACTCTTGAAAATTTCAAACCTCAATTTTCACCCCTTAGAAGTGACTGACATCAACCAAAAGCTTCGCGGCACAACTAGACCCCAAATGGAGCCCATATACCAAATTTGAACCAAATCGGTCCAGGAAAATTTTTTATTCGATTTTCTGATTCTACGTACCTTGAAACGTAAAACACTAGATTTTGAGGGGGGTGGGGGGGGTACATTTTTTTCTCTATTTCAATGGTTCATTATTGAAAATAACAAACCAAAAATACATCATTATTTCCGTGAAGATAATCTTTCCTTTCATTTGCAACGTATGTTCGATTGATGAGAAAAATCGGGGTAACAGGAAAACCCCTTACGTTTGAAACATGTAGTCATTAGGAGACCTACTAAACATCAGGAGAAACTCATGACATTACGAGTTCTATCAGAAATCCATTTCTACCAAATTTGAGAACCAGCAGTAGTTGAGTGCTTTTCTACCATAAATTTCCTTTTATAGTTGCCTCTGGTTGTCCAGACTTTCTACCTTCGCCCAATTATTGTTTTAATTTATCGATTCATCCCAGGATGCATTTGAAGGATTGAATCCGTGCATCAAAGTTAAGTTTATAGACGTATTTCGGTATTGAAGACGACAACTGAAACATGCCCCTCCACGAGTTAAATGCCGTTTTCCATTTACTGCAAATAACCTGCACCTCTACACCGCCTGAGGAGGTGAGAAGTGGTGGGAGCGCCGAAGGAATCGACAACCGAGAAACGCGGTGACCGAGTGGGTACAACAACCCTCCAGAGAGTTTCAAGAGCGTGTCCTCTACGATCTACAGGTTGTTAGTGGAGTGTCGCCAGCCCGTGTTATTCCCTCCCGACAGGCCTTACCGCGTTGTACTTGACCACTAATGTACTGTATTATCCAGGGTCTACCATCCGGTCACAATGTGCATTCTAAGGATACAATAACTTACTTGGTAGAATTTACTAGATTCCTTCCCTATTAATGTGGACATCCATGAAAATTAAATTTATTGTAATTTTGTACGAGTAACTCACATTTTATCAGTGCACAACCGAAGCTTGATCCAAGAAATAAGGAACTTATTATAGAACTCTTCATTCAACACTTTTCCCTGTCGCCGATAGTTGTGGGAAATAGGACGTGGGAGGTGACGTCGTACTTTCGTCTACCTATCTAACTGCGGCCAATTCAAAACCTATGAGATGATGTCGTTCCTGTATTAGGCAAATATAATTATAATTACCAGAATCATATCGATACCTGAAAGCGCAAAGGCGAAATGTCCATCCGTCTTCCACATTCTACTTTCGAGTCTACCAAGGTAGCGGAAGCTTTGTTTTCGAGCTAGGGCACTTTTGAGAATTTCAACACTCATTTTTCACCCCTTAGAAGTTACTGAAATCAACCAAAAACTTCGCAGCACAACTAGACCCCAAATGGAGCCCATATACCAAATTTGAACCAAATCGGACCATGGTAACTAGGGAAAGTGCCGCATACGGCGGACTGAAGGAAAAAATTTTACCAAAATAAATAAATCAGACATGACGACTGATAAAAATTCTACGTGTTAACCTTACTTGATCACTTACCATGAATGACTTATCTATCGGGTGAATAACAGTTTCATTTGAAAATCAAACTTGATTGATTAAAATGAACATCTACAGAATACCAATCTATCACTAGTTTTTAAGACCATGAACTTATCATTATTGAAATTTCTTGAGATATTTCGCGGTAAATCCCGACTACCCTCGAGGTTATTATTGTTACTAATACGAGAGTCTGCAATGTGAGGTTTCGCTACATTTCAACGCGGCAAATTCTTGAAGGGTGGAAGGTTGGTAGGGGATAATTGGAATATGTGAAGAATTTTAGTATTCACGGGTAATATAAACCGCCAATGGAAGGGCGGTGAGGGGGGAGGGGATATCAACGACTCCATCGACGTCTGATTTTCGGAAAATCGACACCCCACATCATGGTAAGTGCTCACATTATTTTCAAATAAGCCTCTCTCTGGGTTGGTTCAATACCTCACATCACAATGGTTTTTTCCTTTATCAAGGTTTTATATCGACATATTTTGTGGAAAGACCTTTTAATTTGAAACAGGCTTTACGATAACTCAGTTCACAATTCTATTATGTTCCTATTTGAAACTTTTTTTTTTGACAAATCTACAGGTATTAAATTTTTAATAGTTTAGGAGCACTATAGAGATCACTGAGGTATCGATGTGTTTCACCAATAGAACTACATTTCAAGATGTAGTTTTCATGATGATGACAATCCACATGACTTGGCATGACAAAGTAGTGGCTTTGGGAGCTCGCTTTCTCGAGCTCTATTCAAATAATTTGATCATTCGAAATATGAACAGAGTAGGAAGCCCTATTTAGAGATTCACATACGTGTTTTTGATTTATTGAAAGTTCAAGACTCCATAAGGAGCAAACGGTTTGACCTACAGAGCTCTGAATGGTCTCATTCGATCGTTAAAATTTTTTAGTTGGCGAGAAAAACAACACTTTTATTATATAGAGAACTTTCGTGCTAGGACATTTTGACAAACTACAACTATATCTCCTTCCCACTCCCAATTTCATTCCCTCCTCAATTCAAACTCACCACTCTGAGTTTCCAAAAAACAGATGAATAGGAATATTATCCATACAACCACCAATTTTCTGAAAGGTCAAAGGGCGAAAGTTGCGGTTTTGTCCTTTTCCACCTACTTGTAAAGGAGTTAAATCCCCCAGGAAATTTCTATGAATTGTGATAATTGTTTGTACCCAATCATGGAGCTTGTGGTCCTGATCCACAGGGAAGATGCTGTCGAGATTTGGCTAAGGGTTGACGAGAATTTTTAATAATGCAAAGTTACAACATGGAGTCGTCTAGAAAGCAGCTTTGGAGTGGTTATTGTCAGTACAGTTTCTGTAGGTGACTAAACTCAAAACTTGAAGTCCAGAGCGCAGGAGAAGGACTATTGAACCTGTACTCGGCAAGCCTCTGCGTAATCCCTAATCCCCGAGTTCAACACCGGCCAACTAAAAAGGATTAGAGACTTGGGCAGGCCCCACCTTAGGCAAACATATCGTTGAATTCATCAGGCAAGAAGCCTCAACTTCTATCTCAGTTCCTTAGTAATTAATCTGGCGGGGTGAAGAGGTTGAAGCTGCGGCTGAGAGAACGCGGAAAGACGAGGAGGGGGGATGGGCGAAGTGGTAAAGAGAGTAGAGAGAGAGAGAGAGAGTGGAGACTGTTAAGAGAGGGATGTATATTGAGGTTCTCTCTTTCAGCTCAAAATTAAAACTTGAGCGGCTTCCGAGTTCCAACCCCAGAGTGGATGTTGTTGTTATCCTTTCCCCAACGTGGGTAGGTATCTGCTTTTTGGTTTATTATTTTCTATAGTAATGAACCTTTGGAATCGACCAAGAAAAAAAAGTTAACGCCCCTCGAAATTTGTTGGTTTACGTTTCAAGGTACCTACGTAGAATCCAAGAATCGAGTACAAAATTTTCCGTCCGTCCTCCGTCCACCGTACGCTGGACTTTCCTCAGTTAGCATTGACCGATTTTGATGAAATTGGTGAGAACACCAAGAGGAGCTTTCATTATTGATGTCTCAGTGGTCCCTGGCTCTGGCCAGAAATGATACAAGATCTATCATCTTTGGCCCGGACTCAACTGTTGTCCGGGGAAGGGAGCATGAATTGAATCAGTGGGTTTTGATCTTCGAAAATACCGTCAAGTGGTACGTTTTTCCAATTGTTCGACGTTTGGGTTGAAATTCTTCAACAGAAACACGTTGTAGGGCATAAAACATTATTATGCCTACTGTAGTGGTTCCCACA
The DNA here is from genome assembly GCA_009739505.2 of Apolygus lucorum. Taxonomy (NCBI): domain Eukaryota; kingdom Metazoa; phylum Arthropoda; class Insecta; order Hemiptera; family Miridae; genus Apolygus; species Apolygus lucorum. The sequence continues at coordinate 13,927,044 of CM019176.2, forward strand.
ACAGAAACGTTGCCGTTTTGGTAATTACGTTACATAGTAATGCAATTGTTTACTTTTTTCTAATAAAATATTCATTCTTTCGTGTGACTCAATTCGAGACTTGTCGTTTACTAACAAAATTAGCTTTAGTAAGTACTGAGTTGAGAACGGGCACGAAAGTGGTGACCCCAAATTACGATTGGACATGTCTACCTCTAGATTAGGTGCTATCAAAAGAGTAAAAGAAATGAAGAGAAAGGGAGCAGCTACGAGACATCATAACGTTGCAAGCCCACTGATGAGCTCAACATCGCCGGGTACGTCACAAGTAAGAGAGGATACACAACATGTCGAGCGACCACGACCACCAAAACTACCACCGTTTGCTCGTCAAAATGTTAATTTGTGGTTTTCTCAATGCGAGGCACTTTTTAGGACTGCTAGGCTACTGGATGACGAAGACAGGTACTGTTGCTTAGTAGGAGCATTGGATATAGATAATGCGGAGCAGGTACAACAACTCATCCTACATCCTCCTCAAAACAATAAGTATGAGACGTTGAAAACGGAATTGATTACCCGTTTTGCAGATACCTTAGGTGAGCGGCAGGACAAGCTCTCTAAAATGACCCTAGGTACCAACAAGCCTTCATGGCTATGGACACAAATGCATACCCTAGGTCAGAATTTGGTCACGGAAAAGTACCTGCGAAACATTTGGCTTAAACAATTACCAGATCCAGTCCGAACAGTTCTGGCAATGTCAAGTGAGCCACTGCAAGTTTTAGCGCGCAAGGCAGATGAGCTGGTATCTTTGACAGAAAATTCAGGACATGTATATAGTTTGGAAGAAGTTTCAAATCCAAATGAGAAGTTAGAGGGACAAATTTCCATGTTGAGCAAGCAAATTACTGCCTTACAAGCCCAAATTAGGCCAAAAGGCGATCAGGACGTTTCCAATAGATCAGGCTGGTGCCTCTTTCACAGACGCTTTCAAGACCAGGCATACCGTTGCGAAAAACCTTGCACATTTCCAAAAAACTTCTAGGAGGGCTGCTTCCTGCAAGTTGCAGCCCGACTAAAAGGCAGCCGGCTCGTCTGCATATTAAAGACTGTGATTTAGGTATAAATTTCCTCATTGACACTGGGGCGGAAGTGTCAGTTCTACCAAAGATATACGGTAAGACTACAGTGCAGACGGGGCTTGTAGGTTCAATCGGGGGAAGCACTATTCCCACCTATGGTAACAAGGAGTTGACTTTTGATTTGAAGTGTGGTTTGCCTTTTACATGGGGTTTTATAGTTGCAGATGTTGTAGAGCCAGTGATTGGAGCGGATTTTCTGCGTCATCATCAGTTACTTCCAGATTTGGTAGGAGAAAGACTGATCCCGCGGATCACCATTGCAGCTTCAATGGAGGTATGTCCTTATAGGGCTTTACTAAGGAAATTCCCTGAATTAACTGGAGAAGATAGATTGCCAGGAACTGCTAAACACAATGTGGAGCATGTAATAAAAACAAATGGACCCCCAATTTTCGCAAGGCCCCGACGTTTAATGCTGGAGAAATTGGAAGTAGCTAAGAAGGAATTTCCAGAGATGGAGAAAGGAGAAATTTGTCGGAGATCTGACAGCCCATGGGCAAGCCCCCTTCACATGGTGCCTAAAAAGAATGGAGAATGGAGGCCGTGTGGTGATTACAGGCAGTTGAACAAAGTAACTATTCCTGATCGTTACCCATTACCCCACGTCAGAGATTTTGCACAGAATCTACATGGTACCACAATTTTTTCAACGATAGACCTGAAGAAGGCATACCATCAAATACCTGTAGCTAAAGAAGATATTCAGAAGACTGCGATTACCACGCCATTTGGGCTGTTTGAGTTTCCAGCAATGCCTTTTGGCCTGAGAAATGCTGCACAAACGTTCCAACGTTTCATGCATACAGTTCTAAAAGGGCTTGACTTCTGTTTCGCTTACCTCGATGATGTGCTAGTGGCATCTTCAGGATCTCAGCAGCATCAGCAACACTTAACAGTATTATTTCAGCGGTTTTCAGAGTATGGGTTGATTATAAATGAGGAAAAATCCATTTTTGGGCAGACAAAAATCAAGTTTTTAGGACATGAAATAGATGAGCATGGATTTCGTCCTGCACCAGCCAAGATAGATGCCATTAACAACTTTCAAACTCCAAAAACAGTAGAACAACTCAAGAGGTTCTTGGCGATGATAAACTTCTATCGACGTTTCATCCCTCACGCTGTTGAAAGTCAGATCAGTTTACAGAGATTGATACCAGGGAATAAAAAGAAGGATAATTCACCAATAGTTTGGGATGCAGATGCAAGGGAAGATTTTGAGGAGTGCAAACGGTCCCTCAGCAACGCAGCAACTTTAAGCTACCCAGCGATGAATGATGCAAAGCTAGTTTTGGCTGTGGATGCTTCAAACATTGCAATCGGAGTAGCGTTGCAGCAACAGACGCAAATGGGGCTAAGACCTCTGGGGTTCTTTTCCAAAAAACTCAGTGAGGCTCAAAAAAAGTATAGCGCGTACGATCGAGAGCTTCTAGCTATATATGAGGCTTTGAGACATTTCAGACAAGAAATTGAGGGTTTAACTACTACGATTGTGACCGACCATAAACCATTATCCTTCGCCTTTGAACAGAATGTGGAAAGAGCAACTCCCATGCAGCGACGATACTTACAGTATATATCACAATTCACGACCGACATTCAACATACTGCAGGTTCGCAAAATGTGGTGGCTGATGCACTTTCAAGGATAGATGCTTTGGAGTTTCTTGCAGACATTTCGGAGTCAGAGTTGGGGAGAGCACAAGAAAGAGACGATGAATTGCAACAAGCCCTGGCAAACAATGAATCTTCTCTCAAATTGGTGAAGGTACGGATAAGAGGAAAGGAGATCTACGGTGAGATTCGAGGTAGTAGATTCCGCCCATTCCTACCAACAGAATTCCGTAAGAGGATCTTTGAGCGGCTCCACAACCTTTCACATCCAGGTTCCAAGGGATCGTTGAAACTGGTACAAGACCGAGCTGTATGGCATGGGATGAAAAAAGAGGGTTAAAACTAGGGTAAAGAATGTCAACTGGGTTAAAGAATGTCAAGACTGCCAGCTAAGCAAGATTGTAAGACATACAAGGAGCAAGGTTGGGAAGTTCCAGGAGCCAGATGAAAAATTCAGTCATATTCACATAGATATCGTGGGTCCATTACCTCCAGTCAGGGGGAAACGATTTTGTGTCACTTTCATTGATCGTTTCACACGATGGCCGGAGGCTTTTCCAGTGACAGACACACGAGCAGAAGCTATTGCTCGGTTAGTCAGAGAGTGTTGGATACCTCGGTATGGGGTACCGTTAACCGTAACAACGGATCAAGGTCCTCAGTTTGAGAGTCAGCTCATGACAGAACTATGGTGTCAGATGGGAACACAACGCATTCGGACGACTGCGTATCATCCCCAGGCTGATGGAATGGTAGAGCGCTGGCACCGAACCTTGAAGGAAAGGGTGCGGTGCTTAAATGATAGAAAGTGGGTGGACAGCTTGGCAAAGATTTTGTTAGGTTTGAGAAGTTCGGTGCATGAAGATTTTGGAGTATCTTCGGCTGAGATGGTTTATGGAACATCAATTAGACTGCCAGGCGATTTTTTTGGTGAAGCGGGGAATGGGGAGCCCTCATCCTACGTAAAACTGTTGAAGGCTTTGGTGGGAAGTCAAGTGATGCCATGTACGAGGACCCAAACACCACGCATTTATGTACCAAAAGACCTCGAAACCGCCACCCACGTTTTTTTACGGATTGACCGACCAAAGGCCTCACTTCAACAGCCTTACGAAGGACCTTTCAAAGTGGTCAAGTCAGGAGAGAAGACATTTGATATTGAGAGAGCGAACGGGATACAGACTGTCTCAATAGACAGATTGAAACCCGCTTACTTTTCTGCATTTTAGGGGAAGGAGAATCCTGTAGTGGTTCCCACAACAGAAACGTTGCCGTTTTGGTAATTACGTTACATAGTAATGCAATTGTTTACTTTTTTCTAATAAAATATTCATTCTTTCGTGTGACTCAATTCGAGACTTGTCGTTTACTAACAAAATTAGCTTTAGTAAGTACTGAGTTGAGAACGGGCACGAAACCTACATCTTGTCCAACAAGGAGTTACAAGGTTTAGCCGAGAAGGAGCTGACTAGAAGGCCGTAGCTCCAAGGGCGGCCTTGGTGGTTTTCGGAGGCAGGCATCTGGCCCCCGAATTATTATTCGAGTTAACGTGAGTGTTGTGACTCGGTAAAATTTTGACTCCAATATTAAATGTGAAATTTGATAGCGCCGGCGTCGTACAACCGTTGACTAAATATTTTGAGCTGAATTTAGGAAGGAACGAAGCGATTTGATAGCTCCGGCGTTAGCACGACCGTTGAGGGTTTTAGGGTTTTGAGCGAACAAGACAAGTTTTAGTTTTAGAATGGATAACCAGCAAACCGGACGCCGGGCTTTTATACTCTGGGAAGCGGTCGTATTCCGGGGGTAGTCCCCGAAGAGTGTCCGTCCAAGAGAGAGGGACACGACGCTTTTGTTGTGACCGTTGCCCAGAGTATGTCCCGTTAGGAATGTTGGCCTCCAACCGTTTATGGGAAAATATGACAAATATGAGGGAGTTCACGACAGTGAGCAACCCAGACGGACCTCCCTTATCAGCTGAAGTCCTCCGACCGGATCTTCTTACGATTGACGAACTTCCCAGAGTCGTCCGGAAGTTACTCTGGAACATAGCCACTCCAGATACGCAGCATCAACTGGAACCCGGACGAGAAGAAGATCAACAGGTCAGTCATCTTTCCTAAAATCGATCTGCAATCGTCGGCCATAAATTAGTTTTTGGAGAGCCTAGGTAAATAATTAGGTTCACTCATTTGCGGATTAATTATGAGAATAATTCATAACGTAAACTGTAGGAGCCTGAAATTTTAATCCTTTGAACCCTTAGCTTCCCAATTCAGTTCAATTGAATCCAGTTAGAGCTGTTCATTTCAGTAAAGCTAGGGAATTTCAAAACTCGAAAAACCCGCTTACACAGGCCTTCTAATAGTTCTAGGAAGTTTTGGTTCATCGTATGCCTATCGGTATGGCAGACCAAATTTTAGATTCTACATAACTTTTAACGTTTCATCTAATTTTGAGGGGGTGGGGGGGGTGGGATTTTTTCTAGCTAGATTTCAAAGGTTCATTATCAAAAATGATAATAAACCAGAACTGAATGATATTATAAATTTCTGAAAAAACTGCAAGCCCCCTAGACCCCCGGTTACCTCTATTTACATACTTCGCACGAAATTATTGAAACACAGAATGTGTTTTAGCTCACGCGTTTCACATAATTTCGCTACTTTCCTCCCACTAATCAGAATCTTATAAAATCACCGCGTTATAACAAAATATCTCAAAGGTTACGCCAAGTTACACGATCCTTAGTTCCGTATCATCGGTATCCATGTTGTCGTCCCAGATTTCGTTAGCTTTTTTGGCTAGTTAGTCCATGGCTAAAACACATTTGGTGTTAACTATGCTTCTACATCGAAAATGTTCGAGCTAGGGCACTTGGAGAATTTCATCCACTGTTATTCACATCCTAGAATCACATGAGAACAACCAAAATGTTCAGAGTACTACAATATCCCTATAGGAGCTCACAAATCTAATTTTATTGATTTTGGTCAACGTTAGAGGGCCTAATTGTATTTTCTGTCCGATTCCGATGGTTCGTTGAAAATGAATAATCAAATTTCGAGGACCAATTGAGAATTCATCCAGATCTTTCTCAGTTTTTCATTGAAGTAATTAAATGTCCTGAGATTAGCCTGTAAAACGTAACCTGCGGTTTGCAAGTCCCAGGGATACGACAATCTCAATGACATCCGGCTACTCAAATTCGTCATCTCAACTGACTCCATCCCAGTTCTAGCATTGGATCAGGTCACTCAGGGAGGCAGCGAGGGAACAGGGGACCTCCAGGAAGGCTGTTTGACTATGTTATAATGGAATTAATATATTGTGATGGAATGAGAAGGGAGTTTGATTATTGGGGGCTGTTCGCTCTGGTTGTCTCCGTCGATAATTGACAAGAATTGTGCACCTATAAAACAAAATAATGTGTTGAAAATTTGTAAATCGTTGTAAACAATAGGTTGCAAGATAGCAAGTTGTAAAAATTGTAGTTTATTATTATTTCCTAGGTGACAGTGATATTTTCTTTTTCTGTGTCAGATAATAATAATATCTAAACTAACTAAATGATAATAATAATAATAATAATAATAAAACTTAGTTCTTCCGTTTGTCACACACCGCCTTTCACTTCAGCGTACCGTGAAGTGTTAACTATAAATTATAGTTTTATAAGTATAGAGATTTTCCTCCAGCTAACAGAACACTTCCTGCCTACCAGGGAGGCTCGCGTCTGAGATCCATCCGTCGTGAAAGACAGGAGATCGATCCCACGGTGATTTATCGTCGAGAGAGCTGTTAGAATCTATTTACAGTCTCGTCGAATTTGCCATTTAGATAAGAGGCGATCTCTAGAAGCGGAAAAGGGGATCAGACAGTTTTTCGCCCTACATCCGAGGGACGGGCGTATAATAGTCTGTAAAATGAAAAAAGATTAGATTGGGGTAGAAGGGCGGAGTGTTGCGGCTGTTGAGCCTGAAATGGAGGGATCGATGTAGGTGTACGGCAGCGGTTACATTGATGTGTCACAGCGTTGGATACGGCAGGAAATTGACTACTTCAGAGATGAGTTGAATACCTCTCAACAGGCAGCATACGTAGCCGTCGCGAATGATGATTATGATACAAGTTAAACTTACTTATAAACTCCAACGGGCTCCTAATTACAGGAAAGCCCCATTCGTGAACCACGAGTATAAAGCTCAATTAAGGGGGTCTCAGTCGGTCGCTGTTCTTTCTTAGTATTTCACGAAAATAAAGGCGCAAAAACATAAAAAGTTGTATCTAAATTAGTAATTTTAAAGGATATTAGAAATTCATTCGTGCGCGGCCCTAGGGGACTGAAAAACTGAAATATTGCCGCTGTAATCATCAAAATCGAACAGAAATTACCAAAGAAAAATGGGGAAAACTCGTGAATAAGCAGGTTTTCCCGTGTTTTTCCTATGTTTCTCTGGCAATTATTGATCAATTTCGATTATTCTAGCGGCAATATTTCAGTTTTTCAATTCTTTAGGGCCGTGTACTAATGACTTTGTAAAACCCTTTAAAATTTCAAAATTAGGTACAACTTTTTATGTTTTTTGCGCCTTCGATTTCAAACCCACTTTCGGGTCGAAAAGAAGAAACTCTGAAAACGTATCATCATTAAAAATTTTCTTTTGGTTAAGTTTTACTCCGTTTTCAGACTACTTGTCATGGCTTTAATGTAAAACAGCTTTCAAAAACTCATCACAGCTTGGCTGAAGTACGAAACCCTGATAAGTTGAAACCCATACCAGGACGAGTGCCATCAAGCGTTCTCCTCTGTGTCTGGTGCAATCTGCAATCGTCCATTTTCTTCGCACTGGGTGGAGAGGATGGGTGATAGATTTATCCAAAATACACAAAAGTCGATTGTTGAAGTATTGATGTTTGTACCTTGATTGATTGCAGCAGGCAGTGGCCCACAGTAATATGTTGATTGCGATGAATTTCGAATTGAAGTGAAAAGTCAAACTCACATAAATATTAGTCATACAAGAATGTTATTGAAATGATTTTATAAACCCTACCTAAGGAGAGGACAACCTTCGAGAGAAGAATGGTTGGTATTGTGATGCCCTCTTCCGAGGAATCACTTTACTAATCGCGGATGGGGTACTGGAGGGAGGTGAGAGAGGGAGTAGAGTGGGGAGGTGGAGGCGCGAGAGGACATTTCTTTTCCAGCAGTCGGGTAGTCAACAAAGAAAAACGAAAAATAAGTAACTAAATTGAAGGGGTGTGCTGGCACATGGTTGTCATAATGTTTGTGGAAATTCTGAAACGCCATCCTGTCAACGAACGATTTCTCTCATCAAAATCTCACCACGTACTAGAGCTGCATATCAAATTGGCGGAATATTTAAATGCATGGACGTTAAAGATCCTTCTATTGCCATTTCTGTTTGATAAAGTCCTTTTAAAAAACCAATTTGTTTGTGGAGAGTACCTCTTACCAGGAGCGAGAGAAGCCATGTCAAACGGATTACCGCTCCTCGATCTTGAGTCGGAATCAGATTCCGAATCAGAATTTGATGTATTGCCTAACAAGTTCGTTTTGTGTCAAAACGATGAAAATTATTATACAAAGGATTTTGGTTAGTGACAGTCCCCTTAGAAGTCTAAGGGGTGGAAAATGGAAATGGTGGAAAGTGGTGCTGGCAACCATGTGCCAGCACACCCCTTCAATTTAGTTACTTATTTTTCGTTTTTCTTTGTTGACTACCAGACTGCTGGAAAAGAAATGTCCTCTCGCACCTCCACCTCCCCACTCTACTCTCTCACCTTCCTCCAGTACCCCATCCGCGATTAATAAAGTGATTCCTCGGAAGAGGGCATCACAGTACCAACCATTGTTCTCTCGAAGGTTGTTCTCTCCTTAGGTAGGGTTTATAAAATCATTTCAATAAAATTCTTGTATGACTAACATTCATGTGAATTTGACTTTTCACTTCAATTCGAAATTTACCGCAATCAACATATTACTGTAGGCCACTGCCTGTTGCAATCAATCAAGGTACAAACATCAATACTTCAACAATCGATGGTTGACTTTTGTGTATTTTCCGAGTCTACCAAGGTAGTGGAAGCTTTGTTTTCACTTTTCAAGGACGAAAAAAAAAGTTCTCCAAAATCAGAATTTTCACTCGCGTTTTGCGTTTTAGACCTTTCTGAACAATTTTGGTTCCGTGTCTGTCTGTCTGTGTGTCTGTCATGAAATCCTTGTAACGCGCATAACTATACGAAGTTATAGTCCGATTTCTATAAAATTTTCAGGGATTGTGCGGGTTGGTGTGTAGACGGTCTCCTATGAAAATCATCGTCCCCGGACTGATAGAAGCGACTGCGCATGCGCAAACGTTAATTCCTTGTAATGGCCATAACTTCTACATTTTCCATCCGATTTCAATGACATTTTCAGAGAATACGCGGATTAGGTTGTAGATGGTCCCCTATGAGGGTAGTGAAAAGTATTCAGAGATTGGTGTTTTGAGATTAACTACTATGCATCGGATCATCTATATAATCGGGTTATGGATACGGGGAAGCTATGTGCCACACCCACTTGGCAGACGTTTTGATAAATCTATCACCCATCCTCTCCACTCAGTGCGAAGAAAATGGACGATTGCAGATTGCACCAGACACAGAGGAGAACGCTTGATGGCACTCGTCCTGGTATGGGTTTCAACTTATCAGGGTTTCGTACTTCAGCCAAGCTGTTTTACATTAAAGCCATGACAAGTAATCTGAAAACGGAGTAAAACTTAACCAAAAGAAAATTTTTAATGATGATCCGTTTTCAGAGTTATTATTGTTTCCAAATTATGGAGACAAAACGCTGTCAAGAACTGGTGAGCAGCGTTGAGATAGGCTGGAACGCCCCAGCAAATTGTGAACGGATTTCCTTTCAAGTTGTGTTTTTTCGAACTGCTCAAACAAATCGCCGTCATTTGTTTTTCAATGTTGGTTGAATGAGGGTTCGGTTGGTGGAAGGGAGGGTGGCTGCTCTGGGAACGACATTTTTCATCGACAATGAAAACAGATTTACCTCTCAACAAAGGCGGGAAAACGAAAAGACTGATGGGACGGAGCGGCGCTTCGGAATTCGGAAGTTCATGATAAATGGCGCCCAATACTCGGCTCGTAATAAGCCAGTTCCAACCCAGAGGACTGATAATGAAGGTTGATAATTATGGGAAAGATCAATATGGAGCATTCGCTCGTACGCGTTTTGGATTGTGCTCCCGATACCTCGGGACTCCGAATAAATAATTATCCTCAAAAGAGGAAATTATAGGGTAGTCAATTTGGAAATAAATTCACAACGTTTGCCTATATAACTTATTTATTGGAATTTCCTCATTTTTCCAGCATAGTGTGTTCTAATAATTGGAAATGGCAGTTCAAATTGCTTATCCTCCAAGTATAAAATCATTATTATTTAATATATAATACAATGTATTGTATAATATAATGTCATTATATTATAATGAAATGTACCTACATCGTATTAATGTGTTGTTTGGACGTGAAAGGTGAATATTGTCGACTTCCAAAACCAATTTTATTCGATTCTATATTTAACCTGTTTTCAGATGCACCGAGGTCTTCTTAATTCGGAGTAGTCTGCTAAGTGGGTATGAATATATCATGCTACATAAGGCAATGTCAAACTACCTTCCAAATTCGAGCAGAATCGATCAACTAATGTGTAATGACTCATACTCTTAACCATTTTTAGTTCTCCAATAAAGGACAAGGGAAACCCTGAGTGACTCATCATGCCAGGTAGGTAAGGTGAGGTACGGGGAACAGTGACATCACTTGACGTCACCTTTTCCACTCTCCCCTTACCTTGTTTAACCAATATAAAAGGAGGACTCAGGGCTTCCCTTTCATGCACTCGTCTTCGAAAACTCGACTTGTTTATTTCTCACTCTACCTCGCCTTCTCTCTGAAGCCCACAGTTCCTCAGAAGGTCTCGGTATGCGATAAATCTCATCGCGCTGGCTTCTGCTCCCATTTACCCTAGTAGTTGTCTGCCCCCAACTAGGCATAGGTAAATGTGGTGCATTCCCCGGGTCGGCGAGCAATCGCGCCTAGGTATGTATCCGAGCTGGCGATCTTAAACACTCTTGCACACGGTCTGCGGTAACCTGTGCCGGGCATCGAGTGTTGTCCCGTCCTTAGTCTTCGTTGAGTAGGGACCAATCAAATCGACAAGCCGAAGTGAAGCCGATTGCCTTCACGCTCCGACACGCAGTCATAACATAATGAGAAAATAGGAATTTTGGTTTATTATTTTCAATAATGAACCTTTGGAATCGACCAAGGAAAAAAATGTTTTAACGAGAGGTGTGATGGTACAGCTGTACCGGGACTGTGAAACCGAGTATCAACTTGAAACAGTTCCATGCAGTGACAAAAACTCAGCCCTAACCAGCCCAGTTCCAAGGACCAATAAGATATTATGGAATGGCTCTAGACCAGGAAGGGATCTTTTGGACCGGTGAACATGGAACTTGTCTCCAGTTCAGTTCCATGTAGCAGTTAGCGCCGTTGCCGATTCTACGGGCCAATTAGATATCATGGAATGGCTCTGGACCAGGAAAGGATTTGGACCGGTGAGCATGGATATTGTCTACAGTTCAGTTCCATGTAGCTGGAAGTGCCCGTACCATTTCATGGAGAAGATATAGTAACATGGAATGGCTCTGGACCGGGAAGGGATCTTCTGGACTGGTCAGCATGGAAGTTGTGTCCAGTATTATTATTCTTATGTTATGTTCTTAAACTGCAACAAAAAATTATTCTTCCCTTGAATTGTTTGGTCACTATCATTGTTAATTGTCTCTTTTGTAACAGTTGTTCAAATTCCTACTTTTTGTATTGCAAGTGGAGATCATAAGCACGGAATAAGGAAGATAGGGATTTGACCACCATCTTCTCCCATCATGAGAGGGGATTTGACAGCCCTTGGTAGGCAGTACCGGTAATTTGGAACGGTTACATCTTTGTTGGAACCGTTTCAGGGAAATACCGGACTGACAGAACCCTAGTTTAAACCCCTAAAAACTTGATGGTTCACGTTTCATGGTGTGTAGAATCCGAAAATCGAATACAATTTTTTCCGTCCGTCCGCCGTACACAGCTTTCCTTGTCACCATGGACCGATTTTGATGAAATTTGGTATATGGGTTCCTTTTGGAGTCTAGTTGTGCCCAGAAGCGTTTGATTGATGTCAATCACTTCTATGGGTTGGAATTTTGGAAATGCCTTAGCTCAAAAAGTTTTGATGTAAAGGAATTGTTTTCCATCAATTTAAGTTAGTATTGAATTTTTAGAATCTAATAAGACCACCCAGAGGTCTGTAGGATTAACCGTTCGGTCCCTATGAGAACGAATTACGGGTCGGAATTACGATAAATCAGAAACACGAGTGTGAATCGCAAAAGAAGTCTAATCTCCGTTTAAATTTTAGCTGATCAACATACGATCGCTGTTCGTTTTATGGAGTTGCACTCAGCAACTAGTAATCAAATTTCCTCATGAAGGCACTCCCTGTTTCTTCGAACTGAGTGTAAGCTTTTATTTCTTCCAAATAAACTTGATTGTAAAGTACGTAAGTAGTAGGTAGGTAATATCTATGGGTTTTTTTTTTGTGTGTAGGAGGTGAGGAAATCTTTAAGATCCAGGGGTGGAAATTGGATCTCGTAGATACCCGAGGGAACCGCTCGCACGGGTTATGTGGTATTCAAACCCACTAAAACCTCACCTCCTTATTCGACGTTGGATCTCAGCCTGGAACTGTTCAACACATTACTTCAGGCTGAGTTCTGGGAGTCTTCTTAGTTCTCTGCTAGGGGCCGGTCCTGTGGTTGTGTCCTGTGCTGCGAGATGCAACTTCCCTTAGGCAGTTCCTCTCCCCTGTCCATCGCATGCATTCAAAGAATGTATGGAATGCGCCACCATCCTTGTTCTCCTGGCAGTTGGGACATTTTAAGGACCTCACCTTTCCCTTCTTATGAAGGTAGGCGTAGAAAAGTCTGTGCCCTGAAAGGAACTGGGTTAGGAAGGAAAAAAACCTCACCATGCTTTCTCTGTAGCCATGTCTTGATTTGAGGTATCAGTCTCGCAGTCCATCTGCCTCTGGTTTCTCCTGTCCATACAACCTGCCATCTTTCCATGGTGAGCTCTCTCTCCTGTTTAGCAATAAGAGATTGCTCTCCTTGATCTCTCCTGTTGAACTTTCTCTTTCTTTCTGTGGGGCGGAGGTGTGGCCGGACGCCATGGAGGTAGGATATCTCCGACAGCATGGTCGCAGTTGAACGTCGAGGAGCACTTCTTTCCTTTGCCTACAAAACAGTCTCAGAACCAACTCTGGCCTTTCTTCATGACGAATGAATCTTTCAATCTTTCGTATCTATGGTTGGTGACAATGGCAAAGCCGTGGTCTTTGCAAATGAGTGATCTGTACTGAAAAATAATAAACCGATGTGTAATAATTTGCAGCGTTTTTTTGTCTCAAAGGACGCATTCTAGAGACCTATTGGTGCTCCGACCACAATACAATTAATTCTTGAAAATCTTTGGAAATATCGGAGGAACTTTCGAAGGGATGCTTGTTTCAACGTAGCAGAAGCTTCGTTTTCTCTTTTCGAGGAGAAACAATTGATAAAGAGTTGGAATCCATTGTTCAATTTGTATTTGTTTGTCACTACATGATTTAGCAAAACATCGTCACCTTCCTCGACCTAACATTTTTGAAACCATATAAATTAGATAAGATATTGGTTAATATGAATTAAGATAAAATAAAATAATGTAAAACATATGTAAGTATATATGTACATACTAATGCTACATTGCAGCAGTTTCTTTTCGTTTCGACTGATATTTTATGTCTTTGCTTTGGCACATAAACGAAAAAGCGTCACAAAAGTCTTTGCTACGAAACTGTATCTTCGTCATTCGCGTTCTTAGAAAAATCAATTACCATTCTTAAGAAAGCCGTCAATTTATGCATCATGATATACCGCCAAAACTTCTGTAATTACGGAAGAACCTGTGATGTACACATAATATGTGTAATATGTGTAGTAGGGGTATATTATACCCCTGAGTTAAAAGAACTGTAAACAACATTCGCGGTAAGAGTTTGTCATCGAACAGTTATTGAGAAAACATATTTTTATAGGTAGGTATTATTCTGTTATTACCGTTGATACCAACACACAACAAAATCAGTAATTGTATTAATTGTACGTCATTGTAAATACCAGTTCTCAAATATTAATACAATATTATATTATATTAATATTTTTTACTATTTTATTTTATCTTAATTTATGTTAACCTAAAGCTTGTCTATTTTATTTGGTTTCATAAATTTTAGGCTGAAGAAGGCGACGATTTCGCAGAAACACGTACTGACAAAAAAAAATGAACATTAGATTCCAACGCTTTATCAACAACGTGGTCACTCCATCCACCCCTCGACGGGGAAAACAATCGTTCTCCAAAATCTATTTTTTTTTTTTTTCAAAACGTTTTTCACAGGTGTTTTGGTATGTTTTAGACCTTCTTGAACAATTTTGGTTAATTATTTTCAATAGGTAATGAACCTACGGAATCGAGCAAGAAAAACAATCAAAATATTGCTGTTTTTCGGACCGTTTCACTCTTGTATAAGATGACAGACATGAAGTTATATACCGACTAAGAATAGTTCTTGGCGTCAACCTAAACTTCTTGATGAGTACAATCTTGAAGACGCTTCAGCAGCCTCGAATTTCCGTATGAATAACGAGCAGGATGGAAATGGGATCCGATTCACAATCCCCGACTGTCTGAGCCGCTCTCGCTCCCATTTATTTACTCCGTTTCTGAGCTGGAGGGGAACTTCCATTCGGTTTCATTTCTACGATAACGAGCTACTTCAGGTAATGAGACCGCCGACTGGGAAGATTGATTGCTCTCGGAGTGGGGGCGTTTGAAACGTTGTCCGTTAAGGCACCCGCAGGACTCCATTTCCACAGAGGATAGGAGGGGGTGTAATGACCCAAAAGCTTAGAAAAAGGAATTGGTATGGTTTGTGGAAGTAGGTGAAAAAGGATGCGAGAGGACCAATCGTCGCCACGTTCTTCAGGAGTTAGCTGTTAACTTTATGTTTGTTAGTTACTACGTCTGTAGTTCTCGTTAAACGGAACCGACGAGATGCAGGGTATACACTTTTTTAAACTTGCGTTGTTAAGACATTTTTACTTGGTAAGAACAAACTTTCGTATTCCCTTAACCAACACTGTGGAGAGAAAATCTATTTCAAAGGGATCCAAGTTTATGTTTTTCCATTCCGGGAGGGAGAATGCTCGTCAAAGCTTAGACCTCATTGACAACTTGGGCAGATCAAGCTTGATTTGCTTGTGACATATCTCCGACAGAGATTAATAGCTGTGCAGCGTAGAGGAGCCCTACGAATCGTCTGTGCTTACCGAACAGTATCAGAACCCGCTATCTTTGTCCTCACGAATGTCATACCCATTCAGCTGATGGCTTCAGAGAGGAAAAGAATCTTTGAAGGGAACAGGGCCTGCATAGCAAAGGAAGAAAGGGAGCGCACAATGGCTAACTGGCAAAATATATGGACGGGAGAACATGTAGGAAGATGGGCTGCACGGCTGGTGCCAAACATTCAGACGTGGATGGAAAGGAAACATGGAGAAGTGAACTTCTTCCTTACGCAGTTCTTTACAGAACATGGACTTTTTTATGCCTATTTGCATAAAATTGGGAAGGTCTGCCCCAACATGTCTACACTACCAGAACAAAGATGACGATGATGTGCTCCACACCTTCTTCAAATGGGCGCCTGAAAGAGACCAGCTGATGGCAGACCTGCAGTTAGCTCCCCAAAGTTCAACACCAGAGGATGCTGAAAGGAGAAAGGAGCTGGACTGCTGTGGCAGAGTACACAGAAAGCATCCTGACAAGGAAAATACACTTAGAACGAGAAAGAGAGAGGAGGCAGTATATCGTCCGCCCCCTCACCCAGAACTGATTAAACGCCCCAGGACTCAGCCCGAAGTAATGTGTAAACGGTTTCGGGCTGAATTCCAACGTGGGAAAAAGGAGGTGTTTTTGCTTCCGAGTCTACCAAAGTAGCGGAAGCTTTGTTTTCACTTTTCAAGGACGAAAAAAAAAATTTCTCCAAAATCAAAATTTCCACTCGCGTTTTGCGTTTTAGACCTTTCTGAACAATTTTGGTTCCGTGTCTGTGTGTCTGTCTGTCTGTGTGTCTGTGTGTCTGTCTGTCTGTCTGTCTGTGTGTCTGTCCGTCTGTCATGATTTCCTTGTAACGCGCATAACTATACGAAGTTAATGTTCGATTTCTATGAAATTTTCAGGGATTGTGTGGGTTGGTGTGTAGACGGTCCCCTATGAAAATCATTATCCCCGGACTGATAGAAGCGACTGCGCATGCGCAAACGTGAATTCCTTGTAACGGCCATAACTTCTACATTTTCCATCCGATTTCAATGAAATTTTCAGGGATTATGTGGATTAAGTTGTAGGTGGTCCCCTATGAAAATCATTATCCCCGGACTGATAGAAGCCATTGCGCATGCGCAAACGTGAATTTCCTTGTAACGGCCATAATTTCTACATTTTCCATCCGATTTCAATGAAATTTTCAGGGATGTTACAGAGTAGTGTTTAGATGGTCCCCTATGAAAATCACAGAGAATTGTTTTTCATAGAGGGATTCTTTCATAGAGGAATGGTGTCCTGTGAGAATCTCAAATCCCATCAATTGCAGGTCATCGGTAACTCAGAGGATAGAGTCTTGATTAGAGCTCCTAAGGTCGTGGGTTCGAAACCCAGCCGAGGCTATGTATTTTTTGATCCAATCACATACACCTACTCACTTAATTTTTCATCCGAATTTGATGAAATTTTCTAGGATTGTCCAGATTAGCGTGTAGATGGTCCCCTATGAGGGTAGTGGAAGGTAGTTAGAGATTGGTGTTTTGAGATTAACTACTATGCATCGGATCATCTATATAATCGGGTTATGGATACGAGGAAGCTATGTGCCACACCCACTTGGCAGACGTTTTTTAGTGGGTTTGAATCCCACATAACCGGAAGACGCGGATCCTTCCAGGTATCTTACGAGATCCAACTCCACCTATGGATCTTAAAGATTTTCTCACCTGCCTGCCGAAAAAAAAGCTTGATTTGGTTGGAAGCCATTGGGCTGATGATATCTTGAGCACTCACTCTCTAGTGCTTAGACCTAACCTTTCTCGCTGGGCTATGCCCCAACTTCCCCAAGTGGGAATAACTCCTTTGGTGGGCTGAATCCCATTTTTACTCGGTTGGCTAAACACTCTCTTCCCTATATTGCAAAACTTCTCTTGGAGGGTTCACAACTCTTGATGGGCTAGACGCCAATCTCCGTAAATGGGCTAAATCCCAAGTTCCCTTGGTGGGCTGACACTCCAACTATTCTAGAGGCCACCACCTTATCAACTCTTGATGAGATGGACTCCAATTTCCCTAGGTGGGATAGACGCAAAATTCTGACAATGGCCTCCACCTCATTAAGTAACCCTAGGTGGGCTTGAATCCAACTTCCCTAAGTAAGCTAAAACCCAACTCCTCATGGTGACTAAACCCAGCATCGTTTGGTTTGCTGAATCCTCCCTTCTCTATATTGCTAGACCCCTCAACACCCTCTGATGGGCAACATCTCGAATTCCTTCGATGAGATTTACCTTCCTAGTCACCAAAAAGTAAACTAAAGCAAACAACAATTGCAGGTTGAATTTTCGTCCGACTGTCATTTCTGGCGTCGCGGACGTCACCAGCTATCCCCAAAAGGGAAGAGTTCTGGTGATCTCGCTCATGGCTACTTGTTTCCTCGCCAGCTGATTGGAGGGAGGTTCACCAATCCAGATAATCTCCCGGGACGACTGGCCTTAACTTCGGTGATTTCAAGGGAACCGGTTAAACCAGGTAACGGCCGTTGATTTTAACCTCCCATCTATTTTAGAAATTCTCTCGTATGGTACTAAAATGCAGCAGAGTACGGTTACAAGGCAATAAAAACGTCCATCTTGGAAATTTGCTCAAACGGTCGTATTGCACAATAGGATCTTTCATTCTAACAACCTTGGGGCAAATCGTATCATTTCTGCAAATTTGCAACTTCTTCCCCAAAAGGGAAGTTTTCCACCATCCCCCACTCACCTTGGGATACACCTCATCATCAGTAAGTTCCACCTATTTTCGAAATTCCCTTGTAGGGACTACATGCTGGAAAACTAGTTTATATACCATATAATACACTCTTTTGGTTTATTATTTTCAATAATGCACCTTAGGAATCGACCAAGAAAAAAAATTTTAACACCCCCTCAAAATTTGATGGTTTTTTGTTTCAAGGTACGTAGAATCCAAAACTGGAATAAAACTCTGCAAATTATTACACAATGGTTTATTATTTTTCTATAGATCACTCGTCTGCATAGCCACCAACCATCCAACATGAAGAAAAACATCGATCGCATTTCGGTCAGCTTTAATTTGAACGGAGATTAGGCCTCTTTTGCGATTCACACTCTTGTTTCTGATTTATTGTACGTCCAAACTTCAAATTCTCGTAGGGAGCGAACGGTTTGTCCTACAGAGCTCCGGGTGGTCTCAAAAAATTTGAAAAATTCAATAAAATCTTATATTGAAGGAAAAACAATACCTTTATATCAACATTTTTTGAGTTAGGGCGTTTTCAAAATTTCAAAATTCATTTTTGAACCCTTAGGAATCACCTACATCAACCAAAATCTTCGGGGCACAACTAGACCACAAATGGAGCCTACATACCAAATTTCATCAAAATCGGTCAATGCTAAGTGGCAAAAGTGCCGCGTACGGCGGACGGACGGCCAAATTTTTATTCGATTTTTGGATTCTACGTACCTTGAAACGTAAACCATCAAATTTTGAGGGGGTGTTAAACAATTTTTTTTCTCGGTCGATTCCAAAGGTTCATTATTGAAAATAATAAACCAAAATTTGGCCGTCCGTCTGCCGTACGCCGTACGCGGCACCTTTGCCACTTAGCATTGACCGATTTTGATGAAATTTGGTATGTAGGCTCCATTCGGGGTCTAGTTGTGCCCGGAAGATTTTGGTTGATGTAGGTTACGTCTAAGTGTTCCAAAATAAATTTTGAAATTTTGAAAACGCCCTAACTCAAAAAATTTTGACATAAAGGTATTGTTTTCCTTCAATTTAAGATTCTATAGAATTTTTAAAATTTTTGAGACCACCCGGAGCTCCGTAGAACAAACCGTTCGCTCTCTACGAGAATTTAAGATTTGGACTTACGATAAATCAGAAACAAAAAATTAAATCTGACTGAAATGCGATCGATGTTTTTCTTCATGTTGGATGGTTGGTGGCTTTACAGACGAGTGATCTATATAGAAAAATAATAAACCATTGTGTAATAATTTGCAGCGTTTTCATGTTCATCTGTAAATTTAACTCAAATGGTCATACTCTATTGTGAAAACTAATTTCTGACTCAGACAATTTTTTCAGGAATGAAGGTAATAGAATCTGTGTCTGACATTTCCATCCATGTGGATTATCAGAGCCGTTGGAATCGTCACATGAAATTCAAAGGTACGAATTGAGGAAAGTTTCATTATGTAAAATATAGTAATATAAGTAAGTGAGCAATGAAGGTGGAGCAACTTCCGGAAATTGTATTACTTAGCCGGTAAACCTCGTACGGGGTCGGACATTGAAAAAACGATTCCAGTGTGTCTTCAGTAGAGTTGACGAGGCGGAAGGAACGGTAAGTGAATTGGCAAGAGGGCGAGAAGGAGAAGAAAAAGAAGAGGATGAGGAGAGAAAAAAACATCAAAAGTGACGGACTTTCTATTGGACAGCTGGTGTTTTACGGACTGACAGCTGAAAGAGGGAACACGGTCTACGTTCCCACACTGGTGGTGGTTAGAACTTTTAAAACTGAACTTCGAGTGAACTGAAATATTTACCTACGTTTCGAATCAAATTTGACATTATGTTGATGAACTAATGAACCCCCAAACAGCCACAGAGACAGTGACCACCATGTTTATCACTACTGTATATTTTGAAAAATGATGTCCGTGAACACTAAAAAGGGGAAAATAATAATCTCAGCGTCATACTTATTAAGTATGTTTTCGCTGAGATTATTTTTATTGACCGACTTCAACGCGCCGAAGGCGCGCGAAAGAGGAGGTACTCAATTCGGGTTGTCGTGGGACGACGATTTTTTTTTTTTTTTTTTTTTGTATGTCCGAGTTGCTTGCATTTCTTTATTCTGGTACCAATCTGACTGATTCTTTTTATAATGAGTTCTACCAGTATCCGTGGTTGTGCCATTTCAAACAGATTTCATTTTGCTTTGTTAAAAGTCTCGAAAATTTGTGATAGAAGTTGAAAAACGTGGTCCCCGTTTTCGGGAATATTGGTCCGCATTCACTCTTCTTGCCCTGTGACTTCCGACTGAGTCGATGGAGGACCATTTGTGTATAGTCAAATTGAAGGTCTGATTGTAACCTTTAAAATGATATGCTATATGAGGGGGGTTCCGATGACTAAAAGGTGCTGCGGGGGATGAGAAACGGGGAAATTATAGTGGGTTATTAGCTCAGAACCTGCAGGAGCTATATTAAACGTGTCTACAAATGCTCATGTATGTGAGTTTTCCTACCAAGTATGAGCGATAATTATAGTACTGTTAGTTAGGTATTCTACCAAGTGGGTGTAGCACATAGCTCCCTCATCACCGATAACATGATTAGGTAGGTAATAGAAGAGGGCATCGTCAGAACTGCATAGTGCCGTACCCAATATGAGGTATGTAATAGTACAGTTAGGTGATGAGAGAGTATTCTACCAAGTGGTTGTAGCACATAGTTCCATCGTCATCCATAATATAGTTGGGTAGGTAATGGTATAGGAGATTGTCGGAACTGAATAGTGCCGTACCAAATATGAGGTATTTAGTAAAACTAGGTGATGAGAGGGTATTCTACCAAGTGGGTGTAGCACATAGCTTTCTCATCATCCATAATATATTTGAGTACGTTATGGTTTAGGAGATTGTCAGAACTGCATAGTGCCGTACCAAATATGTGGTATGTAGTACAAGTGATGAAAGGGTATTCTACCGTGTAGCACATAGCTCCCTCGTCCTTTATATTAAAGTTGGGTATCTAATGGTATAGGAGATCGATCTAGGAAATAGATCTACATTCCGAAAACTGATCGAAAAACTGCGGGTAAATTAATTGCAGATTTATATTGAGGACCACTAAAAAGTGAAAAATAGAAAATAATATAAAACGGAAAAATAATAAAATAAAAACCTTTTTAACAAAAAAATGGACCGACCTCAAAAATGATGTCAGTAAACACCAAAAAGGGAAAAATAATCATCTCAGCGAATACATACTTATCTAGTAGGTTGTTGGACATAGATATCTAGTAAACAGATGGTATGTTGGAATACCAACACTTATTTGTAGTGTGATTCACACTTATTGTCACAATCGTATCCTCCATCATACGATAGCAGTGACATACTACCCAATAGTTTTGGAACACTTTTCTCCACTCGTATTCATCTTTTGTATTGCATGATCGACGCATGTTGTAATACTCACCAGATAATGTGAGTTGTACTTAATAACCACAGCGTACCCAGATAGGTACGCATTGAAGTCGCCGCCGTGCCCACCTGTAAACACAAACGTCTTCTAGATCTTTCACATACCTACATATTACTCATTTTCGCAACTATACAAACCTTCAATACTACAAACATGCTTCCACACCGAGCATGAATGAAAATATCACATCGTTCAAGATTGTGGGAGGTTTTGAACGTTAATTAGGTAACAACGCTTCTGAAGGTATGTGGCTACATTATAATATGTCCACCAATATAATAAGCAGTCTCATATAATAATAGAGTCTCAAAATACTCGTCACAATCCTTCCTAGGGTGGTTCACACTTACTATCATACTCATATGGCAGAAGAGATTTACTAGGTACCTGATAGTTTGGGGAGCACATCTTAACTCAATGATACTTACTCTTGTAATGCTAACCAGATCATCGAAGGAAGGTGCTTAGTTTGTGTCTACAGATGGGCACGGCGGCGACTTCAATGCGTACCTACCTATCTATCTGGATACGCTGTGGTTATTAAGTACAACTCACATTATCTGGTGAGTATTACCACATGCGTCTATCATGCAATACAAAAGATGAATACGAGTGGAGATGAGTGTTCCATAACTATTGGGCAGTATGTCCTTGTTATCGTATGATGGCGGATATGATTGTGACAATAAGTGGGAATCACACTACAAATAAGTGTTGGTATTCCAACATACCATCTATTTACTAGATATCTATGTCCAACAACCTACTAGATAAGTATGTTTTCGCTGAGATTATTATTTTTCCCTTTTTGGTGTTTACGGACATCGTTTTTCAAAATATACAGTAGTGATAATAATTTGAGCTACCTGGGGGTAACCTGGGTACAGGTCGGATGAGATGGCATGAGTTGGCAGCAGGGCTCATGTGCTGGGTTGGCGGCGGAGGAATATCATAGCATATCAACGGCGGCGACTCTGGATCGAGTAAGTGGATCCACTGCGAAGGGGCAGGTGGCACTCCCAAGCCAAGTGAAGGCAAGCACCTAGGGGAGGGGACCCTACATAAACCCACTGGTCCTCCAGGTTGGGGGTGTGGCGTAGGGCTAACGACCCTACCCCATAAAACAAATTATTGTTACGAAAGACGAAATACAAGAAAAGCCGGATGGATTTAATGGGAAACGACCTGGGCGCGCTCAACGGAACAAAAACTGGAAACGGAAAAACTTGGATATTCCTCTGGCTACTTGGAATGTACAAACAATGCTCAGGCCTGGAAAGATGCAAGAAATGGCAGAGGAACTGTTGAAATACAAAATTGAACTTGCTGCACTACAAGAGGTGAGATGGAGTGGTCATGGAAGAATAGATAAAGAAAAGTATTCCTTCATGTACAGTGGTGCCGAGACAAGAACTGGAAGAGCAGGAACAGGATTCTTTATCAGCAAAAAAATGAGGAAGTTCTTCTTAAACTTCGAACCAATAAATGACAGAATGTGCATGTTGAGACTCAAAGGAAGGTTCAGAAATACCACCATATTCTCTGTGTATGCACCCACAGAGGAAGCTGAGGATGCAGTGAAAGAGGAGTTTTATGACCAGCTGGGCTCATACATTGAAAGAGTGCCCCAGCATGATACCCTGCTGATACTGGGGGATCTCAATGCCCAAATTGGAAGAGAGGAGGCAGTGCTGCCTGTGGCAGGAGCCCACTCTTTACATGATGTGACAAACAACAATGGGATGCTTCTCGTTCAATTGGCTGAGATGTATCGCCTGTCAATCAAAAGTACAAGCTTTCCTCGCAAGGATATACACAAGGGTACGTGGGAAATGCCTAGCGGAAGAGGAGTGACTCAGATTGACCATGTACTGGTGTCAACTAGGCACGCATCTAGCATTCTAGATGTCCGAAGCTGTCGTGGCGCGAATTGTGACTCAGATCACTACATGGTCCGTGTAAAATTTAGGCAGAGACTATCAAATAGCCTGAAGCAAAAAGCTGTTAAGAGACCTAAGTGGAATGTGGCAAGGCTTAAGGACGAAGAGGAATGCAACAGGTACCAGAGCGTTATGGAGGAGAAAATGAACCAAATTTCAGAGCAAAGTAGTGACAGTGACATTGAAGGAAAATGGAAAAGCATTAAGGAGGCGATGGTAGCCACAGCAAAGGAAACCATCGGAGAAGTGAAAAATGGAAGAAACGAAGAATGGTTTGATGACGCTTGCAGACAGGCAATAGCCAGGAGGAATGAGGCAAGGGCAAAATTCCTGCAAAGAAGAACTCGCCAGAATAAAGGAAATCATGTCATACTGCGAAGACAAGCCAAGAAAGTGTGCCGACGAAAGAAGAGGGCATGGTTGAACAGAAAGCTGAGGGAAGTGGAAGAACGAAATACCCCTTCCGAAAGTCGTATGTTTTACAAATCAGTGAACTGGTTCAGGAAAAGTTTCCAACCACGAAACAGTGGATGTCGGAGTAAATCTGGAAACCTATTGAATGAAGGCGAGGAAGTCATGAAGCGATGGACGGAGTACTTTTCCGAGCTACTGAACGGCCCCAATCAACCACAGGAGAGCTCAGAATCAGGTGGTAACAAGGACCAATGCAATGAGACAGAGGAAGGGCCAACAATGAGTGGACCCTCCAAAGCTGAGTTCGATGAAGCAGTGTGTGCATTAAAGAACTATAAAGCCCCTGGCGAGGACGGTATTGTAGCAGAGATGATTAAAAAAGGAGGGAATAAGCTGCAAGAAGCCCTATACAACTTGATCCGTGAGATATGGGATAAGGAGGAATTACCTAAAGATTGGTCAGTTGGCATTATCTGCCCGATTTTCAAGAAGGGAAGCCGAGATGATTGCCAAAATTATAGGGGGATATTACTGAATGTCGCGTACAAAATTCTAAGTACCATCATATTGAGAAGACTCGCAACTTATACAGAGGGTCTCTTAGGCGACTACCAGTGTGGATTTCGGTATGGTAGAAGTACGATCGATCAAATCTTCGTACTTCGCCAAGTCATGGAAAAATGTTACGAGTACAATACCGATCTCCACTTCTTGTTCGTGGACTACAAACAAGCGTTTGATAGTGTTAATAGAGAAAAACTGGTAGAGTGCCTTAAGAAGAGCAGCATCCCAAACAAGTTGGTCCGTCTCATTGGTCTGACCTTGAAAAACGCCAGCTCCAGGGTGAGAGTTGGAAACCAATTCGGAGAGACATTTGGTATAGGCACAGGTGTCAGACAGGGCGACGGACTGTCGGCTACACTGTTCAATGTGGTCCTTCATGAAGCAGTTAAGGATGCTATTAAGTCGAAGACCGTGATTGACAGGACGTGGCAGGTATGCGCTTTTGCCGATGACATTGGGATTGTTGCGAGAAGTGCAAATGCCCTAAAGGAAGCTTGTGAAATAATTCTAACAAAAGGAGCGGAAGTTGGCCTACAGGTAAATGAGAAAAAGACAAAATATATGGTTATGTCCCCCAGGGAAAATCGTAGAAATACTGGCACCCTGAAAGTGCGGATTGGTGGTGCTGACCTCGAGTTCGAATGTGTCCCATGTTTCACCTACCTTGGTTCATCCTTGAATGGCGCTAACTCGGTAAGCGACGAAGTTGCAAAACGCATCATGGCTGGCAACAGAGCCTTCTTCGCAAACCTCCGGCTCTTCACCTCAAGATTGCTCACAAGAGGCACAAAAATGAGGCTCTACAAGACCTTGGTCAGGCCTGTGGTCTGTTACGGGTCGGAAACTTGGTGCCTGACAGCCACAGATGCGAACCGGTTGAAGATTTTTGAGCGGAAAGTGATACGAAGAATCTGTGGCGGGATTTGTGATGGAGGGGTGTGGCGCATCCGTACAAACGCTGAGATAGAGGTAATCCTTGAAAAGGAAAACATCGTGAACCACATCAAAGCAGGGCGTCTACGATATGCGGGCCACATGCGAAGGATGCCGGAGGAAAGAACGCCACGGTTGGCAGAAGAAGCGAGGATGGAAGGCACGAGGAGAAGAGGGAGACCAAGGAGCCGATGGGGCGACGAGGTGAACAGGGACGCGCGCCGATTGGGAATAAGGAACTGGCGACAAGCCACAGAAGATCGGAATCGATGGAGGGAAGTAGTTCGTCAAGCCAAGGGCCACGTAGGCCTGTAGCGCTGGAGAGTAAGTAAGTAGTGATAATCTAATATAATAAAACGCCAACCGTACGTACGTACGTACGTACGTATGCACGGAGGGGTCGTTGGAGGCGGGTCGAGTCGGAGGGGCGGGAGGGGGGGAATCGGAGGCGGGAAGAGCCGGAGGGAGTGGGATGAGGGGAGAGTCGGAAGAAGCGTTTTGCCTACTTTTAGTAGGCTTTTCAGCTAGTATATAATAATACATAATATGTAGTAGGTTGTTGGACATAAATATCTAGTCAACAATTAATTGTAGTGTGATTCACACTAAGTGTTGATGATGGAGGATACGAGTGTGACAATATGTCTTATTGTCACACTCGTATCCTCCATCATACGATAGCAAGGACATACTGCCCAATAGTTTTGGAACACTTTTCTCCACTCGTATTCATGTTTTGTATTGCACGATCGACGCATGTTGTAATACTCACCAGATCATGTTAGTAGTACTTAATAACCGCAGCGTATCCAGATAGGTAGGTAAGTACGCATTGAAGTCGAAGCCGTGCCCATCTGTAGACACAAAAGTCTTCTGGATCTTCTACTCACCAACATATTATTCTTTTTCGCAAATATACATACCTACCATACTACGAACATGCTTCCACACCGAGCATGAATTGTAGATATCTGTTTGTTTAAGATTGTGAGAGGTTTTGAATGTTAATTAGGTAACAACACTTCCGAAGGGATGTAGCTACATTACAATGTGTCCTCCAATATAATTGTTCTCGTTTGATTCATTAACTCCAATAATAAATCTGCCTCCAAAATAAAACATTTAGATCAGCTGTTCAAAATTACGACGTTCGAACTTTTTAATAAATCTTTTTTCGTTACGATTCTGAATTGGAAAACTTGGCCTTGTAATTTCTTAGATTTACATTTGCTGTAGTTATCTTTATTCTCTTTTAATCGACAACATTTTTTGGTCCTTTGATCCATTTTGTGAACTGATCTTAAAACTACAGTCCACACGTAGGTCCCTTAGTTATGAGCGGAATGCGGCTAAGGAATGAGAAGATTTTGCCCAGTCGCAATCGGAATGTCGGTGCTGGAGAAGATGATGATTTGGATGCTCGATCGCAGTCCACCTCCAGTTCCCGGTCATCACGACGCACGATCATCAGGAAGATAGAAGAAATGAAGGCACAATTTGCCCAGTTACTTGAGGCAGTGGAAACTTCCAGTTGTTCGTCCAAATCTAGCAGATCCCACCGGTCTAGGCGAGAGCTTCGAGTAGAAGCGCAGATACATCGGGAAAGCAGCCAAGAGGGAGACGATCAGAAACCCGTCCGAGCAGATGCGGAGGATGAAGCGCCAACCCTAGTGCCAGCTCCCAGGTCTAAACTACCAATTCTTGAGGATTCTCAGGTACAAGTTGATCGTAGACCAATAGAACCAAGTAGACGAGCTGTTCCGATTAAAACCAGTAAACCACTAGCTAGCGGAAGAGTTGTAGAACATAGAGATCATAACCATATGGACGGGAACATGGGTTATTTCATGGCTAGACAAACGGAGAAGAATTCCTTGCCTACTTTTTCAGGAGAGGCTAGAGAATGGCCAAATTTCATTAGCCAATTCAATCGCACCACCGAGCTGTGTGGGTACTCCAATTCGGAAAATTTGAGTAGACTCCAAACTTGCCTCAAAGGGGACGCCAAACAGGCCGTCTACGCACTTTTGTCATTGCCGGACAGTGTGCCTAAAATTATAAGCATGTTGGAACGTCGTTTTGGCCGTTCGGAGTTCGTGATCAGCGAATTGGCACATGAGCTTTTGAAATTTGGTCCACTCAGAGAAGGTGATTTCAAGGAATTAATTCGATTTGCTTCTGAAATACAGAATTATGTTGTCACCATTGAAATTTCACGCAATACTGATTTCCTCATTGATCCATCTATGCTACATAAGTTAGTTGATAAGTTACCAAATTCAGTGAAGGTACAGTGGGGTGAATACTTATCATGTTTCGATTATGGTACCCCCCGACTAAACGAGTTTGCTGCGTGGATGGAGAGGAAAGCTGATGCCTTCAGCATGATTGTAGGACGAGCCTCGAATAGTTTGGAAGAAGGTAGCGAGAAAATCGAAGAGCTGAGAAGTAAAGATAAGCCAAATTCGTCGCGTACTTGCCAATTCTGTGAGGTAGAGGCCCATTCCCTCAAAGATTGTCGGAAATGGGTAAAAGCGTCAGTCAATGAGAGATGGAGTTATGTTACCAAAAGGAGGCTTTGTTTCCGTTGTCTGAACCCCCATCATGCCAGCCGTAGTTGTAATGTGCCAGCCGATTGTAAATTGTGTAGTGGTAGGCACCACACGTCTTTACACATAGAAGAGCAGGCTAAAAACAAGATGAGTCATAAAACGCGTAATACCCAGTTGCATACTGATGAAAGTAGCTCGATGAGTGAAGAGAATGTGAACGCCCATGCTGAAAGCCAGAAGAGTGGAGGAGAGACGTGGAATGCAATACTGAAAATACTTCCAGTTCGACTATATGGTCCGTCTGGAATGGTTGAAACCTACGCTCTCCTGGACGATGCCTCGTCAATCACCATGGTAGAGAAGGAGTTGGCCATGAAATTGGGGTTGAGAGGTCACAAAAAACCACTTTCATTGGCGTGGACTGCTGATGTCAGTAGAACTGAAGCAGATTCCGAGGAAGTGAATTTGGAGATTTCCAAGTGTGAAGAGGATGGGAAGAGATTCAAACTGATGCGAGCTCGAACCGTGGGTGAGCTGAAGTTGAAACCTCAGACCATAAATCTTCAGAAAATCGGAGAAGAATGGCCCTTTGTTAAGAGAGGAGATGTTGCATCCATGGAGAATGCTGTACCCCGCGTCATCATTGGGCAGGACAATTGGCCGCTGATTTTTCCACGAAAATCCTTTTATGGCCCGTGGAATGGTCCCGTGATTTCCATGACGTGGTTGGGGTGGGTACTCCATGGAAAATTGCCTCAAAAGTTGACCCATAACGAGCGAGTGACTTCACACATCCATTTTGCCCACTGGGAGGATATTCGTGACGAAGAAGAGGATGACAGACTGACTGAGCTCGTGGCTATTGAAAAAGTAGGAACAGAAGAAGATGAGAAGTTGAAACCGTTGGAGGATGATGTGGCGATCGACATTTCTGATGAAAACACCAAACGCTCGAAAGGTGGTGAAAACAGGGAGACAGGGTTGCTCTTGCATGATTTTGAAAGCGTTCCAGAAAGTAGAACTGCTGCCAAACGACTCAGGACGTTGGAGCGGAAGATGGATCGAGGATTTGCAGACGCAAACGGTGCAATGCTCGACAAAGGGAATGCCCGAGTGTTGAGCCCTAAAGGAGCCGAGAGAGTGATGGAAACGATTCCCGCGGAACTCTCAGCAAAAGTTCAAGGTGAAAATATGACTGACCCTTGCTTCGCCTATTCGGTCAAGAGGGTTTCAATGCTCCCGCTTGAACTTCGTACACATCGGAAAAAATTCGTGCACAATGCTTATGTGGCTAGTCGTGTTTTGGACATCTTGGAGCGCAGCAACGCTGATGAATGGAGATGGGTTCCGACCAAGAAAAATCCTGCTGATTTTGCCACAAGGACAAAACCTACGCCAAACCTAGCAAATCGTGAGCTCTCGGCATGTATCATAAGAAGACCCTGGATCAGCAAACCCCTGCCCGGAGGATGTTCTCGTTTGATTCATTAACTCCAATAATAAATCTGCCTCCAAAATAAAACATTTAGATCAGCTGTTCAAAATTACGACGTTCGAACTTTTTAATAAATCTTTTTTCGTTACGATTCTGAATTGGAAAACTTGGCCTTGTAATTTCTTAGATTTACATTTGCTGTAGTTATCTTTATTCTCTTTTAATCGACAACAATAATAAACAGTCTCATATGATAATAAAGTCTCAAAATACTCGTCACAACCATTCCTAGGGAGGTTCACACTTACTATCATACTCATATGGCAGCAGAGACGTACTAGGTATTTGATTGTTTGGTGAGCACATTTTAACTCAATGGTAATTACTCTTGTAATACTAATGATGGGCCCGGCGGCGACTTCAATGCGTACCTACCTACCTATCTGGATACGCTGTGGTTATTAAGTTCTACTCATATGATCTGGGGAGTACAACATGCGTCAATCGTGTAATACAAAACATGAATACGAGTGGAGATTCCAAGTGGTATTGCAACATACCATCTGTTGACTAGATATTTATGTCCAACAACCTACTACATCAAGTATGTTTTCACTGTTATTATTATTTTCCCCTTTTTTGGTGTTTACGGACATCATTTTTGAGGTCGGTCCATTTTTTTTGTTAAAAAGGTTTTTATTTTATTATTTTTTCAAAAGACAAAAAATGAGTAGTTTTATTTCGAAATCAATTCTTTATCCACATTTTGTGGATAAAACAGCTACAACTTTGTCATGAGTTTGTCGGTCTGCCTATCGAAATCCACCAACATAGCAATGCATTAGTTCAATGCATTTTCTGAATTTTTTTCAGTTTTGAGGAAATGAATGTAGTCTGTCATACCCATCGGTGTCGCGTCTTGGGTTAAGAGTACGCCTTCTTGCTTGAAAACATTTACAGCAGGGACCTGTCTATTATCATCTGTCTAGTTTATTATTTTCAATCTCTTTTCGGTTTAAAACGGCTATTCGGAGGAACAATATGAGGCGGAGAAATAATGCTTGATAACCTTGGAAAACATACTTGAAACTTCAAAGGAAGATAAATATGTGACGTGCAACTTGATGTGTGTTGTAACGAGACCCCTCGGCAACGAGGGCTCTCGTGAGAAAAGGTGAAGCCGTATCCTGAAAAAGACGTCCCAAAACTCGGCATCACGTGGAAGGAACTTCAGGACGTCGGGAAACACTAAGAAATCTCCCCCTTTATGTGAGATCCCAACCTGAGAGGTCGTTTTACTCACCGAGAAGGTGTCGAGATGACGGAATGAACGTTGGAAAAACTGAGATACTCCCAGCCGGTGGGGAGGAAAGTGACTGTTTAGCCGACTGTAAAGTCGATAAATTTCGTCGCGAGAAGGTTTCGTAGGAGTTTACGAGGCCGAGCGAGCGTTATTCTGCCTTTATTGTGGAAAATGACTGGGACGCTTTCTCCCTCTTTGTACGATCCCACCGCAACCGCGTTTATTGAGTGCGCGCTGACATGGAAAGTTCTCATAACGACCGCAGGAGACGTCGTTGTCGTTCGTCGTGCAAAACGAAAAAGTTGAGCGCCCTCCAAGAGAGTTACTCAAGTACTTCTAGGAAAGTTCACATTATTTTTATTTCTGACTTCAGATAGCTGTGAAACATTTCTAAGGTCAATTTACTATCGCATTAGTACATCGGAAACTCCTTACAACCGAACGAGGAGCACTTTGGCTCTGCGGAATTCTTGTGAGTTCGAACTCAACCGTTGTCGTACTATGAATTATCCTCGACTGTTTGTAAGTTGATCGTTATTCTCATTGACACTGGGGGGTCATGAAGTACTTTGTCACATGGGAAAAAGTCTACCAAGTGAGAGTAGCACATAGCTTCCTAAAATCCATAACCCGATTTCAGATAGATAAATAAATGTATATATGTTTATTTTTCGCCATTTTGTACGCTTTTACAATAATATAAATGCATGAAAGGATGCGATTTGCTCAGATTTCCTACCCGACGTTAGGCTTGGCCGAGTTGTAGGGTAGGATCTTTGCAAAATCGCTCCATATCGATAAATGAATTGATATCTACTATACTGTTGTGACGACGTGTCAATGAGTGAAGGCGATGGTCTTCTCGATGGCTTGATGGTTTCTATTGGTCCCCACTCAAAGAAGGTGAAGGATGGGACTTTCTGCCTGGCGCGTTTCCGCCTACTGTTTGCAGGAGTGCATAGAACCTTTAGCTCAGCCGGGATCCTCGGCGTGATTGCTCGCCGACCGGAGGGAGGCAGTACATTTACCTAGGTCCCAGATGGGGCAGACAACTCCTAGGCGAAATGGGAGCGGAGGCCGGCGCAATGAGCCATCGGATACCTCTGAGGAACTTCGGGCTTCCAAGATGTGACGATGGAGAGCAAGAAATAATCAAGTCGATTTGTTGTAGACGAATGCATGAAGGTGAAGCCCTGAGTCCTCCTTTTATACCACTTTAACAAGGTAAAGGGAGAGTGGAGGAAGGTGACGTCAAGTGACGTGTTTGTCCCCGGTACCTCACTCTACCTACCTGGCATGATGAGTCACTCAGGGTTTCCCTTGTGTCCTTTATTGGAGAACTACATATTTGAGAGTATGAGTCATTACATATACATTACAGTAATAAGTAAATTACTAAACAATTCATGATTGGTCAGAAAAAAGGACGCATTTTGATAATCTCTAACGTATACTAACTTACTTTAATATTCTCTAACAGTAATAATCTCTGAGCTTTGTTAGTCTCCTATACATATATGCAGTTTAATATCCTTTCGTATACGACTACTATAACTATACGGCTAAAGCCCTCTTCTACAACTAGCCAACTTAACACTTGCTTTTGGTTTTTTATTTTCAATAATGAACCTTCGACCAAGAAAAAAAAAGTTT
This sequence comes from Apolygus lucorum, assembly GCA_009739505.2. NCBI lineage: Eukaryota > Metazoa > Arthropoda > Insecta > Hemiptera > Miridae > Apolygus > Apolygus lucorum. The sequence goes on from CM019176.2 coordinate 13,959,337, forward strand.
AACACACCCTCAAAATTCGATGGTTTACGTTTCAAGGTACGTAGAATCCAAAAATCGAATATTTGGCCGTCCGTCCGCGGCACTTTTGCCACTTAGCATTGACCAATTTTGATGAAATTTGGTATGTAGGCTCCATTTGGGGTCTAGTTGTGCCCCGAAGATTTTGGTTGATGTAGGTCAGTTCTAAGGGTTCCAAAATGAATTTTGAAATTTTGAAAACGCCCTAACTCAAAAAATTTTGATATAAAGGTTTTTTTTCCCTTCAATTTAAGACTCCAAAATCATTGATAGATTCCTCACTAGTACAGACGCCAATTGAGACTATCTTTCTTCTGTCTGTCAAGTAGCTTCTGAACCATTTCAAGGTAGGCCCCATGATTCTAAGACTCTCCAATTTGTACATTAGTGATTCCCTAGGAATTGCGTCGAAAGCTTTTGCTACATCAAGCAGTATTAGTACACCTTTCTGGTTGTTGTCTCTTATTTTGTAGAGGTCAGTAGTTAAGGAAAATAGTGCATCATTTACTCCCAGATGTTCACGGAAACCGAATTGATTGGGGTTGAATAGTTTATTTCCTTCAAGGTACGAATAGAACAAGAACGATAGACGGTGTAGACTGATTTATTCACCAGTAGGTAAGTATCGAGGAGGGGTGGCAGCAGTGAATGAAGATTAAACAGGAAAGTATAAACAATCTGGCTGAGTAGAATGTGCATCGGCGCGCTCGAGCTTTCTTCCTACTCTTCAGCATCACCTCGAAAAACGAAACTACCGACAAAGTTGGAGTTCCTGTACAACTTTCTGGAGAAGGCCACGTTACTCGACGCTTTCTTGTAATCAATAGTTCAAAGCTTTTTTCTGTAGATGCCCCCTCCATTCCCTTGGCAGCTCAAAGTTTATATGTTGTCATTTAACTTTTACCCTTGACTCGCGGTTTTTGGTGCCCAACGGTGGTTGCTCAGAGGCCAAAGAGACTAGTTTTTCTTTTTTTCGGGAAAAAAACGAGAGATACAGTGAGAAGGAGAGAAAACATTAGGAAAGGTTTCCAGCCCCACTCTCAGGCCTTTTGTTGGTTTTCTGATGCCGTAAATACGTCAGCACTACGACGGGGGGCAGCACCCGAACTGTTATCTTGGCCTGATAAGAAACTTTTGTTGGGAACAAATGAACTGAATTATGTCCGAAAAGGCTCCAAGGTTGGCGCTGCGGGTTCCTTTTCCTCTGCTCCCATCTTCCGCGGAATTACATTTTCATCTGGAGAGAAGGAGATTTGAGCTGCCGTACATAAAAAGATCGCAAATCATTTCCGTCCCGCGCTATCGCGACTGAAATGTTTTTCCGCTTCATGAGTGACCTACATTTCTTGGCGGTGATATCTACGAAGAATCCAAGTCTCCGTGTCAGTTAATTCGGCGGCACTCTCCAGGCGGACACTTCTTCCTAGCGAACACATCTTTCTTACGTGCAATTTGACTGTGGTCCTAAAGAGCTACAGCCCTGGAACTCCAAAAAGCTGGCCGAAATGTCGACAATACAGGAATCAAGGAATTGCTAGTAGAGAGATGTTTCCTTGGACTCGTGAGCTTAATTGGCACAATGTGGAAACCTGCCAGAGATCATTATTTGAAGGGAAGGTCAGAGATGGCTCTACTGGATAATCCCAGGGTTTGGAAACCGTTGGACAGGGGCGGATCCAGAATTTTTTTCTGGAGGGGGTCACAGGCTCTCACTACAAATTATTACACAAAGGTTTAATATTTTCCTGCAAAACTGAGTACAACTCGAAGAAACGAACACCGATCTTCGGACAGCTAAAATTTGAACGGAGATTAGGTCTCGTCTCTCTTGCGAATCACACTCGTTTCTGATTTATCATAAAACTAACTCTGCCCAACCCTTAACTATTCATAGGGAGCGAACGGTTGGTCTGGCAGAGGTCTGGGTGGTCTCATTCGATTCTGAAAATTCAACACTATCTCAAATTGATGGAAAAACAATAACTTTATATAGAGATTTTAATTTTTCAACCCTTAGAAGTGACCGACATCAACCAAAAGCCACCTTCAATCGAACGAAAAGTCAAGAAAGAAGGTCGAACATCGAAACTCGTTGGTTCACTCGAGAGACAAGTCATCTTCAAAATATTCTTTCCACCTTCAATCTAGTGAAAAAGAGAGAACTAACTAACTAATTGGCACTAAAGCCCAGGGTGAGCCTTGGCCTCCACTAAAACACCTCTCCAGCTTGTCCGATCCTGTGCCGTTGCCATCCATTCATAGCACCCAAGTCGTGCTGTTTCCTCCTCTAAGTTGTCACTCCATCTCTGTCTCGGTCTTCCTCTCCTTCTTGTACCATTTGGTCTGGAGAGCAGCAGCTGTTTGGATGGGTCGACGACATCCATTCGGAGAACATGTCCAGCCAATCTCAACCGTCCCAGCTTCACGAACTTTACTACATCGTAATCTTCGTACAGCTGGTACAGTTCTTCATTTTTTCGGCGTCTCCATAGTCCATCTTCAAACAGTGGGCCCAGGATTCTCCGAAGGATCTTCCTCTCAAAAACCCTGAGCACGCTCTCAGTCTGCTTTTTCATCACCCATGTTTCTGACCCATAGGTTAGTACAGGGCGAAGCACTACCTTGTACAGCGTTTTTTTTTTAGTTTTTCTGGAGAGGGCTGGAGACTTGAGGAGTGGCAACAGTCCAAAGTAGCACCGGTTGGCAGAAAGACTTCTAACATTGATTTCGGTTGGGTAATCATTGCATTCATGGACAGTGGAGCCAAGGTAAGTGAAAGTTTCCACCCTTTCAAATTGGTACGGTCCAATGAGAATGTTTGGTGTCCGAATTTCATTCAAGTTTCTATTGGAAACCATATACTTTGTTTTTCCTTGGTTGACGGTGAGCCCCATATTTGCTGATGCCATACATAAGTGGGCTGAAAGCACTTTCCAAATCCTTAACAGTTCTGGTCATTAAATTTATATCGTCTGCATTTGACAAAAGCTGTACGGGTCTATGGAAAATGGCCCCACTGGTGTCTATCTGGGCATCGCGCACTACCTTTTCCAGGGCTATGTTAAACAGCAAGCAAGCTAGAGCATCACCTTGCCTTAATCCAACTTTAGTTTCAAACTTTTCAGACAAACTCCCTTGGACCCGTACCTGACAGACTTTGTGGCTCATTGTCAGCTTTACCATTTTGCATAGTTATTCAGGAAAAAGAGAGAAACTTCTTTTATTTTGTCTTCAGCCTTGCAATCTCTAAATTGATTCGTGTTGAGAATTTCATCTTATGAAAATACGCACGTCTCTGAGTCAACCACCTAACAGCACCTGAAAGTTGTACAGCTGTAGCTATGCTTGAATAAATCGGAATTACTCCTGATTTTTCCCACTCCGTTTGAAGTGAATAATTCATGATGCGGGAGACAACGAGCTCTGTGGTCTCTAACAACTTTCCTCCTCATCGATCGAGCTCGTTTGTAGAAAAACAAAGCAATAAAGATCCAATCATAAATATACTTGAAAAAATTCATTCATTCGTTTCGTGGAAGAAAACCCACAGACGCGGTGGCCTCGTTGTTGCCTCGATAATATTATTTACAACCTTCTTCACAATTCGAAATAAACAAGGGAATAAATTCTTCGGGGAGCGTGATTACATTTGAATTGTCAAAGAGGGCGTAACCGCCACTGCGCGTCGAAATTATAATCTCCGGAATTTTTCAGTTCTGCGATTCGCTCGTACTGATGGAAACAAGTGGGGATCAAGTGTCCTTGCGATTAACTGTTTTTTATGCTCATCAGAAAACCCCTGCCAAAGTCCATAATAAAACTCGTATCTCTCGGTTCAGTTGGCTCCAACTCCTCGCCTAAGTATGAGTCAGTCTCGCTGCGGCTGCTGACCTAGTCCTACGCGTGTCAACATAACGTCGGTCTCACAGCAACATCACGTATCGAAAATTTGTTTTTGGTATCGACGAATCGATTGAATGATCATTTTCCATCATTTTCCAGAATGAGATCGCTGAAATCGCCATTTAAGCGACCACATAATATGTGGCGATTTCATCATGATATTATCAGGAATCCAACGGCAACAGCACATATCAACACTAGTTGCCATTGGAAAATTACTGACGCTAATGGTGATCCTCAGTGATGCGAAAATTAACTTAACGTTATAATAATTATAACGTTATAATAGTAATAGTAATAATAATAATTATTATTATTATGATTATTGTTATGACCCACATTTTAGCTAGCGATTAGTTCTTAAATAAAGAAGCAACAAGAGGATCCCTGAGTGAGCCATCACCTACCGGGGGAGACGAGGTACGGGGGAACACATCAACATGACGTCACCCTTCCACCTCTCTCTCCCCTGAGGAAACTCTACGAGTATATAAGCTCACTCAGGGATGCTCGAGTATGCAATCTAGTCCAGTCAACCATCTTACTCATTTCGCTCTCTACCTTCTCCTCCGATAAGGGATCTCCTCAAAGTACTAGGCTCAGTAGGTAAATCTCCCGCCTCCTGATGGTCGGTTTCTGATGAAACGCCGGGGTTGCCAGGCCAGCCTGATTTTCCTGCACTCTGCACGTCGATCGGGCTGAAAGCTGCCGGTGCGACAGAGCAGTGGCTAGGATAGGGACTTTTCTCTCTTTGTTGAGTAGGTGCAAATTATTACACAATGGTTTATTATTTTTCTATATAGATCACTCGTCTACAAAGAACACGGCTTTGACATTGTTACGACCAACCAACTTGAAGAAAAACATCGATCCCAAGTAGATATAAAAATAATAAACCAACAGTACATGTGATGGGATTAAAAAATGTCTCGCCGAGAGTACAATTCAAACAAGGAACGTTAGAGCGGGAGTCTAACGCGCATCGACTGAGCCAGCGAGTCCCGATTGTCATGTGTGATAGTTTAAGGTTCCTCCATCGCATGGGAGAAAATAGAAGAGAGATCCTCCCTTACATTCTCGTAGGGGCCGAACGGTTCGTCCTACAGAGCTCTGGGTGGTCTCAAAATTTTTTAAAAATTCAATACTACTTAAAATTGGTTAAAAAACGATTCCTTTATTTCGTGAGTTTACGAGCTAGGGCACTCTTGAAAATTTCAACCCTCAATTTTCACCCCTTCGAAGTGACCGACATCAGCCAAAAGCTTTGTGGCACAACTAGACCCCAAATGGAGCCCACATACCACATTTGAACCAAATCGGTCCAGTGTTGCTGAGAATAGTGCCGCGTACGGCATACAGCGTACGGCAGACAGACGGACAATTTTTTATTCGATTTTCGGATTCTACGTACCTACCTTGAAACGTAAAACATCAAATTTTGAGGAAGGATTACAATTTTTTTTCATGCTCGATTCCAAAAGCTTATTATTGAAAAGAATAAATTAAAATTTAAAAAAACTGCAAATGTTTACGCAATGGTTTATTATTTTTCTATATAGATCTCTCGTCTGCAAAGCCACCAACCATCCAACATGAAGAAAAACATCGATCGCATTTCGGTCAGCTTTAATTTGAACGGAGATTGGGCCTATTTTGCGATTCACACTCGTGTTTCTGATTTATGGTAGGTAAAACCCTTAAATTCTCGTAGGGAGCGAACGGTTTGTCCTACAGAGCTCCGGGTGGTCTCAAAAAATTCTAAAAATTCTATAGAATCTTAAATTGAAGGAAAAACAATATCTTTATATCAAAATCTTTTGAGTTAGGACGTTTTCAAATTTTCAAAATTGATTTTGGTACCCTTAGAAGTGACCTAAATCAACCAAAATGTTCGGAGCACAACTAGACCCCCAAATGGAGCCAACATACCAAATTTCATCAAAATCGGCCAATGCTAAGTGGCAAAAGTGCCGCCTACGGCGGACGGCGGACGGACGGCCAAATTTTTATTCGATTTTTGGATTCTACGTACCTTGAAACGTAAACCATCAAATTTTGAGGGTTTTTTTTTTTCTTGGTTCCAAAGGTTCATTATTGAAAATAATAAATGAAAGTAAGAACGCGTTCCCCCATTGTAACCTTCAGTTACAGATACCCTTCAGGTACCCCCCTCCCCCCTAAGAGAGAGTTTATTCGTGTAATTAAGATGATTGATGATATGAAGGTCCTCGAACGCGTGCTTTTCTCATGCAATACGAAAGAATTCAATCAATTCCAATTTTCGGCACTGATGGTTGAAACGTCGAATCAAAGGGCCACCAAGAGTGAAGTGGCTCGATCAGAACAAACGAATTTCACAAAGTAATAAGAGGCGCTCAATTTTAGAGGAATCGCGTGTCTACAAATATCGGGAACAATGTGAAAGGAATTTCAAATAATAACGAGAGCAATTCGCTCTCTCGATCGGAATTGTTTGTATTGGGAGCGACTCCCACCGGTTGCAGAATTCGCTCATGACGAGAAAGGGATAAAAAATACCTCGACATTTCGCGTGTTTTTCGTGGTTCTCTCGGAGATAAAACGGTCGAATTAAATAATGAACTCGTTGTGTTCTGCACCAAGCAAGAGAGGTTAGTAAACTAATTATCAAGTTGGGATTCGGGAAATGCGGGGGCGGTAAAATATCGAATTTCAACTGTTGAGCGCTTTCAGGCAAAACTAAGGCCTATCTATAAATTCATGTTATCTTTCAACTTTCGCCTTTTCAACCACCGACTGAGCTCTTGTCAAATCCACTCACATCAGATAACAGGTACGATGAAGTTACTGCTAAATTATAAAGTCTGGATTACCAACACAACAACACCTGTCGTGATTATCACTTGAATTTATCATACACATATCGAATTTATTCACTTTGAATTACAAAACACGTAATTGAGACTTTTGGTTGGAGCATGTTTGACTTTTTGACAGGAATTTGGAGAGCCGTTTAACACAAGTTCTCAGTTTCGTCATTTTAAGGCCCAGTTTTTGGTTTACTATTTTCAATAATGAACCTTTGGAATCGAACAAGAAAAACAAAGTAACCCCCCCCCCCCTCGAAATGTTTTGTTTTACGTTTCAAGGTGCGTAGAATCCAAAAATCGAATAAAAATTAGGACGTCCGTCCGCCGTCCGCGGCCCTTACCGCAGTTAGCATTGACCGATTTTGATGGAATTTGATATGTAGGCTCCATTGGTCAGTATGGCTAGAGCCACACTTTAACCTGGAACAGCGAGGTTATCGTCCGGACCTCTTGGTGGTAGCATCAAGAGAAGCTTTCATCATTGATGTCTCAGTGGTCTCTGGCTCCGGCCAGAGATCACTCGCAGGCATCAATGTTTACAAAATTCAAAAATATGAAGTTGACGCATTACTAGATGCTGCAGCAGCACTTGCAAACATTCCAAGTGATTGGAGCATCTATCACCTGGAGAGGGATATGGCATGGCAAGTCACCCAAAGATCTGATTCGGGCTGGTTACCCACTGTTTATCCTGGAGTGGGTGACCACCCGAGTCCTAACAGTAGGATCATTCATCTGGTCTAAATTCAGGGCTACGGCCACACGACGGTGTGCCACGGCTAGAGCAAGTGGGTCCCGTGGGACTTGGAGCTGAACTCGAACCCCATGGGGAGGAGAAGCGTTGACTGATGGCATAGCCAGAAGAGGCACAATCCTCCCTCCATCATTTATGGGATAAGGTGATTCAACCTTGTCCCTCACCCCAATGTCCGAGGTCGGATCTGGGACCCTCATACCAAGCAGCCAGATGGACATGACTTCTGAGTGCTGAAAGTGCTGATACAATGCTGTGATGTAATTATTTATGTACAATACCATCAATTGTAGCGGTGAAGTATTTTTTCCAAATACAAATTGTTAATGATATTTAGGCTCCATTTGGGGTCTAGTTGTGCCCCGAAGATTTTGGTCGATGTAGGTCACTTCTAAGGGTTGAAAAATAAGGTTTGAAAACGCCCTAACTCCAAAAATTTTGATATAAAGGTATAAGTTGGTCTGTTCGTCTGTTGGGGTCTTACGCCGTGGCGAATTTGTGAATGATTCGAGGGTTTTTAATCCACGTGTTGATCCCAAAGACTCCAGTTTTATTAGTCCCAACGTGGTGAGCTCAGGGGGGTTTACAAATAAATATCGAAACACAGTTAACTTTAAAAGGGTAGCGAAATGACAATTACCTGGACGTGGCGCTGTAGCGGCAAATTGGAAGTTCGTGACGAATATGCTGAAAGTTGTAAGCCTGAAGGGCGAATCTTGAAAGAAAGTTTGATCACGTAGTGTGTCCGTGCTGGAAGGGCTTATTAATGTTCCTGAAGGGAATTTCGTGATACCTGTGGCGGAGTGTGTCAATGCACCTGCTCCTTTGTTACGTACTGAGAACCAGGTAAACTCGATTGAACAACTACAATGTGACAACTAGTATGACTTTTATTCAAGAGACAAGAAATTGACTAGTTTGTCATGAAGTGTGGCAACACAGCCTGATGGGCATAAATGTTTAGAATGGCACAAATGAATTCAATAAATGATTTACATACAAATCTGGTTTCATTTGCAACATTGTTTTCCTTTAGTATATCAATGTTCAAGAGCCGTGTCGTTATGTGGCAAAATAAGTAGTTTTTAAGAATTGGTTGTACAAATTTAAATAGTTTGCTCAGAATGTTGTGGCGTTTGTGTTTAACGTTCAAAGCTTTACTTCTACACTTGTGTTCACTATATCATTGGCCAATGTATGTTCAAGATAGTTCACTCACGCTTTTCAGGGCCCTGAGGTATCCTTTCAGCGTGATGTGGCAAAGTATGGCAACAGTCCAACGTTGATGGCAGCAGGGTCTTACAACGTATGACGATCGTGGCAAAAAGGGGGATCAGAACTAGTTTCTTGGGCTGCTGGGCTCGCGTTGAGTAGTGTGAGCTCTGGGTCAACTTCCCAGTGAAACCGGGCTGGGCACCTCTAGCCCCCTTCAGCCAGTCTCGTAGGTGACGTCAGAGCTCAGGTGGAAAGAAGCAACAACGGTCTCTCCCCCACTCTACCAGCCGTCCCCACCAACACCACCAGGCGGGGCGGAGGGGGGAGGATCCACCTGAGCTCCAAGCCAACAGAGGATACGTCATTCCCGGTCCAAGAGCGCTCTAAACCAGTTGACAGTGAGTCTGCCCCATCACTGGTGAATCTTCCTCCCGTATCCCCCCCCCCTCAGTTGCCACGATCGTCACGACCCACTGGACAGCGATCGCCGACCATCGCCACACCACCTTGAGGATACCTTTGGGCCCGAACCGTGAGTGTTGTAACAGTATACATAAATTGATTGGCCAATAATTTATGACAAGTTGTGTAGAAGTAAGAGAGACAAAGAACATTGCAGTTAGTAGAAACATTCTGAACATTCATTATCTATCGCCACACGAACTTAACCTAGAACATTTCGAGTCAAACTCATGTACTAAATTCTTTCCTCAACTTTTGGATCTGAAAACGGCTTTGAAAACTGATAAACGATTGGATTACTCTTGTGTATTGTTGAAAAGGATAAAACTATTTCTGTTCATAAACATTTGTGATCAGCCTTCAGCTCTAACCGCCACACCTAGTGGGAAGTCATTTGCTTGTTCCTATTGCTTAATGAACCTATCTGCTAGTTGTATCTCTGTAGTATTCCTTCAAGTATACCTGGTTTCAGTAGGAACAAGAGGAAAGTGCATCGCCACACCTCAAATTGGTTATTAGGTCCCTTCAGGACAATAGTAAGCCCCTCAGGCAAGGGCACACCTGTGTACCTCTTGACAACTTTTTCGCCCTTCAGGCTTTCAACTTTTCAGTAGACGATCGCCACGAAGTCGCGATCATCGCCACGCTAGTCGCCACAGGTAATTACAATTCGCTACCATTCTAAATTTAAAGTGTGTTTCGATATTTTGTTTTCAGCTAATTAAAATTCAAATCATACTCCCCAAACTCGTGTGCAAAAGTTTGGTGCTTGTGTTCGCTGGTTTTCACCAACGAACACGACCCCCAAACGCCCTTAACCGCTTGTTGGCTAAAGTAAATTCAGCTGCCATCAAGCGTGGGGCAGTAAGGCTTACAGTAGACTGGGTGACTTTTTGAAGGGGGCTGAAGAGTGGGGGTCCTGCAGCCTGGTTTCGTTGGAGTGGTTCCCCCTCCACGGAGGGTCGGCGGCTTGCAGGTGGAGGGGAAGCAGCTGGCTTCCCAAGTCCTATGGAGGGACGCTCAAGGTGGTGGCAGTGTCTGCGGAGCGAGGGGGGGGGGGGGTGACGTCATCTCCGTGCTGACCAAGGGACCGCGAAACTGGACAATGATGATCGTAGGTGACTACGCCAGTTTTGGGTCAGGAAGGAAATTGATGAATCAATTTAGCTCCGTCACTGGGAAGAGACCACCAGTGAGCGGTAGCTCACAAAGGTATTGTTTTTCTATAAATTTAAGATGGAATAGAATTTTTTTAAGACCACGCGGAGCCCTGTAGGACAAACTGTTTGTTTCCTACGAGTATTTAGAGGTTAGACGGTATGATAAATCAGAAACACGAGTGTGAATCGCAAAAGAGGCCAAATCCCCGTTCAAATTTCAGCTGATTGAAAACGATCGATGTTTTTCTTCAAGTTGGTTGGTTGGTATTTGCGGACGAGTGATGTATATAGAAAAATAATAAACCTTTGTGTAATATTTTGCAGCGTTTGTTGCTTCCAAGTCTACCAAGGTAGACAAGAAAGCCGGAAGCTTTGGTTTCACTTTTCAAGGTTGAAAAAAAAAGTTTTCCAAAATCAAAATTTTCACTCGCGTTTTGCGTTTTAGACCTTTCTGAACAATTTTCGTTCCGTGTCTGTCTGTCTGTCATGAAATCCTTGCCACAGCCATAACTTCTACAATTCTCATGAGATTTCGACGAAATTTCTCAGGATTGTCCAAATTAGCGTGTAGATGGTCCCCTATAATTGTATCGGAAGGTACTTAGAGATTGATGTTTTGAGATTAACTAGGTATTTTGACAAATTTAGGGCATAAATACGACCAAAATCCCGGTAAATATCATAACTTCTTTTATGATTTTCAGTGCAAATTGTAAAAAAAAAATACAATTTTCAGCGGGAATTTCGTCGTAGTTTCTATACGGTTGGCGTTTTGAATTTGTTTTGAATATTTTGATAACTTTAAGGAATAAATACGACCAAAATTCCTGTAAAAATCATAACTTCTTTTATGATTTTGAGTGCAAATTGTAAAAAAATACGTTTTTCAGTGGAAATGTCGTCGTAGTTTCTATACGGATGGTCTTAGCGACCTGGGGTTGGTCTCATTCGATTCTGCGTGGAACATCCCATAAGAATTTGTGAGCGTTTCGAATTTTGATTCAGAGTTCGGGAAAAAATCATTTAAAAAAGTATGATTTTCAGGGAAAATTGTTTAAAAAATCGATTTTTAGGGAAATCATAGAAAGAATCCTAAAATCGTACGAATACGGGAGAAAATCGTATTCAAAGTGTGAATACGATTGTATTCCTATTCACAATCACAAAATCGCAGATATGATTTGTATTCGTAATCGTATTTATGAATAAGAATTCGCCCATCTCTGATGCGAGGAAGCTATGTGCCACACCCACTTGGCGGAAGTTTTTATTTGACAATTCAAGATGTCGATCTTAATTCGATTGTAGAATTTGATTCGCTCACCTTAATTGTGTGCGGCGGAGTAAATAAGTAGGCGAGTTGAAGAGCGAATTACGGAAGTATTATAGAAGAAGGCGGGACGACAGTTTAAGAAGAATTAAATTAAGAAGAGCGGAATTAAATTTGCGTAACTGAAGAAAGGCGGGAGGGAGGAGGAGCGAGAAACTCAATTTATTAGACGAAGAAAACGAAACCGCGATGGGAAAGAGTCAGATTGTGAGGCTGAGACAATAGGGGGGAGGAGGGTGACTAGCGGAGCGGGGGGAGGAGGAGGGTGAATAGCGGAATGAAAAAGGGAGTTGGGGGGGGGGGTGAATAGGAGAAAGAGGGTGGAGGAGTCACTAATGATATTATCTGGAGGCTCCTCTCTGTGTAATCTGTTCGGCGATCAGAGGTCGCGGCGGGTGACGTTGAAGTGGGGAAATAAAGAGGAAGTGAAAGAGAAAGAGGAGGAAAAAAACGGGGTTCTCGTCCAGAGGATGGAAGGAGGGGAGGGAGGAACATCCCATCTCCGCGCCGCCACCGCCGCTCTCGGCATGTAATATTCAGTAGGGCGGTGGGAGGGAGGAGGAGGAGGAGGAGGAACCTCCTTGTATGCATGGTCTACCAAACAGCCTAGACTCGGAGGCAATTTAGACACTCTCCCGACGTTTAAATGGAAGAGCGCCTGTTTCCAGGGGGGAGGGGGGGGGGCGCTCTCAACGAGATTACAAAGTACTCGCTTACAGCACTCGTGCGGTCCTCGAGAGCCGGCAAGTCTTGAGAAAGAGAAAGTTAGAGCGGAATGACACGGAGGGTGGACACTCACCTGCGAGTCCTGTCGGCCGCGAGTGCTCCGACGTAATCGCTTGAATGCGCCGCCCGCACTTGACCCGCCGCACTCGTCCGGCACCACTTGACCCGCCGCACTTAACCATACGAACCCACCACCACGTCAATTCAACGTGCGCACCTGATTGAATACGCCTACAAGAATAAAATCACTCGCGATGAGATTGTGTAAAACCATTTTAACCCTAGAACGGTACACTCAGGAGCAGGTGCGTCGTCGGTACACTACGTAAAAATCACGTTTTGGTACTTTCCGAAGAAAACAAATTGAAATTCACTGCACACAAACAAAAGGAGCCTCCTGACCAGAAAGGAAGCTGGACTCCTCTTCATTTCCTTAACCCTGCAAAGGTACACTTCAAAGCAGGTGCGGTGCTAGTACACTACGTGAAAATGACGTTCACACATTTGTTCAAATTAGATGTAAATTTCATTAAATATCATAAATTTTATTAGCACACTACGTAAATATGGCGCATAGACTTACGCAGGAAACGCAGCTACGTAGTAGCACAAGACCCCGGGAGCCTTCCCACGTCACTTCACTATTAGTCCTTCTAGGTGCTGCTGAGGGGAGACTCTGCTTGGGCAACAAGGGGTGGCGGAGGAGAGGATAATTCCCAACAACACGTAATACTTACGTAGTGTACCGTTCCAGGGTTAATAGAACGCTGCAAATTATTACTCAATTGTTTATTATTGGTTTATTATTTTCAATAATGAACCTTTGGAATCGACCAAGAAAATTTTTTTCTAACCCCCTCAAAATTTGATGGTTTACGTTTCAAGGTACGTAGAATCCAAAAATCGAATAAAAATTTGGCCGTCCGTCCGCCGTGCGGCACTTTTGCCACTTAGCACTGACCGATTTTGATGAAATTTGGTATGTAGGCTCTATTTGGGGTCTAGTTGTGCCCCGAAGATATTAGTTATTGTAGGTAACTTCTAAGGGTTCAAAAATGAATTTTGGAATTCTGAAAACGCCCTAACTCAAAAAATTTTGGTATAAAGGTATTGTTTTTCCTTCAATTTAAGATAGTAGAGAATTTTTGGAATTTTTGAGACCACTCAGACCTCTGTAGTTGCCGAAGAAAGGAGACCTCACAAGCTGTGACAACTGGAGAGGGATTACCCTTCTCACCCTGGCCATTAAAGTTCTATCGAAGGTCATCTTGAATAAGATTAAGGAGCATGTGGAGCGGCTGCTGCGGAAAGAACAGGCTGGTTTTCGGAAGCACAGGAGTTGTGTTGATCTAATCAATACTCTCCGTATAATCCTTGAACAAAGTGCAGAGTGGCAGAGTCCTCTTTACGCCCTGTTCATTGACTTTCGCAAGGCGTTTGACTCGATCAGGCGAGACGCAATGTGGAGAACTATGGAGGTCTACGGAATTCCAGGAAAGATCCTTCGTCTTGTACAAGAGATGTACAATGGGTACACATGCCAGGTCATGCATGATGGAGTCCTCTCCTCTCCCATACCGGTCACCTCGGGTATTCGACAGGGCTGTGTGCTCTCTCCTACATTGTTCCTGATGGTCCTTGACCTGCTGATGAGGAAAGTACTTGGTGGAAGAAAGCGGGGTATCCAGTGGAACCTTCGGGATAGACTGGAGGATCTGGATTACGCTGATGATGTGTGCATGCTGGCACACCGTCTAAGTGATATGTATTTCAAGCTTGACAAACTTAACCAGTACTCAGAGGTCACAAGGCTCAAGATAAATGTTAAGAAAACGAGGGAAATCAGGGTAAATGTTTCACTGAGAGGTTGCTGGGGAAAGTATAGAGCAGGTGAACTCGTTCCAGTACCTGGGTAGCATGGTCGATGCCAGCGGGGGTGCCGAAGACGATATTAAGAGCAGGATTCGGAAGGCAAATGGTTCATTTGTCCAGCTATACCCGGTATGGAGAAATAGAAATATTTCTCTGCGGACGAAGCTTCGACTGTTCAACACAAACGTCAAGTCGGTACTCCTTTATGCTTGCGAGACCTGGAAAGTTACCTGCAATCTATCGAGGAAGTTACAGGTATTTGTCAATCGCTGCTTGAGGCGGATCCTCGGTGTGTGGTGGCCCGACACCATTTCTAATGATGAGTTGCTGAGAAGGACTCAACAGCTTCCCATTGCTGTTGAGGTGAAGAGGAGGAAGTGGCAGTGGATTGGTCACACTTTGAGGAAGGGCGAGGGAGCGGTGGAGCGAGAAGCGCTGGAATGGAACCCACAAGGATATCGAAGACGCGGGAGACCAAGGATGACCTGGAGGCGATCTGTTGAGGCAGAGGCTGCTAAAGTGGGGAAGTCTTGGAGCCAGATAGAGCCAGAGATAGAGAGGAATGGCGGAATTTCGTCTCGGCCCTATGCTCCTCCTGAGGAGTTACAGGAAATAAGTCAAGTAAGTCAAGACCTCTGTAGGACAAACCGTTCGCTCCCAACGAGAATATAAAGTTTGGACTTACGATAAATCAGAAACACGAGTGTGAATCGCAAAAGAGGCCTAATCTCCGTTCAAATTTTAGCTGACCGAAATGCGATCGATTCCCCCTTCGCTGAAAGGGAAATAGGGAAGTATCAAGCAGATTTCATGAAAGGCAAGGCGACAACAGACCAGTTTTTCACCCCGCGGGTAATGCTGGAAAAGTCTTGGAGGAAACTCTTCTTATCCTTTCATTCCCCAATAATAATTCTATGATAACCGATAGATGGAGCAGGCATCCAGTCAGGACATGCTCGCACCTTACCGTTTGATATCAGTTGATAGGAAGCAGTATAGTTAATGAAGGCGTGCAAGCCGTTTGTCCTCCCGCAGAATCTCGATTTTCATTCTTTTTGAATTCGCTAAAGTGCTCATTTGCCATATTAGTTCAGTATCACCCCTCTCAAAACATTTATATTGGCTCGGACTTATCATCCACGAAGTTTCTTCGAAGTTCTTCGCATTTTCTCAGCACGAGAAGCTACCAGGGGGCCCCCGACTCGTCGCATCGAAGGTAGGAATTTTTCCTCATTATTAAGTCAGAGCCAATTTTCCAATTGATTTGTTTTCCCGCTTTAAAACCTATTATTGTTTTGTTAATTAAATACCCCCCCCCCCCCTACAAGTCTCGTGAATATAATATCCAGATCCATCATCTATTTGTGGACTTCTGAGCGGCATATGACACCATCAGGAGGGCTGAACTGTACAAGGCACTGCTAGGGATGAATGTCCCAGGAAAGCTTGTGCGCCTTATCCAAGTCACAATGGAGTCCGTCAAATGTTACGTGCGAGTTGGTGGTGATCTGTCTGACCCCTTCTCAACAACTAGTGGTCTACGGCAGGGAGACAGCCTGGCCTGCCTATTATTCAATTTTGCTCTTGAAGGCGCCATTAGAGCATCTGGTGTACAGGTAGGTGGTACGATTTTCAACCACACGGCACAACTCCTAGGCTATGCCGATGACATTGACGTGGTTGGCAAGACATTTAGTGCCATGTCCAATGCATTTTCGGACCTCCAGAGGGCGGCAGCACAGTTTGGACTGGAGGTAAACCAGTCAAAGACCAAATATATGACCACTAATGCTAAAGGAAGAGTACCTGACCATATACAAGTGAATGAATGCACTAGAGGTGTGTCGGTACAGCTGTACCGGGACTGTGGAACCGAGTATCAGGTTGGAACGGTTCCACGCAGTGACAAAAACTCGACCCTTACCGGTCCAGTTCCACGGACTGATAAGATATCTTAAGATGGCTCTGGACCGGGAAGAGAATCTTTACTATCGGTCCAGTTCCATCCTCACCAATCAGAATGATCTGATCAATCATCTCATCAATCTGATCATTCTGATTGGTGAGGATGGAACTGGACCGGTAAGGTTGGAACCGGACCGATAAGATATCATAAAGAATGGTTCAATGGCTCTGGACCGGTAAGCATGGATCTTGTTCTCAGTTCTGTTCCATGTTGTACCTGGAAGCGCCCTTACTACTTCCATGGACTGAGAATGGTTCATGGAATGGCTCTTGAGCGGGAAGTTATCTTCTGGACAGGTTAGCATGGAAGTTGTCTCCAGTTTTATTAATTTATTATTGTCATGTTAAGTTCTTAAACTGCAACGTCATAATTCTTTCCTTGAATTGTTTGGTAACTATTAGTTATAATAAATTGCCTCTTTTGTAACACTTGTTCAAATTCCTTCCTTTTAGCGAATTGTCAAGGAAAATGATGCTATTGTATTGCAAGTTGAGATCATAAGCATGGAAGAAGGACGATAGGGATTTGACTGCCTGCTTCATCCATGCCATGTGAGTGGGATTTGATCGCCTGTATCGGTAATGGAACTGTACCGGTAATTTGGAACGGTTACATCTTTGTCACCGTAACCGTTGGAACCGTTCCAGGGAAATGCCTGGACCGACACACCCCTAGAATGCACGATTGAGACAGTGAAGGAATTCGTATACCTGGGATCTCTCGTGAATAGTGATAATGATATGCAGGCGGAGGTGCATCGCAGGATACAGTCAGCGAACCGAAGCTACTTTGGATTAGTTCCGCAGCTAAAAAGCAGGGTAATATCTCGGGCTACCAAGATACGGCTGTACAAGACCTTAATCAAGCCAGTCCTGACATATGGGTCGGAGTCCTGGACGTTAACCAGAGCCCTCGAAGAAGAGCTCCGTCGTTTCGAAAGGAAGGTGCTCAGGCGAATTCTGGGAGCGGTATTTGATCCTGAGGAGCTCGTGTGGCGACAACGAACGAATCAAGAGGTCATGGAGCTATACGGAGACTGGGACGTCGTTCGGTTCATCAAGGTAGGAAGGCTACGATGGGCTGGACATGTTGCCAGGATGAGCCCGGAGGAAATACCAAGGAGAATTCTAGACGAAAGTATACAGGGTGTTTCACGAAAAGGTTACACCCCCCTCCATTTCCCCAAAATACAGCGTAAAAAATTCGGACCAACGCAATTCTTCATGATTTTTTGTGAGGATCTCAGGAAAAATACTTTTGCGCAAAAAAGTTGCGCACAATCGTGCGCAATTGACACTAACTTCATTTTTTCAAATGGAACCCCCCCTTTTTTATTACAGATTCGGATTCTACGTCAAATTTCATGAGAAATTCATACCCGAACCGATTTTTTTTATTGCGCGCAACCTGGCATTTGAACGCTCTAAGTTGCGCAACTCCACAATTGCACAAAAATTAGGTTTTGGAGAACCCTAAGTGTGACACATGTTTTTTCATAATTTTTTTAACGCTAAATCACATGGTGTCATCCGTTTTTCAATTTGACTGGAATTTTCCTAAATGGCGGCCAAAAATTCGGTTGTTATTAGTGAAAAAATCGCTGTTTTTAAATCGCTATGAGTTATGAGGCAATTTTATTCAGTTCAAGCATGATCGTGCTGCCAGTTTTTATTTTTAACTCCACCGTAGACGGCCCCAAGCCTGTGGTTTAAAAGGAGGTGAGAAAATAAAAAATAAACATGATTTCGACCACAAAACTGATGTTTTTGTGAAAGAAATGTTAATTTATCCTCTTGAAATCTTGGTTTTTCTCAAAACGGATTACACCCTGTGATTCAGCGTCAAAAAATGATGAAAAAAATGTGCCACACTAAGGGTTCTCCAAAACCTAATTTTTGCGCAATTGTGGAGTTGCGCAACTTAGAGCGTTCTAAAAGCAAGGTTGCGCACAATAAAACAAATCGATTCGGGTATGAATTTTTCATGAAATTTGACGTAGAATCCGAATTTGTAATAAAAAAGGGGGAGTTTCATTTGAAAAAATGAAGTTAGTGTCAATTGCGCACGATTGCGCGCAACTTTTTCGCGCAAAAGTATTTTTCCTGAGATCCTTACAAAGAATCATGAAGAATTGCGTTGGTCCGAATTTTTTACGCTGTATTTTGCGGAAATGAAGGGGGGTGTAACTTTTTCGTGAAACACCCTGTATATGGCAAAAGACGGCCTAGACTACGCTGGGTGGATGGTGTGGCGGCGGATGCACGCTCCATTTTGGGTGTTCGAGACTGGAAAGCTGCAGCAGTTAATAGGGACGACTGGCGGATCTCACTAAGGGAGGCCCTGACCCCTCGCGGGTTGTAGCGCCAAAAGAAGAAGAAAGAAGAAGAAATGTGATCGATGTTTTTTTCATGTTGGATGGTTGGTGGCTTTGCAGACGAGTGATCTATATAGAAAAATAAAAAACCATTGTGTAATAATTTGCAGCGTTTTTATTCGATTTTTGGATTCTAGGTACCTTGAAACGTAAACCATCAAAATTTGAGGGGATGTTAAAAAAAAATTTCTTGGTCGATTCGAAAGGTTCATTATTGAAAATAATAATCCAAAAGAACCACGAAAATCGGCTGGAAATTGCGGCCTGGGCAGAATACACAAGATAATGCCCGCAAACGCACGTTTTTAAAGCATTAACCCCCCCCTTTCCCCCCTTTCTCCCCCCTTTAAAAAGCAAAATTCGAAATCCCGGCGCCGTAGTGCACAACTAGATAGTTTTCCGCGTCGAACAAAAAAGAACCACGAAAATCGGTTGAGAACTAAGGCCTGGGCAGACGACACAAGATTTTGTCACACACACACACCTACACCTACACACACACAGACATTCTCCCATGGTTTTTTTTCGCGGATTTGGATTCAGAATGGTCTAAAATGTATCAGAGTGTGGTTATTTTTCTTTGTGTTGAGTGTTGTCCTCCTTCACCCCAGATCGATCGCATGAAGACGCCCAAGTCTTACTCTGGGACGTCCGTAAAAAATAAACCAAAAGCACCTGTGGCTGGCATTGCACTTGCTCTAGAGCATCTCTCTGTAGTAATTCAGTGGAAATTTGCCTGTTTACCGCCCATCCAATGGAAAACTTCGACCTCCCAGTTGTGTGCGTCGATTCCAGTATCACTCGGAAAATTATTGTTCAACAAGGTAAATTATTTTATGTATGAGAGTCAGAGTGCGGCTGATGGAGGCTCGGGGGCTCAATCCTGAAATAATCCGTCATTTATTAAGTACGCCGGTTTCCTCGCATTTCCGGCTCAACTGCGAGTTTTATTATTCAAACTCGCAAAACACCGGAGAAACGAAACAGATTTACACGTTTCGCCGTCGTAATTTTCCGGCTCTCTCAAACTGAAATTAGAAGGATTTATTTTCGAAATTACGAAGAAGACCTTTAAACCTGTTGTATCGTCCTCCACGTACGGACTCGAAGGAGAGAAGCCCATTTTGGAAGGGCGGGGGTGTGTGGGGGGGGGGGTAGCAGGATTTTCGGTGTCGGCGGCGCAGCGAGAGGGTTAAGGCTCCTCAGAAGCTAAATAATGTAACAGTTACGTGCTCGCGAGCTTTATTAAAAAGACTACGTGGAACCCGAGCCCTTTGTATAATTAGCGGAGGGCACGTCTCACGCCCTTTATAGGGTCCAAAACCCTCGGACCGCCCTTTACGCCCTTTCCGGGGGTTTCTCTCGTTACTTACCTACTTCAATTCCGAGCCGCGCTCATCAGTCAGTTTTTTTTTTCTTCATTCCGCCGCTCTAATAAGAACTCCGATGTTTCTTGTCGTTTCATTTGCTTCCACAGCGCACTTTTAATTTTCATTACAGCACAACATTTTTGGTTTATATCTTCAATGATAAACCAAACTAAACCATGAGACTGATAACGCACGAAGTACATTGTGTGAGCCAGAAGTGTACCCCTCCAGTTCCTAATGCACCCTCCAGGGTGCACTTCTTTTTAGGGCTACAAAAAATCGAATAACGTCCGTGTAACACTTTTAGCGCTTCCAGGGGTTACATTAGGAACTGTAGAAGCTATGATAATAGTTTGGAGCAGATTATTGGAAACCGGTACTTTTTATAACCACCCAAACTCGTCTTATCGCTTGTATTTTGCGGTTTTTGAAAGTGTTGAAGAATTATTGTTCATTGTGTCCCGAAAAAGGTATGTAACTTTTTTTTCTGACAATATCTCGTTTGTGTGATAATTTCTGTGCCAGTTTATGTCAAATTGTTTGGATGAATCACAATAATTACGTTTCAGGAGTACGTTGAAGTGGAGTGCACCCTACAGGGTGCACTAGGTGTTGGACCAACTACCTACGTCAAAAGACTGTGTCAAAAGACTGTTGTCATACGACGTTCAGTCAAACGACACTTTGTCAATACGACGTTTAGTCAAAAGACTTTTAGTCAAACGACTTTCGTCAAACCTTGTAAACTCAACTTTGTCCTAAGCTAAGTGCTCAGCCTGAAGAGGCTAGGTTTGCACACGCTTAGCTGACAAAGCTTTTGACAAATGTCATAAACTCTTCGGAAACAAGCTTTTAGCTTACAACAAGCAGTTTGCTAAACAAGCTTTTTAGATTATCACAAACTACCTACGTGTTTGTAAGTGAATTCCTTTAGAAATTTCATGTTTTGTGTAAATTTGGACTTATTTTTTCGTTGTGCGTCGTATTGAGTATATTCTATAACATAAGTCTATTGTCAACTGTTGATTTGTGTGGGTGAAAACGGACTTCATAGTAGTTTTTCCATCGTTCATCACTAGGTGAATCGGAACTTTCTCAGGTTGGTTTTGGAAAGTAACTATGCTGTAAGGTAGATATGTGTAGGTACCCATGATTTCTGTAAATATGAAAATCATATACCTACCTATTCGTTTTTTGTTTCCTTTAGAAGAAATTGGATTGGGATATGATTTGTTGAAAAAAGGAAAAATATGATTTCTGTAGAATGCCCATGTCATTGTAAAGTACAATGGGCAGGTACGTGGGCAGGTTCGATGAGAATTTGGGATCGCTAAGATGTTGATGAAAGGGAAGGAAATGGTGGCTGTATTGATCTTTGGCATTGATTCTGCTTGGCAACTATGGAAGAACACCACAGGAGAAGAGAATTCCTACTGCGATTTTAGGAGTGCAGTGGTACAAACGTACTCGTACTGCTTCATGTACGGGACGCCCCCGAAAATCATATCCAAAGTCATGAATCAACCCGTTTTCACACACAAGAAAGTAAACTGTGGTCAAAGGAGGAGCAGGAAATGCCATGGAAATACAGATTTATGTGCAGAGCTTGTGGAGTTGGCTTACATGTCCATTGTTGGTTTGAATACCATAAAGCTCTAAAGTGAGAAACTTAATTTTTCGTTCTGTAACTGTTGAAATCCCCACGAGATCTCCATTTCCATTCCGTTCCATTTCAAATAAAAAGTGATACGAAATCGTGATTTTGTTGACCCACTGCCTAGTGCACCCTACAGGGTGCGGTACTGTAACTTGGACAAATAATGTAACATTTTTTTAAAACCTGTATTTTTACTTCATTTAGGTGCTAAAAGCTCATAAAATTTTGCGAAATATAAAATTTGATTTTCTAATGAGTTATAGGAACTGGAGGGGTAGGTACTGACTGTAAGACTCTAGTGCCACACATATAAAATATAAAATACCTAGGGGTTCAAATTGACAATCTTATGAAGTGGGAGCAGCACATATCATCTCTTATTGTAAAATTGAGAAAATGTATGTACGTGTTCTCTTTATTGAGAAGAATAGTGTCATCCACCATTATGAGACAAGTCAATTGTGCTTTGGTTCAGTCGATAAAGCTGTACGGTCTGCCAATATGGGGTGGTGCGTATGCAACAATCATGCAAAGAGTAGCAATTACACAAAAAATGTTTATTCGCGCCATAGCCAAAGTAGGATGGAGGGAACACACTGCACCACTCTTCCAAAAATTAAAACTGCTAAAGATCGGTGATCTCTACAATAGGAGTGCTGTTCAGCAACTGTTTAAAACAAAACTTTATCATTTTCCACAGCAGGCTTTGCGTACACGCTTTTCACAGGGGTACTTCATGGAAACCCCGAGTGTAAAAACGACCGCTGCTCAAAATTTTTTCACGTATAGGAGCATTTCATTTTTTAATAACTTGCCGAAAAAAACGAGGATAAGCCTCCTACAAATTTTGAAAAAATCACCAAATAAAATAAAAATTGAACTAAGAAAATATTTTATCAATACTTTTTTGGCCAGTGGGCATACACACAGTAAGCCAAAATAAAGAATAACTAATAATAACAATTAAAGTTTACTTGAAAAAAAGTTAAAAAAATTGAACAATACTATACCTATACTCATTCTCCGCCACGGGCTGGTGCCCATATGGAGAATTAATTTCCATAATTTTAGGTGATGGAACTCTAAGTCAGAAGCCAAATGTTATTTTATTATGTTATTATGTATTAGAAGATTTATATATTATGTTATTCATTTGTATCTTTTTCTGTAATTCTGGATGGAAATAAATAAATAATAAATAATAATAATAACCTTTGGAATCGAGCGAAAACAAATTTATCCTCCAAAATTGGTTGGTTTAAGGGGGTCTCAGTCGGTCGCCGTTCGTTTTTATTATTTAGCAAAATTGAAGGGGCAAAAACTTGAAAGTTGTGCCTAAATTTGAAATTTTAAAGGATTTCAGAAATTTATTAGTGCACGGTTCTAGGGAATTGACAAACTGAAATATTGACGCCGGAATCATCAAAATCGAACAATAATTGCCACAGAAAACGCTGCAAATTATTACACAATGGTTTATTATTTTTATATAGGTCACTCGTCTGCAAAGCCACCAACCATCCAACAAGAAGAAAAACATCGATCGCATTTTGGTAAGCTTTAATTTAGGAGATTAGGCCTCTTTTGCGATTCACACTCGTGTTTCTGATTTATCGTACGTAAAACCCTTAAATTCTCGTAGG
The DNA here is from genome assembly GCA_009739505.2 of Apolygus lucorum. Lineage (NCBI taxonomy): Eukaryota > Metazoa > Arthropoda > Insecta > Hemiptera > Miridae > Apolygus > Apolygus lucorum. The sequence goes on from CM019176.2 coordinate 13,982,636, forward strand.
GAGCGAACGGTTTGTCTTACATAGCTCCGCGTGGTCTCACAAAATTCCAAAAATTCTATAGAATCTTAAATTGAAGGAAAAACAATACGTTTACATCAAAATTTTTTGACTTAGGGCGTTTTCAACATTTCAAAATTCATTTTTTACCCCTTAGAGGTGACCTCCATTAACTAATATCTTCGGGGCACAACTAGACCCCAAATGGAGCCTACATACCAAATTTCATCAAAATCGGTCAATGCTGAGTGGCAAAAATGCCGCGTACGGCGGACGGACGGTCAAATTTTGGTTTATTATTTTGGAATCGACCAAGAAAAAAAAAAATTTAACACCCCCTCAAAATTTGATGGTTTACGTTTCAAGGTACGTAGAATCCAAAAATCGAATAAAAATTTGGCCGTCCGTCCGCCGTACGCGGCATTTTTGCCACTCAGCATTGACCGATTTTGATGAAATTTGGTATGTAGGCTCCATTTGGGGTCTAGTTGCGCCCCGAAGATTTTGGTTGAGGTAGGTCACTTCTAAGGGTTCTATAATCAATTTTGAATTTTTGAAAACGCCCTAACTCAAACAATTTTGATATAAAGGTATTGTTTTCCTTCAATTTAAGATTCTATAGAATTTTTAGAATTTTTTGAGACCACGTGGAGCCCTGTAGGACAAACCGTTCGCTCCCTACGAGAATTTAAGGGTAGAACGTACGATAAATCAGAAACACGAGTGTGAATCGCAAAAGAGGCCTAATCTCTGTTCAAATTAAAGCTGACCGAAATACGATCGATGTTTTTCTTTATGTTGGATGGTTGGTGGCTTTGCAGACGAGTGATCTATATAGAAAAAATAAAAAATAAACCATTCTGTAATAATTTGCAGCGTTTTCTCTGGCAATTATTGTTCGATTTTGATGATTCCAGCGTCAATATTTCAATTCCCTCGGGCCGTGCAATATGGAATATCCAAAATCCTTTGATATTTCTAATTTAAGTACAACTTTTTAATTTTTTGTGTCTTCAATTTCGTTAAATACTAACCCGGAACGAGGAACGAACGGCGACCGACTGAGACCCCCTTAAGTTTCAACGAATGTAGAATCCAAAATCGAATAAAAACGCTGCAAATCATTTCACAAAGGTTTATCGTTTTTGGCCGACTTCAACGCATAAGAGGAGGTACTCAATTCGGGTTGTCGTAAGACGATTTTTTTTTTTGTATGTCTGAACACCTTGCATTTTTTTATTCTGGTACCAATCTGTCTTATTCTTTTTGAAATGTGTTCTACCAGTATCCGTGGTGGTCCCATTTCAAACAGATTTCATTTTGCTTTGTTAAAAGTATCGAAAATTTGTGAAAGAAGTTGCAAAACGTGGGTCCCGTTTTCGGGAATATTGGTCCGCATTCACTCTTCTTGCCCTGTGACTTCCGACTGAGTCGATGGAGGACCATTTGTGTATAGTCAAATTGAAGGTCTGATTGTAAGCTTTAAAATTAGATGCTATATGAAGGGGGTTCCGATAACTAAAAGGTGCTGCGGGGATGAGAAAGGGGAAAATTATAGTGGGTTATTCGCTCGGAACCTGCATGAGCCATACCAAACGTGTTTAGTATAAGGTAAGTTTTCCTACTAAATATGAGAGATAATAGTATTATTAGGCATTCTACTAAGTGGGTGTAGCACATAGCTTCCTCGTCATCCATAACATAGTTGGGTAGGTAATGGTATAGGAGATCGTCAGAACTGCATAGTGCCGTACCAAATATGAGGTATATAGTACAGTTAGGTGATAAGAGGGATTTCTACCAACTGGGTGTATCACATAGCTCCCTCGTAAATCATTTCATGGTTGAATTGTTTTGTCAGAACTACCAAGTTACTACCAAATTTGAGGGAAGTCGACCAGTTAGGGGGTAAGTGAGTAGATTGCTAAGTAGAAAACGCTGCAAATTATTACACAATGGTTTATTATTTTTCTATATAATCGTCTATAAAGCCACCAACCATCCCCCATGAAGAAAAACATCGATGGCATTTCGGTCAGCTTTAATTTAAACGGAGATTAGGCCTCTTTTGCGATTCACACTCGTGTTTCTGATTTGTCGTACGTTTATTATTTTTATGGTTTATTATTTTAATGGTTTATTATTTTTCTATATAATCGTCTATAAAGCCATCAACCATCCAACATGAAGAAAAATACTTTGAAAATGTCACCCCACGCATATTTAAGCAAAAACCTCTTTTTTGGCTGGTTATTTGCCCATAACTTCTATACGAATTGAGCGATCGGAATAGTTCGAAGTTAGGACCAACTAGACCCCAAATGGAGTCTATGTGCGAAAGAACGGGTTTTTTAGACCGATTCTAAGGCCTTTTATGGCCCGGACGGCGGACGGACATTGCAAATTTGGATTCTACGCACCTTGAAACGTAAAGTGACAAAGTTTGTGGGGGGGTTATAAAATTTTTTTGCGATACAATCACATAGGCTTATTATTGGAAATAATAAACCAAAAGTGAACCAAATACTTCCTGAAACTGATCCAAACACGGAAACTCATCTACACATACGGAAACTGATCCGGATTACAGAATGTGGTTCACCCTTTAGCTTCTGGTTCACCTTACTGAAATGATTCACAGTATGGTAGTAGATCTGCATTACGAAAACTGATCAATAAACTGCGGGTAAATTAATTTCAGATTTAAACTGAGGAAAAAAATTTTCACTAAAAAGTGAAAAATAAAAAATATTATAAAATGGAAAAATAATAAAATAAAAACCTTTTTAACAAAAAAAATGATCGAACTCAAAAATGATGTCGGTAAACACCAACAACAAACACACATATCGTCACTCTCTCATCCTCCTTCATACGACAGAAGTGACCTACGACCTAATAATCTTGATACACATATATTACCACAATGATACCCACTCTCATTCCTGTTTTGTATTGCACTACTGACGCATGTCGTAATACTAACCAGATGGAAGTGGAATCTACTTGCAGATGGTTGCGTCTACAGATGAGCACAGCGGCGACTTCAATCCGTACCTACCTACCCACCTTCCCATTGGATTCCCTAAGATTATTATTTTTCCCTTTTTTGGTGTCGGTCCATTTTTTTTTTTTTTTTTTTTCAAAAAGGTTTCCATATTATTATTTTTCAATTTTATAATTAGGTATGAATTTTTTGTGTCCCCCGAAAAGTGGACCAATTTGGACTTGGACGAAGTTTTCCAGATATATATTGTAATTGAGCGACATATTGTAATCAAATCTAAATACCTAATTGTTCTAATCTCATGACCTATTTTGCACTTTCCTGTTCCCAAATGGATAAGAAATCACTCTCATCATATTTGAATACATACAGTTCACTTCTTGGAACAACCGTACTTGAATCACCCAATTTCTCTGACGAAACGAGAACGATATTAGAGAATGGTGAAATTGATTGAAACTACAGTGAGAGGAATCTCGATTGATCGAGTTGGCCCAACTGTTATGCGGTCCTTGGAAAACTCTTTCGAAAATAATAATTCACTCCCAAGAGCGACAGTGGTCTATTTATCTTGAAACTTGAAAGAAGAAGACGGCGAGGGAGGAGAGGGGATGTTTATTGAGTTGATTAGTAAAAAGCTCCGGACCTGAGAGCTCGGAAGGGATTCGCCGGAGGAGGGAAGAGCGATCAATTATAAAACTTGGATCCATAAAATATGAGATGCAACAGGACGATCGGTGGAGCCCCTGGTGGAATTAGGGAGAAGGCGAGGAGGGGGAAACCGCAGTGCTGATGGGGGAGCCAATCAGAAAAAAGCGGATTTTAACAATCGAATCCATCAATTAACGACGACAGTTAACGGGTCTCTTCATCACAACTTTCTTGTTTTCCAATTATTTCGTGGCCCCGAGGGGGTTGAATATTTTTGAAGAGGGAAATTCAAATGCTCCGCACCTACTCGATTATAAGGCAGAATGGAAACACTGAACGCAGACATTTTAAAACGCACCACACCTACTTGAAAAGGGAAAATCATAATTATAATTCCTAAAATAGGAAATACCTGTAGGTATTTCCTACACTATACACTTTACACTTTCCTACACTTTACACTATAGTGTAAAAGATGAAAATGCCTTTTTTCCACACTTACCAGTATAATGCCGGAGGAGTTCGGAGGCCTGCAGTGTTACCTAGGAGTGCGATCAACATACGAACGAGGTAAATTACTGAAGTTTTAATGATTTTATTCTAAAAACTTCCATATCCGCAAAATAGTTGAGAAGTAAGTATAGGCGAGAGTGCTGATAACCAACCACTGAACTGAATCCAAACGATCAACTCTATGGGATAAAACCATACAAGGCAAAGTTTAAAAAAGGTTTATTAATGAAAATAAAAAAAAAATCCATTCATGAATTAATGAGCGAATTTTCAAAGAAATCTTTCAGTTGAAGGTATGGTTAAGAAAAGGAACAATCCTGTTGCAATTTCATTAAGAAAGTTTTTGCTTCCGAGTCTACCAAGCGGAAGCTTTGTTTTCACTTTTCAAGGATGAAAAAAAAGTTCTCCAAAATCAAAATTTCCACTCGCATTTTGCGTTTTAGACCTTTTCTGCGTTTTTAGACAATTTTGGTTCCGTGTCTGTCTGTGTGTCTGTCTGTTCGTCTGTCATGAAATCCTTGTAACGGGCATAACTATACGAAGATATTGTCTGATTTTTATGAAATTTTCAGGGATTGTGCGAGTTAGTGTGTAGATGGTCCCCTATGAAAATCATCATCACCGGACTGATAGAAGCGACTGTGCATGCGTAAACGTGAATTCCTTGTAACGGCCATAACTTCTACATTTTCCAACCGATTTCAATGAAACTTCCAGGGATGTTACAGATTAACTTGTTTGGATGTTTTTAGATTAACTACTATGCATCGGATCAACTATACAATCGGGAAGCTATGTGCCACACCCACTTGGCAGACTTTTTTATACACAATTCTTGGTATTTTAGATTTTCAGTATATCGATGGCATCATATGATAACCTCGTATCTCAATTTTTGGCCAAAATGGTTTTTTGGGATTCTCTGAATGAAAACCTCGTATCTCACCCACCTGTAATTTAATTTTTAGCGGGAATTGCATTTTCTGCTCTCTAGTGCCCTAAATGATAACCTCGGTTTTGTTCAAGAGGGCTGAGCGTCACTGATAACCTAGCATCTTATCGCTAAAAATTTAATTACAGGTGGGTGAGATACGAGGTTATCATGTGATGCCATCGATATCATACCAACATACTGTGTGCACTGGGTAATACCCAGACTCTCTGAACAGTTCAGAGTCTGAACTAGGGATGGGTATCGATACCCGATATTTCAAAATATCGATACTTTCGTACCGATACTCGATATTTCAGTATCGATACTGCACTATCCGATATTTTTGGATATCGATACTTTGGATCCGATATTTCTAAATATCGAATATCGATACTGTTCTGCGGAAAATTCATCACAATGGCTAAAAAATGAAGAAGATAGAGAGGCTTTTGGGTCATTACTCTTAAGTTCCACAAATAACATTTATATCATGGAAAAAATCACTGTGCTTGGACTCTTAATGCCTATTGAAAAACGAATAGAAGTATTGAATTGAAAGTATAAGTATTGAAAAACGAATAAAAGTTGTTGAAAAAATTATTTTTCTTGAGAAAATTGGATGACATTGATAGTTTGTGACACTAAAGTATCGATACTCGATATTTTAAAATATCGATACTCATGCCCAACGATACTTGGGATATCGATACTCAGATACGATACAGTATCGATACAAAATATCGATACTTTTATAACGATACCCATCCCTAGTCTGAACATGAACATGATGTCAATCGACAAAAAGATAAATAGACCAGATGATAAAATTAAAACATAATATGTTTTAACATATTATGTAAAAAAAAACATATTATGTTAGGAGCTGTTTATAGTGGAGTAGATATTCCACATCCGGAAAATGAACATAACGTGCCCAGAAACGATTACTTCCAATCAGCTGATCTGAAATTCACATTCCAGGGAAAAACAACCAAGTAACTGATTCTGGAAAAATTCCAAACTATATTATACCTATTTTAATGCCAGTACTTAGGGGTGTGTCGGTCCAGGTATTTCCCTGGAACGGTTCCAACGGTTACGGTGACAAAGATGTAACCGTTCCAAATTACCTTTACAGTTCCATTACCGATACAGGCGATCAAATCCCACTCACATGACGTGGATGAAGCAGGCAGTCAAATCCCTATCGTCCTTCTTCCATGCTTATGATCTCAACTTGCAATACAATAGCATCATTTTCCTTGACAATTCACTAAAAGGAAGGAATTTGAACAAGTGTTACAAAAGAGGCAATTTATTATAAATAATAGTTACCAAACAATTCAAGGAAAGAATAATGACGTTGCAGTTTAAGAACTTAACAAGACAATAATAAATTAATAATACTGGAGACAACTTCCATGCTAACCAGTCCAGAAGATAACTTTCCGCTCAAGAGCCATTCCATGTCCATGGAAGTAGTAAGGGCGCTTCCAGGTACAACATGGAACAGAACTGAGAACAAGATCCATGCTTACCGGTCCAAAACCCTACCCGTTCCAGAGCCATTGAACCATTCTATATGATATCTTATCGGTCCGGTTACATCCTTACCGGTCCAGTTCCATCCTCACCAATCAGAATGATCAGATTGATGAGATGATTGATCAGATCATTGTGATTGGTGAGGATGGAACTGGACCGATGGAAAAGATTCTCTTCCCGGTCCAGAGCCGTTTCATCAAGATATCTTATCAGTCCGTGGAACTGGACCGGCAAGGGTCGAGTTTTTGTCACTGCGTGGAACCGTTCCAACCTGATACTCGGTTCCACAGTCCCGGTACAGCTGTACCGACACACCTCTACCAGTACTGATACGAGGTGAACTAATCAAGTAAGGGAAGTGTTTCTTTTACCGAAATCGTACTGAACGGGAAAGATGGAGGGGGTGTGAATTTCCCAATACCTAATTTCTGAATCCAACACCGCAAGCCTAGTGAGATTAATTTGATCACGAAGTAGATTCCGCGTTCGTATTTTGCAGGGTCACAGGTGGGTTTGAAGCTCTGATGGAGGAGCAGCTGCCTTGAATAGGTGGCGCATAACTAGGCGGGCGTTACAACGCTGGCAACACACCGTCGAGGGAGAAGGGTCCTGTCACCGCCAAATTGACTGATAGAGCTTCTCAAGGTGATCCCATTACTCCCAGACGAACGTGGCGAAGGAGAGGGGGGGGGGGGAGTCAGACCCTTCATAGGCGATAACGCGAACAGCGCTACTAAGCGTTTCCAGAACACAATGTTCCAACGTATTCGTGGTAATCTCGGATATTAATTACCATGTTCATATCGTGACTTCCTCCTTATGTTTCATTTTCCAAAAAGCACTTTCTCAGTCTCACATGAGCATTACATAAGCCATATTTTCAAGCCACCTCTTTTTCTGTAGGCAGCAATAGAACATAATAGTGAAGGTGGAAGATAAGGAAGGCCTTTAAGGGGGCCTCAGTCGGTCGCCGTTCGTTCCTCGTTCCGGGTAAGTATTTCCCTAAATTGCAGGGGCTCAAACTTTAAAAGTTGTACTTGAGTTTGAAATTTTCAAGGATTTTCGAGTCTAGGGAATTGAAGAACTAAAAGATTGCCGCTGGAATTATCAAAATTGAAAAATAATTGCCAAAGAAATAAAAATCTTAAAACAGTTTTTCAGTCTTTCAAAATCAAATTTTCAGTTGAGTGAAAAATAGAGACACTTTTGTTGCAATGTAGTTGTAGATTACGTGGCTGAAGTACATCGCACCTTATAGTGTTCACCTTAAACTACAATCGTACATTTATCATTGAAGTATGATTATACAGGGTGTCTACACTTTCGATGGGCATAACTTCAGGGTTCGATTCTACAAGGAATTTCGAACAAAATATGTCTCGTAGCAATTTTCTTTTAACCCACTCAAAATTCTATTTTTTTCACTTTAAAGTTTTTCTTCGCGTTTTCGACCTTACGGCACTGATACGGTCATAACTCCCTTAAATCTCCTGAAAATTCAAATCTGACTACACCGTTAGAAAGAGCGTTAAATTACCAAGCTACCTAAAGCAAAATCAAAATATTTTAGCAATAAAATAGTATCAAAAAATCAAGTCAAAAAGCGAACTTTAAAATTTTTTTTGAAACTTTACTTTCTTCGACCAACGTTTTCACTCTAAATCCCTGCCCATTTCGATGAGCGCTCTTCGGAGAAAACATGCTCAAATTGTCAGCTTTCCAACGGTCTATCAATTCAAAATGAAAGAGTAAAAGAAGTTTGAATGTCAAAAAACGTGGGTTTTACAAGCAAATCCAGTGTTTCAAGCTGGTTTATGGTCCCCCTCGATCTCAGGATGACTTGACGAGTTTGTTATCATTTTCTAAGTAATTTTTAACGCTGAATCCAATGGTGATACTTCCGAATGATGAACAAAAACTTCAATCAGCTAGAAATTCGGTGTTTTTATTGAGTAGAAAGGTGTTACTTTATGCTCACTACCATATCTACGAATAATGCGTATTTTATGTACGAAAAACGATGGTTTTCTTCGAAAAATCCACTTTCTAGCAGTCAGAATCATTCCGAAGTATCACCACTGGATTCAGCGAAAAAAAGTTACATAGAAAATGGTACCAAACTCGCCAAGCCGTCTTGAGATCGAGGGAGACCATAAACCGCTTAAAACACTGGATTTGCATGTAAAACACACGTTTTTTGACATTCAAACCTCTTTTACTCTTCCAATTTGAATATTAAAAAGAAAAATTGATAGACCGTTGAAAAGCTGACAATTTGAGCATGTTTTCTCCGAAGAGCGCTCATCGAAATGGGCAGGGATTTAGAGGGAAAACTTTGGTCGAAGAAAGTCAAGTTTAGAAAAAATTTTAAAGTTGGCTTTTTCACTTGATTTTTTGAAACTATTTGATTGCTGAAATATTTTGAATTTGCACTAGGTAGCTTAGGAATTTGACGTTCTTTCTATCGGTGTAGTCAGAATAGAATTTTCAGGAGAAATAAGGGAGTTATGACCATATCAGTGCCGTAAGGTCGAAAACGCGAAGAAAAACTTTAAAGTGAAAAAAAAAGGAATTTTGAGTGGGTTAAAAGAAAATTGCTAAAAGACATTTTTTTGTTGGAAATACCTTGTAGAATCGAACCCTGAAGTTATGCCCATCCAAAGTGTAGACACCCTGTATATGATGTATTTACTAGCTGAAAAGCCTGCTAAAAATTGTAGATATGTAAAAAAAAAATTGATGTCGCGGCCTGGAATCGAACCGGGGACCCCGACGTTCGGGCGACATACGTACGTACGTACGGTTGGCGTTTTATGTATATAGATAGATTGTGATTATTTTGTGACTTGATATGTAATTAAATTAACCACATTAAAATAATGATACCACAATTTGAACCTTTTTTTCCAACTTATGTAGTAAGAGTATATGAATCTTTTCAGGGTTCTTTGTGGGGAGTAGGAAGAAATGTATATCGGAGGTTCAAATCTACAAATCAAAGGATATTCATATCGTTCGGCTTCAAAGCGCCCAACAAACATCGACTTTCGGCGTCAACATCAAAGGGATCTCCCGTGGGGTTTTTTGAGTGGTTCTCTGTCCGCCGGCCCTCGGGGTCTTGTATAACTGAGAACACGTAGGGAGTTTGTGTTGGCGGTCCAGGACGTGCGATGGCGGACATCAATCGCGGGTCGACGTTGCTAAGCGGGACGAAAACGAGGTTGCGATTGTCCCGTTTGTACGGGGTTTATTTCCACTGCACCATTTGAGGGGAACGGAAGACCGCGATTGAATAAGAATTCACCTGACGGGACGGCGACGTCGTAAAACACCCTCGAGTACCTCCGAGCTGCTTTCCTCGCCACATCCAGGAAGATTTTTTTTACGGGAGCCATAAAAGTTGCACGACGGGCGCTAATACTGTTTTCATGCCACAGAAAAGGCGGCTACTTTCACGAAAATCCCCCGATTTTTATAACGCTTCGACCGTAAAATACCGAGCAAACACACATGACGTACTTCTTCAAAAACACTGCAAATTATTACACAACTTTTTTTTTCAATAGATCATCCGGTTTTGGTTTATTATTTTCAATAATGAATCATTGGAATCGTGCAAAAACCCTTCCCTCCTCAAAATTTGATGTTTTACGTTTCAAGGTATGTAGAATCCGAAAATCGAATAAAACATATTGTTTATTAATGCATGCATTCCAGGGGACGTCCCATTGGATAAGCATTAGTTTAACCAGTTGGTAAGCGATAAAACTGTTTCAATCGACGTAACTTATTTATTACTTTAGGCAAGAAAAAGTGACCCCCCTCACCATTATCCACCATAAAATTTCTAGCGGTATGGGAGCCTCGAATCTGAAGAGCATTTTAAAATCCTTGATCTACTTCACCCAACATGGGAATTCGAGTTCGCCCCCCCCCCCCCCCCCACCAATGGTGCCAGTCTGGCACCAAAGAAGAAATACGTCGTAACATTGAACTTTAATCTATAGTTTTTGTAGGCAGTCCGTCGAGGTTCACATCCGTATTCTACGTGAAACACACACACAAAAGAAAAAAAAACACGAAATATGCTGTTCATGGTGCCCTGGCACCATGGTGGCACCACTATTAGTTCCATGATGGTACAGATTTCATGAAAATCCGGAGGTATAATGAAAATTTTTCCTCAATTTCAAAGCATGGGTACAGTTAGTAAGCAATAAAGGTCCCCTCAAATTAATGGTAGATTAATTTAATTTACCATTAACATGTTACTGGTAAATTCAATGATTTTGTAAAAATTTTCGAGTTACCTGGTTACGTGTAGTCTACTTTCCATACTTACTTGGTTACGAGCATCCGAATTTTCAGACTTGCCCACATCATGTTATGATGAAACTTGACTGTCGTGTCCAACAAGTTAATTCGATATGTGCTTTTACTCACTGCCAGATACTTTGTGAATTGAGGGTGCAAGTAAACTCAGTTACCGGTCTGTTCTCGAAATAGAAATTTCGGGAATGAGAGTTAACCGAATAATCACTAACGCTCCAGCCAATAGGAACCAGGTAGACTTACGCTGATACTCGCAAACGAAAGCTGACACAAAATATTGTCTACAGTGAAGATATCTCGATTTTAACCATAAAACGACTCCCCCCCCCACCCGCCAGCCTTCTTCTTTTTTTTTAATTTTTTTTTTTTTTGTCAAAGATCTCAAATTTTTGTCTGATTTCATTTATAAAGCTCTGAGACCCAGAATGTGAGAGACCATTTTGATTTTGTCGACCCCTACTTTTTGGTGTCCTGCTGTCTCTAGCTTTGGTTGCGAGAAAGCGAAAGACGTTAAAACTGTGTTTTTTCATTCCGACGATAAAAGGGGTAGCAAAATTTTCAAATACGACGGCATTCAGTCATGTTATGGCCCCTGCTGATCACCGGCTGTTGCAGATCCAGACATACAAACTAAACGTTCCTGCGATCCTTTTCAAACCGCTAGAGAAGCACAGGTGCTCCCAGTTTGAATATTTAAACCTGGCCAACCAAGGGTGAGCGACAGGTGACAGCTGCACCTCTCGTTCAGTGTTGATGGTCGGCCCGTTTTCCTCGTGTCTGCAAGCGGCACATGCGTAATATATTAGTCACTCGAAGGGAAACAAACCGCGTTTATTTTTTATTAAATGAGAATTACCCTCGGATTTGTCGAATCCAGGTGGAAGCGAGCAGGGGAACGTTATAACTAATCACTAGCTTCCGCCCATTCCATGAAAACGTAAGATGATTTTGAGAGCTGGTCAACGCTGTTCCGACGTTTCATTTTATATCTTCGAAGAATTGAAATAATCTCCTTATGTTGTCCTTCATAAAGATGTAGACAGTTTTCCTTGTTTTCTCTTCTCGAAATGACGTCTCCGATAACAAATGTTGTCTTCCACTTCGTCGTCTCTTTCTTTCCCTTTCGAATCGGAAGGGGTTTGCAGCCCCTGTAATACCAGTCTACATGCGGATCTTCAGCAGCCCCTGTAAACCAGTCCACTGGAATATCTTCAGCAGCACCTGTAAATACCAGTCTACAGGCGGATCTTCAGCATTCCTGTATACCAGTCCACTGGAGTATCTTCAGCAGCCCCTGTAAATACCAGTCTTCAGGCGGATATTCAGCAGCCCCTGTGATACCAGTCCACCGGAATATCTTCAGCAGCTCTGTAAATACCAGTCTACAGGCGGATCTTCAGCAGCCCCTGTGATACCAGTCCACCGGAATATCTTCAGCAGCTCTGTAAATACCAGTCTACAGGCGGATCTTCAGCAGCCCCTGTGATACCAGTCCACCGGAATATCTTCAGCAGCTCTGTAAATACCAGTCTACAGGCGGATCTTCAGCAGCCCTGTAAATACCATTCCACAAGAATATCTTTAGCAGCCCCTGTAATACCAGTCTACAGGCGGATCTTCAGCAGCCCCTGTAATACTATTCCACAAGAATATCTTCAGCAGCCCCTGTAATACCAGTCTTCAGGCGGATCTTCAGCAGCTTCTGTAATACCAGTCTAAAGGCGGATCTTCAGTAGCCCCTGTGATACCAGTCCACCGGAATATCTTCAGCAGCTCTGTAAATACCAGTCTACAGGCGGATCTTCAGCAGCCCCTGTGATACCAGTCCACCGGAATATCTTCAGCAGCTCTGTAAATACCAGTCTACAGGCGGATCTTCAGCAGCCCTGTAAATACCATTCCACAAGAATATCTTTAGCAGCCCCTGTAATACCAGTCTACAGGCGGATCTTCAGCAGCCTCTGTAATACCAGTCTAAAGGCGGATCTTCAGTAGCCCCTGTGATACCAGTCCACAGAAATATCTTCAGCAGCCCTGTAAATACCAGTCCACAAGAATATATTCAGCAGCCCCTGTAAATACCAGTCTACAGGCGGATTTTCAGCAGCCCCTGTAATACCAGTCCACAGGTGGTTCTTCAGAGTCTGTAAAGCCTGCTCTCTTCCGAACCTTCTCCTTGTATTTTATTCTCATCATAATACTCTGCATCAGCTCAAAATTTTGGATTCCGCAACAGATTTCCAAGATTTTTGGTGGTTGGAAAAGTTCTCTATTTAAACCATTCCCATGCAAAATGTTATTTGTGCAACGTGAGTGATTGGGGAAATTTTCAGAGAAATATTTCAACTGAGATAATACCTACTCAAAATAATATTGTAAAAAATTAATTATGAGGTAGATATTATTATCATAGGAAATTCTAGACTGATTTGAACGCACCATGTAGCACTGAGTTCATGGTAGAATTATCCACCAAAAAGTCAAAGAAGGTTAGGGGATCTCAGTCGGTCGAGGGTTCCGGGTCAGTACTTCCCGAAATGCGATCGATGTTTTTCTTCATGTTGGTTGGTGGTAACAATGGCAAAGCCGTGTTCTTTGCAGACGAGTGATCTATATAGAAAAATAATAAACCATTGTGTAATAATTTGCAGCGTTTTCTACTCAAAAATAAACAAATTGCAAAAGCCTCAAAATTTGCGGGATGAGAAATTTTGAAAAATGTCTTTATTGAAATCCTTCTAGGAATATTTCAAAACACTTCCTGAAGTTTAACAGATGTTTATAACTTTATAAAATTGTTCCGTGTGTGTGCGTAATTCCACACGATAACTTGACTAGGAAAAAAGCTGCAAATCATTGCTCAAAGGTTTATTATTTTCGGTATAGATCATCCTTCTGTATAGATCACTGGTTCTCCATCAATAGCACCTACCACCATCTGTATTCTCCCTTGACCTTCCCTCTCAAATTTCAGCTCCTGCGTTCAATAGGATTGAAAATGGCTTCGGAGCTCACTCAGCTGATCAGTGATCTGAAGAGTGAAGAAGATCTCCTCGAATGCTGGAGACGCCTGGAAGAGCACTTCCATTCAATAGGATTGAAAATGGCTTTGGAGCTCACTCAGCTGATCAGTGATGTGAGGAGTGAAGAAGATCTCCTCGAATGCTGGAGACGCCTGGAAGAGCACCTCCATTCAATAGGATTGAAAATGGCTTTGGAGCTCACTCAGCTGATCAGTGATGTGAGGAGTGAAGAAGATATCCTCGAATGCTGGAGACGCCTGGAATACCACTTCCATTCAATAGCATTGAAAATGGCTTCGGAGCTCACTCAGCTGGTCAGTGATCTGAGGAGTGAAGAAGATCTCCTCGAATGCTGGAGACGCCTGGAAGAGCACTTCCATTCAATAGCATTGAAAATGGCTTCGGAGCTCACTCAGCTGATCAGTGATCTGATCAGTGAGCAATGATTTGCAGCGTTTTTTACCTACAAACATTGTTTTACCTACCAACTTTTTTTTACCCCTCCAACTATTGGTAGGTACTACCTACCACACTATAATGGCTTCACATCTTCACAATCAAGTTTATTAGAAAGAACTAAACGCTTCACACTCGATTCGAAAAATAGAAAGCTTGATATGGAAATTTGATTACTGGTTACGCAGAAGGCAAAACTGTATACAAATCGAAGAAATGAACAGCGATCGCATTTTAGTCAGATAAAATTTGAACGGCGATTATACCTCTTTTGCGATTCACACTCATGATTCTGTTTTATCGAAGGACAACCTTCAAATACTCGTAGGGACCGAACGGTTTGTCCTACAGAGCTCCGGGTGGTCTCAAAAATTTTTTAAAATTCTGTACTATTTAAAATTGGTGAAAAAACGATACCTTTATTTCGAGAGTTTTCGAGCTAGGGCACTCTTGAAAATTTCAACCCTTAATTTTCACCCCTTAGAAGTGACCTACATCAACCAAAAGCTTCGCGGCACAACTAGACCCCAAATGGAGCCCATATACCAAATTTGAACCAAATCGGTCCAGTGTTGCTAAGAAAAGTGCCGCGTACGGCGTACGGCGTACGGCGGACGGCGGACGGCGGACGGCGTACGGCGGACGGACGGAAATTTTTTTATTCGATTTTCGGATTCTACGTACCTTGAAACGTAAAACATCAAATTTTGAGGGGGGGTTAAAATTTTTTTTTTCTTGCTCGATTCCAAAGGCTTATTATTGAAAATAATAAACCAAAATTGGTTGCCTGTAAAGTCGGTATACGGGCGAAAGTTTTATTACGTGACAACGACTTTGAGTGGTAAAATAATTTTAATGTTAATATTCATTCGTATAGTAGGAAGAAGGATAAAATAATAGTAACAATTTAAAACATTTTAAATTTTTGCATAAATTGAAATTTGTTGAAACATTTATTAATATAAATAACAAATTCAAGAATTCACAAAATTGGTTTATGTTAAATCAATCAGTTGAATTTAAATTTTGAATTTTTAATTTCACATAATAATGTGAAAACGATCAAATAGGAACAAATAATTAAAATAAACAAAGTGTTTATTTTAAAGCCACCTGTAATTCAATAATAAGAGAACTGTGCTCTTCATAATATTGAAAGTCTTATTATTGAATTACAGGTGGCTTTAAAATAAACACTTTGTTTATTTTAATTATTTGTTCCTATTTGATCGTTTTCACATTATTATGTGAAATTAAAAATTCAAAATTTAAACAAATTATTATTGGTTGAGAAACGAAATAAACGTCATTTATTTCATCATGTTATATTATCAGTCTGAAATTATTTACCTTTGCTGTTTGAATTGTTGCGATGGACGAAACTACCTTCACATTATCACTACACAATCGTTTTACAATTAACTGGCAACGTGTAAAATTGTATGCAGGCGCCTAAATAGAAGCGCAAGACATGAACTGGTGTGTATGCCTATCTCTCTCGCTCTGTCTCTCTCGCTCTTAGGCGGGCTAACTGTGCTCGAGTGGAAGGGACGCGTGCCTCTCACTCGCTCTCATTGTGAGCGATTAATTACCATGTTCATATCGTGACTTCCTCCTTATGTTTCATTTTCCAAAAAACACTTTCTCAGTCTCACATGAGCATTACATAAGCCATATTTTCAAGCCACCTCTTTTTCTATAGGCAGCAATAGTACACAATAGTGAAGGTGGAAGATAAGGAAGGCCTTTAAGGTGGTCTCAGTCGGTCGCCGTTCGTTCCTCGTTCCGGGTAAGTATTTCCCTAAATTGCAGGGGCTCAAACTTTAAAAGTCGTACTTGAGTTTGAAATTTTCAAGGATTTTCGAGTCTAGGGAATTGAAGAACTAAAAGATTGCCGCTGGAATTATCAAAATTGAAAAATAATTGCCAAAGAAATAAAAATCTTAAAACAGTTTTTCAAAATCAAATTTTCAGTTGAGTGAAAAATAGAGACACTTTTGTTGCAATGTAGTTGTAGAATCTACGTCGTCTAAGTTCTAACATTGTGCATCTCAACTTTTATCATTTTACAGGACGAGCAAAAAACTGGTTTCCTCCTAATCCTTAACCATTGTAATACTTCTGGAAGCTGTTCAACCTAAATCTCCGGAGCTATGTTCGTCTTAATTAGTTGAAAATCCCAAACAATGGAATTAACAAAATTTTGTTGATATGCACAAGGTTGCTGCAATTTATTTCCTGAGATGCACAATGTTGACTTGGCATTGGATTTAATTTTTGTTTAATTCTAGGATTAAAATTCTCGCAAGGTATTTAAAATGCTGAAGTAAAGTGTCAGAATGTTACTAAAAAAGGGCCGTTTGATAGAAATTTTGCAATATAAAATGAAATTTTTGTTAATTGAAAATAATTGCTACAATGTACTGTTTCATTGCAAAACAAAATTCAAACTTTAGGAAATTAAAATCTTTCAATATGAAGAAGACTCACAGCACTTTGATTCTTATTGGATGGGTAATCTCAATAAAAAAAAATTTTTTTCTCTTTATCAAAAATTTGAAGTATTATCACTTGTTACACAAAAGTTTAAAAAAGTAAGATTGTTGGTAAAAAAAAAGAAAAAATGTCAGCTTGATATGAAACAAAAAATAGGTTTTGACATCTTAGGAACTTTCAATCTTTCCTTCTCCTTTTCAGGAACTTTTAGACTTTTTTAAACATAACATCGTCGCTTAAGATGTATCATGGCACATCTAACTTATGCCTACTGTTGATCCGAAACATTTAGTTTTTATCATTTTTATTCATCGGTCTATCTTTGTTTACAATGTACTAACTTGAATTGCATTCAATATTAGTGTAAATATTGAGTCAACAAATCTCGTAGATGTCATGCTGTTGAATTTTTTCCTTTCACTTGTGCTATGATGTTCCACGTTTTCTCTGTTGTTTGGTGGTGAAATGGCAGTGCTTTTTAGATGCCTGGCTGTGACATAGGTTACTGAAACACTATGAAATGTATCCTTCTCCAAGTGAAAGCACGAATATACGGGAATTAAAAAAGTGAGAAATCATTGCAATATTCTGAAGTTGTGATACTAAAAAATTTCTACCAAGGGGTGTGGCACAAAAATTAATTGTATCCATAACCCCTTGTATGGATGATACATTGTAGCCAATCTCAAAACATCAATCACTCAAATCAACAATCACCTTGCACTACCCTCATAGGGGACCATCTACACGCCAACCCGCACAATACCTGAAAATGTTATCAAAATAGGGTAGAAAATGTAGAAGTTATGGCTGTGACAAGGAATATCGTAGTGGCTACTATCAACGCGATGATTTTCTAGGGGACGATCTGCACCCCAATCCGCACAATCCCTGAAAATTTCATCGAAATCGGACAATAACTTCGTTTAGTTTTATGATAGACAGACACGGAGACAAAATTGTCCAGGAAGGTCTAACACGTAAAACGCGAGTGGAAATTCTGATTTTGGAGAACTTTTTTTTCAAATTTAAAAGTGAAAACAATGCTTCTGCTATCTTGATAGAATAGTAGCAAAATGTAAAAGGTATTATGGAGAAGTCACAATTTTAATGCAACAATTTTTTGTGAGATTGTGAACTACAAATAAATCACGTTCTTAGTTTTCCCAAGGCATAACCTCAAGTCAAGAACCAAGATCACCTAATGTCACATTAGGAATACTTACAGGGATATTGAAATTTTTCTAGTAGGTAATGAATCTTTCATTATTGCTTTGCTGTAGGCCACTCTGAGTGGATACTCCTTGTTTCATATAGGAACAGCTGAGAAGAACAATGTTGTCCTGACGTTTAGAGGTAGCCAATGTTGACAAAATAATTTTTTGCGGCGATCCTATTGGCCAAACACCAAAACTAATGTTTCCATGGTATCAGGCGCGAAAATTTGTTTCCGATTATGTACATAAGTCATTTTCGATAAAAATTGAGATGCACAATGTTAGAACTTAAGCGACGTAATCTGATTACGAGGCTGACGTACCGCGCACCTTATAGTGTTCACCCTAAACTACAATCGTACATTTATCATTGAAGTATGATTATAGTATATGATGTATTTACTAGCTGAAAAGCCTGCTAAAAATTGTAGATATGTAAAAAAAAATTGATGTCGCGGCCTGGAATCGAACCGGGGACCCCCACGTTCGGGCGACATACGTACGTACGTACGGTTGGCGTTTTATGTACATAGATTGTGATTATTTTGTGACTTGATATGTATTTAAATTAACCACATTAAAATAATGATACCACAATTTGAACCTTTTTTTCCAACTTGTGTAGTAAGAGTATATGAATCTTTTCAGGGTTCTTTGTGGGGAGTAGGAAGAAATGTATATCGGAGGTTCAAATCTACAAATCAAAGGATATTCATATCGTTCGGCTTCAAAGCGCCCAACAAACATCGACTTTCGGCGTCAACATCAAAGGGATCTCCCGTGGGGGTTTTTGAGTGGTTCTCTGTCCGCCGGCCCTTGGGGTCTTGTATAACTGAGAACACGTAGGGAGTTTGTGTTGGCGGTCCAGGACGTGCGATGGCGGACATCAATCGCGGGTCGACGTTGCTAAGCGGGACGAAAACGAGGTTGCGATTGTCCCGTTTGTACGGGGTTTATTTCCACTGCACCATTTGAGGGGAACGGAAGACCGCGATTGAATAAGAATTCACCTGACGGGACGGCGACGTCGTAAAACACCCTCGAGTACCTCCGAGCTGCTTTCCTCGCCACATCCAGGAAGATTTTTTTTACGGGAGCCATAAAAGTTGCACGACGGGCGCTAATACTGTTTTCATGCCACAGAAAAGGCGGCTACTTTCACGAAAATCCCCCGATTTTTATAACGCTTCGACCGTAAAATACCGAGCAAACACACATGACGTACTTCTTCAAAAACACTGCAAATTATTACACAACTTTTTTTTTCAATAGATCATCCGGTTTTGGTTTATTATTTTCAATAATGAATCATTGGAATCGTGCAAAAACCCTTCCCTCCTCAAAATTTGATGTTTTACGTTTCAAGGTATGTAGAATCCGAAAATCGAATAAAACATATTGTTTATTAATGCATGCATTCCAGGGGACGTCCCATTGGATAAGCATTAGTTTAACCAGTTGGTAAGCGATAAAACTGTTTCAATCGACGTAACTTATTTATTACTTTAGGCAAGAAAAAGTGACCCCCCTCACCATTATCCACCATAAAATTTCTAGCGGTATGGGAGCCTCGAATCTGAAGAGCATTTTAAAATCCTTGATCTACTTCACCCAACATGGGAATTCGAGTTCGCCCCCCCCCCCCCCACCAATGGTGCCAGTCTGGCACCAAAGAAGAAATACGTCGTAACATTGAACTTTAATCTATAGTTTTTGTAGGCAGTCCGTCGAGGTTCACATCCGTATTCTACGTGAAACACACACACAAAAGAAAAAAAAACACGAAATATGCTGTTCATGGTGCCCTGGCACCATGGTGGCACCACTATTAGTTCCATGATGGTACAGATTTCATGAAAATCCGGAGGTATAATGAAAATTTTTCCTCAATTTCAAAGCATGGGTACAGTTAGTAAGCAATAAAGGTCCCCTCAAATTAATGGTAGATTAATTTAATTTACCATTAACATGTTACTGGTAAATTCAATGATTTTGTAAAAATTTTCGAGTTACCTGGTTACGTGTAGTCTACTTTCCATACTTACTTGGTTACGAGCATCCGAATTTTCAGACTTGCCCACATCATGTTATGATGAAACTTGACTGTCGTGTCCAACAAGTTAATTCGATATGTGCTTTTACTCACTGCCAGATACTTTGTGAATTGAGGGTGCAAGTAAACTCAGTTACCGGTCTGTTCTCGAAATAGAAATTTCGGGAATGAGAGTTAACCGAATAATCACTAACGCTCCAGCCAATAGGAACCAGGTAGACTTACGCTGATACTCGCAAACGAAAGCTGACACAAAATATTGTCTACAGTGAAGATATCTCGATTTTAACCATAAAACGACTCCCCCCCCCACCCGCCAGCCTTCTTCTTTTTTTTTTAATTTTTTTTTTTTTGTCAAAGATCTCAAATTTTTGTCTGATTTCATTTATAAAGCTCTGAGACCCAGAATGTGAGAGACCATTTTGATTTTGTCGACCCCTACTTTTTGGTGTCCTGCTGTCTCTAGCTTTGGTTGCGAGAAAGCGAAAGACGTTAAAACTGTGTTTTTTCATTCCGACGATAAAAGGGGTAGCAAAATTTTCAAATACGACGGCATTCAGTCATGTTATGGCCCCTGCTGATCACCGGCTGTTGCAGATCCAGACATACAAACTAAACGTTCCTGCGATCCTTTTCAAACCGCTAGAGAAGCACAGGTGCTCCCAGTTTGAATATTTAAACCTGGCCAACCAAGGGTGAGCGACAGGTGACAGCTGCACCTCTCGTTCAGTGTTGATGGTCGGCCCGTTTTCCTCGTGTCTGCAAGCGGCACATGCGTAATATATTAGTCACTCGAAGGGAAACAAACCGCGTTTATTTTTTATTAAATGAGAATTACCCTCGGATTTGTCGAATCCAGGTGGAAGCGAGCAGGGGAACGTTATAACTAATCACTAGCTTCCGCCCATTCCATGAAAACGTAAGATGATTTTGAGAGCTGGTCAACGCTGTTCCGACGTTTCATTTTATATCTTCGAAGAATTGAAATAATCTCCTTATGTTGTCCTTCATAAAGATGTAGACAGTTTTCCTTGTTTTCTCTTCTCGAAATGACGTCTCCGATAACAAATGTTGTCTTCCACTTCGTCGTCTCTTTCTTTCCCTTTCGAATCGGAAGGGGTTTGCAGCCCCTGTAATACCAGTCTACATGCGGATCTTCAGCAGCCCCTGTAAACCAGTCCACTGGAATATCTTCAGCAGCACCTGTAAATACCAGTCTACAGGCGGATCTTCAGCATTCCTGTATACCAGTCCACTGGAGTATCTTCAGCAGCCCCTGTAAATACCAGTCTTCAGGCGGATATTCAGCAGCCCCTGTGATACCAGTCCACCGGAATATCTTCAGCAGCTCTGTAAATACCAGTCTACAGGCGGATCTTCAGCAGCCCCTGTGATACCAGTCCACCGGAATATCTTCAGCAGCTCTGTAAATACCAGTCTACAGGCGGATCTTCAGCAGCCCCTGTGATACCAGTCCACCGGAATATCTTCAGCAGCTCTGTAAATACCAGTCTACAGGCGGATCTTCAGCAGCCCTGTAAATACCATTCCACAAGAATATCTTTAGCAGCCCCTGTAATACCAGTCTACAGGCGGATCTTCAGCAGCCCCTGTAATACTATTCCACAAGAATATCTTCAGCAGCCCCTGTAATACCAGTCTTCAGGCGGATCTTCAGCAGCTTCTGTAATACCAGTCTAAAGGCGGATCTTCAGTAGCCCCTGTGATACCAGTCCACCGGAATATCTTCAGCAGCTCTGTAAATACCAGTCTACAGGCGGATCTTCAGCAGCCCCTGTGATACCAGTCCACCGGAATATCTTCAGCAGCTCTGTAAATACCAGTCTACAGGCGGATCTTCAGCAGCCCTGTAAATACCATTCCACAAGAATATCTTTAGCAGCCCCTGTAATACCAGTCTACAGGCGGATCTTCAGCAGCCTCTGTAATACCAGTCTAAAGGCGGATCTTCAGTAGCCCCTGTGATACCAGTCCACAGAAATATCTTCAGCAGCCCTGTAAATACCAGTCCACAAGAATATATTCAGCAGCCCCTGTAAATACCAGTCTACAGGCGGATTTTCAGCAGCCCCTGTAATACCAGTCCACAGGTGGTTCTTCAGAGTCTGTAAAGCCTGCTCTCTTCCGAACCTTCTCCTTGTATTTTATTCTCATCATAATACTCTGCATCAGCTCAAAATTTTGGATTCCGCAACAGATTTCCAAGATTTTTGGTGGTTGGAAAAGTTCTCTATTTAAACCATTCCCATGCAAAATGTTATTTGTGCAACGTGAGTGATTGGGGAAATTTTCAGAGAAATATTTCAACTGAGATAATACCTACTCAAAATAATATTGTAAAAAATTAATTATGAGGTAGATATTATTATCATAGGAAATTCTAGACTGATTTGAACGCACCATGTAGCACTGAGTTCATGGTAGAATTATCCACCAAAAAGTCAAAGAAGGTTAGGGGATCTCAGTCGGTCGAGGGTTCCGGGTCAGTACTTCCCGAAATGCGATCGATGTTTTTCTTCATGTTGGTTGGTGGTAACAATGGCAAAGCCGTGTTCTTTGCAGACGAGTGATCTATATAGAAAAATAATAAACCATTGTGTAATAATTTGCAGCGTTTTCTACTCAAAAATAAACAAATTGCAAAAGCCTCAAAATTTGCGGGATGAGAAATTTTGAAAAATGTCTTTATTGAAATCCTTCTAGGAATATTTCAAAACACTTCCTGAAGTTTAACAGATGTTTATAACTTTATAAAATTGTTCCGTGTGTGTGCGTAATTCCACACGATAACTTGACTAGGAAAAAAGCTGCAAATCATTGCTCAAAGGTTTATTATTTTCGGTATAGATCATCCTTCTGTATAGATCACTGGTTCTCCATCAATAGCACCTACCACCATCTGTATTCTCCCTTGACCTTCCCTCTCAAATTTCAGCTCCTGCGTTCAATAGGATTGAAAATGGCTTCGGAGCTCACTCAGCTGATCAGTGATCTGAAGAGTGAAGAAGATCTCCTCGAATGCTGGAGACGCCTGGAAGAGCACTTCCATTCAATAGGATTGAAAATGGCTTTGGAGCTCACTCAGCTGATCAGTGATGTGAGGAGTGAAGAAGATCTCCTCGAATGCTGGAGACGCCTGGAAGAGCACCTCCATTCAATAGGATTGAAAATGGCTTTGGAGCTCACTCAGCTGATCAGTGATGTGAGGAGTGAAGAAGATATCCTCGAATGCTGGAGACGCCTGGAATACCACTTCCATTCAATAGCATTGAAAATGGCTTCGGAGCTCACTCAGCTGGTCAGTGATCTGAGGAGTGAAGAAGATCTCCTCGAATGCTGGAGACGCCTGGAAGAGCACTTCCATTCAATAGCATTGAAAATGGCTTCGGAGCTCACTCAGCTGATCAGTGATCTGATCAGTGAGCAATGATTTGCAGCGTTTTTTACCTACAAACATTGTTTTACCTACCAACTTTTTTTTACCCCTCCAACTATTGGTAGGTACTACCTACCACACTATAATGGCTTCACATCTTCACAATCAAGTTTATTAGAAAGAACTAAACGCTTCACACTCGATTCGAAAAATAGAAAGCTTGATATGGAAATTTGATTACTGGTTACGCAGAAGGCAAAACTGTATACAAATCGAAGAAATGAACAGCGATCGCATTTTAGTCAGATAAAATTTGAACGGCGATTATACCTCTTTTGCGATTCACACTCATGATTCTGTTTTATCGAAGGACAACCTTCAAATACTCGTAGGGACCGAACGGTTTGTCCTACAGAGCTCCGGGTGGTCTCAAAAATTTTTTAAAATTCTGTACTATTTAAAATTGGTGAAAAAACGATACCTTTATTTCGAGAGTTTTCGAGCTAGGGCACTCTTGAAAATTTCAACCCTTAATTTTCACCCCTTAGAAGTGACCTACATCAACCAAAAGCTTCGCGGCACAACTAGACCCCAAATGGAGCCCATATACCAAATTTGAACCAAATCGGTCCAGTGTTGCTAAGAAAAGTGCCGCGTACGGCGTACGGCGTACGGCGGACGGCGGACGGCGGACGGCGTACGGCGGACGGACGGAAATTTTTTTATTCGATTTTCGGATTCTACGTACCTTGAAACGTAAAACATCAAATTTTGAGGGGGGGTTAAAATTTTTTTTTCTTGCTCGATTCCAAAGGCTTATTATTGAAAATAATAAACCAAAATTGGTTGCCTGTAAAGTCGGTATACGGGCGAAAGTTTTATTACGTGACAACGACTTTGAGTGGTAAAATAATTTTAATGTTAATATTCATTCGTATAGTAGGAAGAAGGATAAAATAATAGTAACAATTTAAAACATTTTAAATTTTTGCATAAATTGAAATTTGTTGAAACATTTATTAATATAAATAACAAATTCAAGAATTCACAAAATTGGTTTATGTTAAATCAATCAGTTGAATTTAAATTTTGAATTTTTAATTTCACATAATAATGTGAAAACGATCAAATAGGAACAAATAATTAAAATAAACAAAGTGTTTATTTTAAAGCCACCTGTAATTCAATAATAAGAGAACTGTGCTCTTCATAATATTGAAAGTCTTATTATTGAATTACAGGTGGCTTTAAAATAAACACTTTGTTTATTTTAATTATTTGTTCCTATTTGATCGTTTTCACATTATTATGTGAAATTAAAAATTCAAAATTTAAACAAATTATTATTGGTTGAGAAACGAAATAAACGTCATTTATTTCATCATGTTATATTATCAGTCTGAAATTATTTACCTTTGCTGTTTGAATTGTTGCGATGGACGAAACTACCTTCACATTATCACTACACAATCGTTTTACAATTAACTGGCAACGTGTAAAATTGTATGCAGGCGCCTAAATAGAAGCGCAAGACATGAACTGGTGTGTATGCCTATCTCTCTCGCTCTGTCTCTCTCGCTCTTAGGCGGGCTAACTGTGCTCGAGTGGAAGGGACGCGTGCCTCTCACTCGCTCTCATTGTGAGCGCATAACGTGAGCGGAGCGTAACGCAGTTTCTTGAAGTGTCACCCGGCAAACCAATTTATAAGACGTTGTCACGTCAAAACGCTGCAAATTATTATACAAAGGTTTATCATTTTTCTATGTAGATCACTCGTCTGCAAAGAACACGGCTTTGCCATTGTTACCACAAACCAACTTGAAGAAAAACATCGATCGCATTTCGGCCAGCTAACATTTGAACGTAGATTAGGCCTCTTTTGCAATTCACAGTCGTATTTCTGATTTATCGTAAGCCCGCGTAGTCTCTAAATATTCAATACTATCTTAAATTAATGGAAAAACAATATTTATATATCAAAATTTTTCGAGTTAGGAACGGACCGCATATGCCAAATTTTATCAAACTGGATCAATGCCGAGGAGAGTGCCGCGTTCGGCGGTCGGACGGCCAAAATTTTATTCGATTTTTGGATTCTACGTACCTTGAAAGGTAAACCAACAAATTTTAAAGGGGGGGATCAAAAAAGAATTTGTGTACCAACGCCGGGAGTATTGGATCGGCAAGATCGTGCTGCAGCTCTACCGAAATTGGATGAAGGGGATGAGGGCTAACTTTGAAATAGGAGGAAGAAGGAGAAGAAGATAAAGAACAAATACAGTCAACTAGTTATTTGAGGATCCCCTTTATGATGTCAAACCAAGCGCGAGTTCTCTCCTCTCAATGCGTGACGTAAAATTTCATTAACACTCTAAAACTTGGAAACATAAAATCTTTAAGCTTTTATGAGAGGATCCTGAACGCTGTTCCTTCATCTCCTCCAGCAACATTTTAATAGAAGGTCTTCAACACTCACTGACACACTCGGTTACACACTAATGCACAAAGACGCTCTTTGAAGGCGTTTTCCACACGGTATTTTCCTCTTAGGTTCCGTTGTATAACTTTCGCTCGAGAGATAGTCTTTTCGCAGCCCCCCTCAGTTTCCACCATCGTCAACCGGTTTTACCCGTGATTTAATGGGTAACTTCGGATGAAGGGCGAGGGAGGGAGGAGGGATTCTTAGTTGAATGCATTAGGAGCTTCTTGCCACCGCTGGGGAACAATAATAGCAAGTAGTTCGAACTGAAAACTTGGCAGTGTCGCCTCGAGGGAAGTTTGGGGATGGTGCGACAACGTTGGATAATGGGCTACGAATACACACATCCTGACAGGACTCGAGAGATCGCTTTTAAGTTAATATTCGAGGAGATTAAAGCTTATTTGCAACTCAGCCATGTCTTTTGAGACGGGAACTGACGGGAGCCAATTTCGACTTAGTAGAAATGAAGGAGCTCCTCACTAAATGTTCGATGCGTAGCGATACAGTTATCCTGTTATCGTGACGACTAATGACACACTTTCCTATTTACAATCCTTCAACGGCGTAGTTCTTGTATTTGCGTTGTCTCAAAGTTACTCTGTTTACTCTATGCTAAGTTGAAAACGCTGCAAATCATTGCTCAAAGGTTTATTATTTTCTGTATAGATCACCCTTCTGTTTTGATCACTGGTTCTCCATCAATAGCACCTACCACCATCTGTATTCTCCCTTGACCATCCCTCTCAAATTTCAGCTTCCTGCGTTCAATAGGATTTAAAATGGCTTTGGAGCTCACTCAGCTGATCAGTGCTCTTCCAGGCGTCTCCAGCATTCGAGGAGATCATCTTCACTCTTAAGATAACTGATCAGCTGAGTGAGCTCCGAAGCCATTTTTAATCCTATTGAATGGAAGTGCTCTTCCAGGCGTCTCCAGCATTCGAGGAGATCTTCTTCACTCTTCAGATCACAGATCAGCTGAGTGAGCTCCGAAGCCCTTTTCAATCCTATGAACGCAGGAAGCTGAAATGTGAGAGGGAAGGTCAAGGGAGAATACAGATGGTGGTAGGTGCTATTGATGGAGAACCAGTGATCTATACAGAAGGGTGATCTGTACAGAAAATAATAAACCTTTGAGCAATGATTTGCAGCGTTTTTTACCCACCAACATTTTATTTACCTACCACACCATACTGGCTTCACACCTTCACAATCAAGTTTATTAGAAAGAACTAAACGCTTCACACTCGATTCGAAAAATAGAAAGCTTCATATGGAAAGTTGATTACTGGTTACGCAGAAGGCAAAACTGTATACAAATCGAAGAAATGAACAGCGATCGCATTTTAGTCCGATAAAATTTGAATGGAGATTAGACCTCTTTTGCGATTCACACTCATGATTCTGTTTTATCGAAGGAAAACCTTCAAGTACTCGTAGGGACCGAACGGTTTGTCCTACAGAGCTCCGGGTGGTCTCAAAATTTTTTTTAAATTCAATACTATTCAAAATTGGTGAAAAAACGATACCTTTATTTCAAGAGTTTTCGAGCTAGGGCACTCTTGAAAATTTCAACCCTTAATTTTCACCCCTCAGAAGTGACCTACATCAACCAAAAGCTTCGCGGCACAACTAGACCCCAAATGGAGCCCATATACCAAATTTGAACCAAATCGGTCCAGTGTTGCTAAGAAAAGTGCCGCGTACGGCGGACGGCGGACGGCTTACGGCGGACGGACGGACATTTTTTTATTTGTTTTTCGTATTCTACGTACCTTGAAACGTAAAACATCAAATTTTGAGGGGGGGGGGGGTTACAATTTTTTTCTTGCTCGATTCCAAAGGCTTATTATTGAAAATAATAAACCACAAGGAATTCACACGTACAAAGAAATAAATTACATGGACTTGATGGAACGGATTCTCAGGTCACCAAAGCAGATTCTTCGATCTCACCTCAGCACACGATTTGGCAACGCTGCACTTGCACTTCATTACGTTTAATAGCCCACAAAAAATTTAAAAAAATGCAATTTGATTTTGGTTCAGAAAACAGATGTTTTCGGTGACACTAGTGATGCCGTGGTCCAATTAGGGTTAACAGCTAGTAATCAAATGTCTAGTGAAGGCTCCCATGACGCTTCATTTCTTCGAATTAGGTGTGAAGCGTTTATTTCTAATAAACATATTGTGAGTCTATGTGTTCATTGCTTTACTCGGCTAGCGCTTTTGGGGCGAGTTGTGGCCCTTTTCTCAAGCCATGTTCAACAATCTGTAGTCATATCTACGCAACTCTTACATCTGGCATAGTAGCATCATCCAACCTCCAGCTCCACCTCAATAACATTCAAGAATGGGCTGACAAGTGGCGGATCGTGATGAACACCGAAAAATCGAGCATGACCACATTCACCCTCAAGAGGAATTACCAAACCAGCAATGTTGTTATGAACGGACGGGCCATCCCTGAGACAGATATGGTTCGTTATTTGGGTGTGTTCCTCCAGCAACGGCTCACATACGATTCTCATAAACGAATTGGTGAAAAGACTCCGCTCTCGTATCAATCTACTCAAGCCCCTTCTTAGCCGGACTTCACCAATATCGCTAAATAATAAACGACTACTCTATTTAACTATGTTGCGTCCGATCTGGCAGTATGGTTGTTCCATGTGGGGACTGGCCAGCAATAAGCAAATTAAAAGAGTACAGCCGCAACAAAACAGAGCTCCCCGTATTATAAGCAATGCTCCATGGTTTGTGAGGAATTGGGTTATTCATCGGGACCTGGATGTACCACTAGTAGAGGAAGTGATAAAAGCGACGATGAGCCGAATCCATACATCCATAACTCACCACCAATCCTCAGCTTTTGAGCACCTCCTCAACTTCACCCCCGACGCCTCAAAAGAAAGAGAATGATCGACCTGATGGACTGATGGACTATAATGAATCTTTACAAAAATTGGAAGAAAAAAAATCGAACTAAGTACTGATTTATCCTTGATTCGAATGATGAGGCGTGAATACTAATATTTTCAATGATGTATTCATGAAAAAGTGAAGAAAGGTCTTTTACAATATGGTAACGTAAACATTGTCAAGGTATTCATGGTGTTGAACTATGGAAGAGATATAACAATTCTTCCCCTCTTAATGGAGAACATAATCCTGAAGGTAGGATGGTGGTCGCCTTGGCCTTGATGAGCGTCTTGGAGTAGAATCTGCAGGTTGTAGCGGTTGACTAGAGGCTTGAGGTTGGATTTGAGGAGACACTCGAGGCGATCCTCCGGACTGAGATTCGGGCTGGAATTGAGGCCTTGTAGAAGTTGTCGTTGTTGCTCGATGTAGTAGAGGATCGTACAGAACTTCATTCTGGTATGGTACTGTTAGGTCAGTTGGAAGAGGGGTGGTGGTCACTGACTGTGGAGAGACGGAAATTCTCTGTAGTTGGTTCACGTGTCGCTTGACCACCCTACCATTATCCAACTCTACAATGTAGTGGAGGTGTCCCAGTTTCCTAATGATAGTTCCAAAATTCCAATTCATCGTGTTGTTGATATGGAAGTTTGTTCGGACTCTCTCTCCCACCTTTAAAATTCGAGTGTTTCGTTCAGGCTGCTGAGTGGATGGGGATTCGTGATATGGACGCATAGCATCAAGTTTGATGCGTATCTGTCGTTGAAGGTACATCTCTGCCGGAGATTTCCCATTGCTCAGCGGCGTAGCTCGATAACGGAGAAGGATTTTTTGAATTTTCTGGGCGATAGGTAGAGACTCTCCCTGCATAGCCTTTAGACGCTGTTTCAGTGTTTGAATGTTTCTCTCGGCAAGACCGTTCGTTGCAGGGTGGCCTGGAGCAATCAGCTTTTGTTTAATGCCATTCGTCTCACAATATGTTCTGAATGTATCACTAGTAAATATGCTGGCGTTGTCTGAAACAATGACGAATGGGTACCCGTGATTTGAAAAAATCTTGTTCAGCAATTTTATGGCGGTTGATGACGTGGGAGTTTCCTTGATGACCTCTATTTCCGCCCAGCGAGATTTTGCGTCAACCAGAACCAGGAAATAGTGGCCTTGAAAAATACCTGCAAAGTCGATATGGACCCTATCCCAGTTGTCACTTGGTTCATCCCAGTGGTGTACTGGTACTTTCGTCGGCCCACTTTTTGATGTTGCACATTGTTGACAGGCTCGAACAACATTTTCTATATCCTTATCAATATTCTTCCATGTACAATGACGTCTAGCTAGCTGTTTCATCTTAGTGATACCAAGATGAGTTGAATGCAACTCTTTAAGAACTTCTCCTTGGAAAATCTTTGGTATCACAACACGATCATGCTTGAAGATAATACCATCATTGAGAACGTATTCACTTTCAACTGATGATGATTGAAGGTCTTGCTTCAAGGTAGACAGCTCTGGATCTCTCTCTGTCTCGCGAGCGATTGAAGAAGAAGTTAATGTGATAGAAGAAATGTCGAAAACGCTAGAACAACAAATTTGATGAACTTCATTGTTTATGATCATGTCTGAAGATGTATGCTCTTGTTGAATTGGGGCCCGGGATAAGCAATCCACATTTGTGTTGTCACATCCCTTCTTGAATTTTACTTCATAATCAAACCCTGCTAAGAACGTTGCGTATCGAAGAAGGCGAGCTGATGTCATTTTTGGTAATTTTGTTTTATGATGTAAAATACGAGATAATGGTTGATTATCGGTGATTAACGTAAAATGACGTCCAAAAAGATAGTTATAAAAATGATCAACTCCAAATACTATTGCTAGTGCCTCCCGGTCCAATTGCGAGTAATTTTGTTCTGCGACTGACAATGATCGAGATGCAAATGCAATTGGACGTTCTGTGTCCTTGATACTATGTGACAACACAGCAGCAATACCAAAAGGGCTTGCGTCGGTCGTTAGTATCACTGGCGAGTTTTGATCAAATGGTACGATCACTCGATCACTGGTAATTTCCTTCTTGATTTCTACGTATGCTTGTTCGCAATCATTAGACCAATAGAATTTTTGCCGTTTTTGAAGGAGTCTGCGTAGCGGATACGTTAACGTCGACAAATTTGGAATCAGCCTTGAGTAATATGTGACCATTCCCAAGAAAGTACGTAGTTCTTGGACTGTTTTTGGCTGAGGCATGTTGAGGATTGCTTTTACTTTTGATAGGGACTTCATTATCTTATTGTACTCTACATGGTGGCCTAGGTATTCGATTTGTGTCTGAAAAAATGAGCACTTACTCTTATTCACATGGAGATCATAGTCATGCAGTCGTTTCAGGCATGCAATCAAGTTTTGCTGGCATTCTACTTTTGTTGTACCATGGATGATAATATCGTCGAAATATGCTGTTACCTTACTCAATCCTCCCAAGATTTGATCCATAATTCTATTGAATTCGGCTGGTGCAGTTTTGATCCCAAAACTCAGCCTATTCATCTTGTAAGTCCCTCGATGTGTCGAAATTGATTGGATTTGACTACTAGCCTCGTCTGTTTTGAGGTGTAAATATGCCTTGAATAAGTCCAATTTACAGAAATATCTTGAGTTCTGGAGGCTATTCAGGACATCTTCAATCTTTTTAATAGGATAATTAACGTTGACCAAACAATCATTAACGGCAACTTTATAGTCAACGCACAAACGAACATTTCCATCTGGTTTTGGGATAACAACGAGCGGAGAACCCCAATCACTTGTTGTAGATTTTGTTATGATGCCCTCGGCTTCTAACGCGTCCAGTTCCTTCTCAACTTTATCACGCAGAGCGTAAGGGACCTCACGTTCCTTAATGTATACAGGTTTTGATCCAGCTCGCAGCTGGAGGGTTATGATGAAATTTGGGACACATCCCACTTTTTGAACAAAAATTTCTGGGAACAGTTTTTCAATGTCGTCAATAGTATCTACTGCTTGTGATACTGCTTGATTTGTTTGATTATTTTGATAGTCAATGTCTTCTAGGTTTATCTTTAGGTGTCGAATCCACAATCTTCCTAGAAGCGGGTCGTATTTATTTGGAACTACATACATTTCTTCTGATGATATCCTCCCGTTGTATTCAACATTCACCTGCACCTTTCCTAGAGGAAGAAATATGTTTTCTGTGTAAGATCTAAAAGCTATACTTGTTGGTTGGAGTTGTTGTTTCAATTTTAAACTTTTGAATGCATTTTCTGGAATTAAGGTGTATCCGGCCCCGCTATCCACTTCGAACCGTTGTGATCGATTTTCAATCTTGACTGTGATGAAGAACTTCGTAGCGTCACGGTTTGTTTCAGCGATACTCCGTTGGTCAAAAACATCAATGACCTTATGTACCCCCAAATTTTCATAATTATCTATGATTTGTTCGATTTGATTAGTTTCGTTTTGTTTCGATTTTAGAAGTGTTTTGATGCACACTTTTGCCACATGACCATAGATAAGACAGGAGCTACATTTCAATTTTTGAGGATCTACTCTGCACTCTTTTACTATATGATCGTTTTTTGCACAACGTAGACATAGATTGTTGATTCCTAATTTCTCATAGTCTAGTTTCCCTCTACTGAGTCTAGGCTTTGATCTTTGATTGTATGGTTTGCTGAGATGAGGAGATTTCTGGAAAGTCAACTTATTTACTTCCTCCATGAGGTTTATTGATGTAGCTGATGTAGAAGGAGTTGATTGGGATAGTTCATGACTATCTATTTTTGATGCCTCGAGGGATATAGCTTTTAAAACAATATCGTTGAATTCGCTT
This sequence comes from Apolygus lucorum, assembly GCA_009739505.2. Lineage (NCBI taxonomy): Eukaryota > Metazoa > Arthropoda > Insecta > Hemiptera > Miridae > Apolygus > Apolygus lucorum. Next base: position 14,015,508 of record CM019176.2, read on the forward strand.
AGGTTCGATTGTAAAATTTTTTCTTTAATCCAGCTATCTTTGATTCCTCTGATGAATTGAGCGCGGAGGAAAAGATTTGCTGCGGATACTTCAGCTTGTGGGTTACATGCACACTTGATAGTGAATTTGCAATCAGCGATGTCGCGTCGTAACTCTGCTACATAATCTGAAATTGATTGTTCCTCTTTTTGAAACCTTGAAAGAAAATAGTGTTGTGATACCAAAGGATTCTTTTTTGGAGCTAAATGATCATCCAAATGTTTCATTAGTGGATCGTATTCAAGATCGGCAGGAACGTCTGGTGCTACAAGTGCGGCTAAAAGATTATAATTGGATGCTCCAATTGAATTTAGAAGCATTTGTGCTGACTTCTGTTTATCATCGAAAATTCCCTTCAGCTTTAGGTAATTCTCAAATCGTTGTCGATAATATTTGAATTGTTCCTTTTTAGGGTCAAAATTTTCGAACGGGGGAACATGCGAAAGAATAGGTTGGCTCACAGCTGTACGGTTACTACTTCCGTCCCCTTCCCCTACTCTTGGAGCAAGTAACCGTTCAATTAGTCTTATGTTGTTTTGGTTCATCGCATCTAGAATAGACTGCAATTGTGCGGCATCCATATTGACTAAATATAAATTGAATTACCTCGTAAATTTGATCGTTATAGGAAATCTTACTCCTGTGTTGGTGGTTTTACCTCGTCGCCAACTGATTTATCCTTGATTCGAATGATGAGGCGTGAATACTAATATTTTCAATGATGTATTCATGAAAAAGTGAAGAAAGGTCTTTTACAATATGGTAACGTAAACATTGTCAAGGTATTCATGGTGTTGAACTATGGAAGAGATGTAACAATATATATATATTGTTATATATATAACAATATATATAACAATATATACTTTCTAAATTATTATATAACACTATCATTAATTTATTATTATACTTACTACATTTGTATTGAGAGGGCCTGTTAATGGACAGTCAACCTCCCCCACGTTCCATTGAAGTACACATATATGTACTACAGTTTAAAGTATTATATTTTCAAAACAAAAAGTACCTATTATACATACAAAAAGTTGAAATAAATTTTAAAAAATAAATAAATAAAAACCTACTCTATTTTCCATCCCTCACAAGATTGTTGAATCGAATGTTGTTCCATCCCTACAGATTGTTGAACATAGGCTTGAGAAAGTAGAGGTGTGTCGGTAGGTACAGCTGTACTGCGACTGTGGAACCGAGTATCAACTTGTAACGGTTCCGCGAAGTGACAAAAACTCAGCCCTTACCGGTCCAGTTCCACGGATTGAAAAGATATCATGGAGAATGGCTCAGGACTGGGAAGGGATTTGGACCGGTAAGCATGGATCTTGCATCCAGTTCTGTTCCATGTAGCTGGAAGCGCCCTTACCATTTCCATGGACTGAGAATATAATAGTATCATGGAATCGCTCTGGACCGGGAAGGGATCTTCTGGACTGGTTAGCATGGATGTTGTCTCCAGTATTATTATTCTCATGTGATCTTCTTAAACTGCAACGAAAAATTATAATTTCCTTGAATTGTTTGGTCACTATAATTTATAATAAATTGTATCTTTTGTAATGCTTGTTCAAATTCCTTCCTTTTGTACTGCAAGTAGAGATCATAACCATGGAAGAAGCAAGATAGGGATTTGACTGCCTTCTTCTTCCATGTCATGAGAGTGGGATTTGACCGCCCTTGGTAGGCAGTACCGGTAATGGAACTGTACCGGTAATTTGGAACGGTTACATCTACGTCACTATAACCGTTGGAACCGTTCCAGGGAAATACCTGGACCAACACACCTCTATGAGAAAGGGGCCATAGCTCGCCCCAAAAGCACTAGCCGAGTAAAGGAATGAAAAATGATAACAGCGTCCTTTCTGCTTCCTTCTCCACATGGACCCACAATATGACTACAGCAATAGCCGTGCTGTGTTAACTACAGGCGAGTGATCTACACAGATAAATAATGAACCTTTCTGTAATAATTTCCAGCATTTTTTGTTTGTTCTTCTCCAAAATCTTCCAGATGTTTGGAGAGGGGGCTCAATTTGCTTCTGCCAACTGTTGCAATCTTCTATTAAGGTGAGAAGAGAGTATCTTTTGAGTATGGAGATGCTGAGTATTTTCTCAGGCTATTCGTCGGTGAGTAGAACAGTGACACTCAATGGAAAAACGAACGTAACCTGTTTATGTATAAGTCCCGTTGTTTTGGAGTCCAATCGATAGTCCGAGAAGATAACGGCGAATAGAAGGGGTTGAAGGTACGCAGCGTAGGTGGTTCCCCTGACTTAATCTATAACAAGTGGAGACCTCTGCGGTTTCTGGGCCAGGTTTTCCGACGTAGTTCGGCACAGCATTAAAACCCCGGTCATGAAGATAGAGGAACGACGGCGGGGTGAGGCATTCTGCTTAGCTCAGCAGTAGGTATACCAACAGCCCGCCCTTCGACCTCCATCTCGGGCGCCTCGCGAGTTATTCAGCGAAGCATTAAAGGAAAGGGACCCGACGACAGGGCATTATACGCCAGGTTCCCTCCGCCCTCCAGGAACAATAAACCCAGAAGACGGGGACCTCCAGCAGCGCCATTCCTACAACAGCCCCCCCTTTTCCCAATTATACAAAACTTCGAGGCTTTCCCAGCCCGTTTTATCCGCGCACCAAACTCCTCGTTCGTCGAGCTCCTTTCCCTCAACAATTTGGATTTCTCAGCGATTTGCACCGGAATGCCCTCGGATTCTCCTGCCCCCACAATCCCCCTCATTTGAATTTCAAAATCGATCGCCGTTAAAAAGATCGTCATTACCTTCCTACTGTATCGTTTGAATACGGGTTCGTTTTTATCTCAATTACGAGTGGTATTATTTATTCATTAGAAACATTTTTATTATAATATAGTAACTACTTACAATAATTAATTTATTTCAACCTTCAGCAATTGCTCACTTCGAGATGGGGAGGTCCAATAAAGAAAGAAACAATAATTGTTGTTAACAATAATTTAAACAAATTAAAAAAGTAAATTTATTTAAATTTTATTTAGGTTTATTTAAATAAATTTAAACAACAATTATTAAACCCTCCTTCAGTTACGAATAAAATCACTCGCAATGAGATTGTGGAAAACCAATTTATAAAAACGGAGTTGAGTAGAACGTTGTCTATTTCCACGAAAATAATGAGTTACAAGTTAAATCGATTTCGACGGTTAGGTCATCATCAGTAACAAACAATAACTTAAGGTACACCACAGAGAGCATAGCTTATACAGTCACGAGTGAAAGGGAGCTTGAATCCCATTGGTCGAAAAAGTGAAAGTCATACCCAATCAGATTGAAGCAGATAAGTGAAAGGAGAATCCTATTGGTTCAGAGAAGTGGAGGGAACTGGGAGGGCATTGGATATGGGGGATGTCTCATTGAATCCATATGGAATAAGGTTCTCAGTAAAAAGTGTAGAGACGGGGTTTCTAATTTTTGGTTCGAGAAGTTGTGTTTGAAGAGAAAAAGTGGATAAGTATTTCTTGTTATGGAAAGATTTCTGACAAAATTGGCAGAATTTTATCATCTAGAAGTTTCAAAGTAGGGTTTAAAAACAAAAATAATCTTGAAGCTTCGTTGGGATCTGTTAAAGATAAAATTATCGTTCAAGATAAAAGTGGGGTTTATTAGCTGAAAGTTCTTGTGGGCTTGAATATTGTGGTCAAACTGGTAGGAAATTCAGGGAAAGAAAGAGCATGAGAAGGATTTCAGGGATAACAAAGGTGATTCTGCTTTTGCGAAACACTTAGGAAGAAGAGAATCCCATCATTACCTTAGTTTTGATCTAACAAACGGACCTACGTACCTTCAGTTATTGTTTGTTACTGATGATGACATAACCGTCAAAATCTATTTAACTTGTAACTCATTATTTTCGTGGAAATAGACAACATTCAACTCAACTCAGTTTTTACTTCCTTCAGTTCATTAATTTATTATTATGTTTTTTTTCTACCGCCTAATAATAAATAATAACTTTGTATAGTTCTGCCCGATACAAGGATTTCACGACAGAATCAAAGACAGACAGACACGGAATCAAAATTGTTCAGGAAGGTCTAAAACGTAGAAGGCGAGAGGAAATTTTGATTTTGGAAATATTTCTTTTCTTCAACCTTGAAAAGTTAAAACAAACTTGTACGAGAAATGCTTTAAAAATGCTTGCATACGAGTCTGCAACACATTGGGACATTTTCATGTCAACCACTACTCAACAAGGTAGTGAAGTAAGGTCGTTAGTTCATGTACCCAAGCATCAAAGTTTTCGTGACGATTTTTCACTTCATGTGCCAAAGCAAAGAAATGAAAATGTCAAAAATAATAAATTGTACATTATTATGTAGTACAAATAAGAAAGATACCTATATATTAGTTTAGTGTGCGTATTTCCGAACATTCGAAAGGATCATAAATTTGTAACTAATATAATAATAAGGCGAGCGAGTAGCGTACGGATTATGATAATAATGTAAGGAAAAGCGAATTTGACGACTCTCCAAAACTATTCTATACTAAGCTAACCCTGGTCTGGGGGCTTAGATCCGTCGTTCTTGGGGAGATGATTGAAGACCGTCGCTAAAGGTGGGGGATTTGTTCAACTAACCGTATTTAAATATAATGTTCTGGGCGTGAGTCACGCAATAAAACGAGATAGAATACTTCCAACTCCAGTAAAATGAGGTTATTTAAGAAAAAAAAGTAAACCAAAAGACGCAAAAATATAGGACTCGACGTGTAACACGATCAGTGTCAAGAGAAGGAGGAAAGAGCAAGGTAGGAGGGGAGGAGAAGGTTTTCTAGCTGCTCCCGGACAAAACAGCCGCCTCTGTTCTTCAAATTGGATCATCTTGCTAGTAACTCACCAGATCAGCTTTTTCATGTTGATCAGACATACCTCTTTGATTTCCTGAAACAAGAAAGAACCCGGGTTAGTCTCAAATTTAGACGGATTGTGAAACTTGATGAGGTCAAAATTAATGTATTTTGCTACCCCACAGCCGATTTTTTTAACGTGATTTTATATTGCAACTGAATATTAAATACAATCCATCTAGCAATATTACATATCATTTTCACCACAACCGAATGTATGGAAACGTTGGAGCAGGTCAAAAAAATGTAGTCCCTTGTTCTTACCTCGGGATAGGGCGAAGGAAGAACGGTACAATATAATGGTACATTGTACAATTAAATTTGTTAAGTAGCAATAAAACAGGGGTAGCACAAAGTAGACGGTTGGAGCTGTCATACATCGGAGCTAGTAATAGAGGATGGTGGAATGGTTTCCCGGGGTTGTGATTTCTACGCCACTCATATCAAGTACTTTCAGAGTGAATGAACTAATTTGCCGTACTTATGACCTTATTTAATTATAACTTTAATTGCTCGTACTGGTTCTCAATTCTTGCATGTCAAGAACTTAATTTGTATCGATAAACGGGGCAGAATGGGGCGCTAGCGCTGGCTTCTGTAGGCGAGCATTCGAACTAGCGGTGATTGATGGCCTTTGAACTAACAGCCAAGAACGGGCGGGGAGTTCGAACAGCCCTCCTAGATCAAAATTGCCGCTTCTAGCTATAGCTTTTGTCCGTCTGTCCATCTGAACATACATGTAAAGGGCAACGATATTAGAAGTAATATTTGAGTTAGAGCCTATAAGAACACACAGGCGTATTACTACATGTTTTCAGTGAAGTCTGAATTGTAAAACGCGAGTGGAAATATGATATACAACGGAAAACCCTTTTCCATTTGAAAACGAGAAACAAGTTCCTTATTTTGTCAAAATGTTCATGTTCATACTATTCATATCAAATTGCCAAGCAAAAGTTGACGTTACGTTAAATGTAATTTTCATTATTCCTATAGTGTTGATCTATAAAATCGGTACCTATATGAAAATAGCATCATTTTCTGAAAATCTTCCTTCAAAGGCGAAGGGGGCTTACTATAAAAATGTATAAACCAAATTCTAATGGAGATGACTGCCTTGACTTACCCGAGGTTGCGCCGACCTCGTGAGGAAGGTAGGAGTGGGAGAGAGGGATAAAGGGAAGTGCGCCCGTGGAACGACCACCAGTTCAAATATGAGCTGAGCAGGACTAGGGTGGTGACACCACGGAGTACTCTTGTCGAGATGCCCGAGTCGAGTAACTCTGAGGCACATTTCCCGCACCACACCACACGCCATGACAATATTGCAGCCTGATGTTGTTGGGTGCAATCCGGTTTGGCACCTTATAATATCCTTGGTGTCCAAGTTTTCATTGACAACTTGGGCATTAAGGATCATGCAAGGCCTGTCGGGTAACGGCAACGATGTCTGGCTTCTAACCCTGGTCACTCACCATTTGGTACAATCCCTCCCTATCTACATCCCAGCCACTAGAAAAGCACCTGCTACCTACTTGGCGACCTTACGAGTTACGAATTACCTCCTTGTATTGCAATAAATAATACTACTTCGCCTGGGCACACTCAGATCAAAACAAACCTACAAGCTTTGAAATATCCCGAAACCACTCCACCAAAATTAAATTTACGAACAGTGATAGTGATTGTTCTTATAAGTAGGTACTTATACCAATCAAATGCCAGTGACTCTAGGATACTCAATTTGTATGAGTAATCAGTCACTGCTAAGAAGTAGAATTTACTATTTGATCGTTAATTGGAAGAAAAAGAAGAAGAAGAAATGTCAAACTTCCATAGCTTCCAAAACTCGAGTACAGTACCTATGATACCGTGTCAATTAAATATAAGAGAACTAACAAAATTTGTTAGTACTAACTACTTAACTATTCAATAGTTAAAGTAGTGGTAGTTAGTACGATTGGTTTTTTAAAACTCGATTGCCGCTGAAGTACTGAGATGAGGTCTGATACAGGTGCAATTTGAATCCTCGGTTTTCTGTGTTGATGAAATTGAAACGATGTTGTGAAATCTGAAGTCATGAGTGACAAACACCTTGATGGTTCCAAGGTTTCTACAAGAGACGAGGGAGAAGAAAGTTTTGACGCGAGTCTCGACCGGATCGAGAGGGCCAGAGAGAGCTTGAAAGAACGAAGAAGGTCCAAATCCGTGGGAAGAGAGATGATTACGACGACGACGTCTGGAAAAATGAACACCATCAACGAGACTCCTCTCCAAGGTGGGATCCCAATTAATTTACTGAATTAGATTGGAAATAGAATATGTTTCTTTGACGAAAATAGTTACAAGAAAAAATGCATAAACTTGCTCAGATTTTTCACCTGATGCTCGGCCTGTGTTGTGAAAATAGAAAAAAATCACAAGTCAAATGAGTGCACTTCTGTTTCGTTACATCAATAAATTGTAATATTATTACAATGTTCTTTAACTTATACGTGTAATTCTAAGTTACTACCTACTACAAATATATTTTTAAACCCCCACTCAGTGGCTTGCCCCAAGCCATAAGAAAAAGAAACCAAATTAGATATGATGGGGAGGTGCGTACCAAATTCGTAACAATGTACAACATGAATCGAAGTCAAGCAGCGATCGAGGCTCTTCCACCACAAGCCAGAAAGACGATCAAAAGAATTGTTGACGGAAACGCATCGCAATGGCTCACAGTCCTCCCCCTATCCAGCGACATCCTTGACCTCTCCAGCACTCAGTTCAGGGACGCATTGGCTCTACGCTATGGAAAAGAGATTAAAAGATTGGGGTCTCAGTCGGTCGACGTTCGTTCCTCGGCCCGGGTCAGTATTTAGCCAAATCGAAGGGGCAAAAGTTAAAAAGTTGTACTGGGATTTTGGAAATTCATTAGTGCACGGACCTAGGGAATTTAAAAACTGAAAGATTGCCCCTGAAATCATCAATATCGAACAATAATTGCCAGATAAATATGGGAAAAACATGGGAATAACCGTTTATTCAGCAGTTTTCCCCATTTTTCTCTGGCAATTATTGTTCGATTTTGAACTGCACTAATGAATTTTTATAATCCTTTAAAATTACAAATTTAGGTACAACTTTTAAAGTTTTTTGCCCCTTCGATTTTACGAAATACTGACCAGCAACGAGGAATGAACGGCGACCGACTGAGAGCTCAACTTCATGACTGGGCTCTCAACTTCATGTGATGGATGTCCCCCAAACTCAAACGGAACTAGAATCCTCATGAACGTGAACCATGCTTTGAACTGCAAGAACCATGCTTGAAATTACAAAACTAGCAGCCCGAGCATGGAACGGTGTTATGGTAGAGCCTGTGATCTTGCGTGATCTTGCACCCGGGCCCATAGGTGATATAAAAGTCCAAGTGGTCTGGAGTAGAGAAAGGGCAATTTTCTTTGACAACCGCGCTATTATCGCTGACGCCATTTCCTACTCTACCCAGGAATGGCCGACATATCTGAGTCAGCAGCAAGATCTAAGCATATAAAATACGACACTGCAGCAGAGGATCTTCGTGGCACTTTCACACCTCTGGTGTGCTCGTGTGAAGCAGAACTTCACAGAGAATTCTGCCGTGCTAAGCCAGAAAGTCGTAACGTGAAAATTTGACCAAATTGAGTTATTGGTAACCGGGGGTTTTGGGGGTCGATTTCTATCGATTTTCGGAGTTTTAGAGTCGTATCTCTATTAGAAATGCCTCAAACAAGCTTCCTGACTTTCGCGTTAAGGCATGTTAACTTGATTTCGCTAAGAAACTTGTCGTATCAGAGCGATTCAGAAGGGGTAAACTCGTATCTTGACACTGATACAGGAATCTGCCTATTTTGAAGATACGACTTCTTGCATTAAATCGGCATGATACGACTTTTTGCCTCTGAAAACTCAACATTTAGTGGTGACTTTGCGTTTATACTCCAAGTGAATTAAACGTTTATTTTTATTGATTCAGCAGTTTTTTCCTACACTCTGAACAGAGATATGAAATACGATTGACTTTGAGCAAAGTAGGATGACAAAATAATCAATGTGAAATGGTTTCTTAAATTTAAATGTTAATTCAAATCAATTAATGTTTCAAGAACTTCGGATTTACGAGAGCGTAATCTCGTATCATCGTTTTTTGACAATCAACACTCAAAAATGTTTAATTTTGACTCCAGAAATTAATTCGGTTACTAATTTCTTTTGAAAAACCTATACTTGTGGTAAAAGGAGGAAAAATAATCCCGTGAAAGATTTATTTCTCCACGAAACCTGTTAGGTCGTTTTCCCGAAAGGTGGGTGGAGTCAACATATGACTTTCTGGCTTAGCACGGCAGAATTCATAAGCTTTCGAAAGTGACTCGTGGACACCCTTAACCAACCAGTGGAGCGAACCTCAATCGCATATAGCCGGATGGGTTCGAGTTAAGGTCCAACTCGCAGTCATCCGAGCAGTATCCCTTCGACTAAGAGGAACACAAAAAGAGCTAAGATGCCACGATTCCTCCAGAAGTCTGAGACTTGCAGAGACCCCGCTCCCTCTCCTCAGAGACTAATGGACTCGGTCTGATCAGAAAACTCACATCATCAAACAATTAGACACGCCTGTCAAATCATCATATTGATGAAACCACAACAGCCCACGTGCGATTATGTAAAAAATAACTTGTTTTGTTAAAAAAAAAATTAAAAGTATAATCTATTCCTTTGTAGTACCAGCTGGCCACCTAGCCCCTGAGGCAAGCAAGGAAGAAGCACTGGTAGCTGGACATGGAAAGGGAACCAAGACTATAGTAATGAATCAGAAGTCGAAACCTAAACGAGGAGGTCTAACTGGACCAATTGTAAGTGAAAAAATTTTCCAACAACTAAAAAGTTGCTATTAGTGTTTGCTCTTTGCACTCAATTCATAATAAATTATTAAAAATGATTCACAATGTGAAGTTAACATAACATTTTATCCTACATGCAAGACATTAAGTTCTCAATAATAACAATAATTATTTTTTCTTATAGGTTACTGCTACTGATCTTTTGGGGATGAAATTCATCGGCCACTCTCCCATCATTTTATAGCTACTGCCCTCCACAATTTGATGTCAAATTACAACTAATATTCTTTAAATTTATAGTTTGTGTCTTTCTTTTGCTGAAAATGGTGGGGATAACAAGTATAGGATAATCTTCACAACCTACTAAAAATCCATTCAAAATCGGACGCAGCTTCCGAGTTGGTCATTCGAGTTATTCAATCAAAATTGTGAATGAAATTATGTACCAAATCCACCCCAAGAACAAATTTTTTCTTCAAAACTTGTCGCTCTTGGAATATCTGTTAGATACATTGTCATGAAATAAAATTATAGTATTATGGATAAAATTAACAATAATACTAAGCTTGTTTTCAGGATTCGGAGTCAGCTGATAGCGATCAGGACGCTTCAGCCAGTCACAGCCTGGAAATATCTACCTCGGGGGGCAGCTCTCCTCATACGACCAACCCAGAAATATTACCGAATAATAAATCCTAGAAGGGAATATTTTATGGAAATGGAGCTAAATGGTGAAGTGATTATCAAACCTCAATTCAAACACCTCGAAAAGTTGATTATTAACAATATAAGACGCTCAACAGAGTGGAATGTCAAACTGCAAATTATTACACAAGGGTTCACAATTTTTCTGTGCAGATCCTGTCTATTAAGCGCAAAGTATTTCATTTGTCAATGCAGATGTATTAGTTTATATACAGAAATAGTATCAACGATTTTTTTTTCAGTTTTACTGCTCACACCTCTTCTCTGAGTTCCTTCCAATCACTCTCAATGGTTACCAAGAAGCTGAGTACGAATTTCAACGATCGAAGTCTTGAAAAACTTGACGTGCGTACAGACTTTCATGAAAATCAGTCGATACAAAGAATAAGATGAGAGTTTCATATTTAACTCCCGAAACATGCACTTCAACATCTCTTGAAGTATAGTTGGAAGGCTTATTCGGGGTCCAAATGTCTCATATCAGGCCGTTCTGGAATCTTGAACTATTGAAAAATAATATTTTATGTCCAACAAAGAGGGGCTTGGAGATTGGTGAATGTGAGAGATTCGTCTTCCTAGAACTGTAAATCCGGCAGCTGCTCATATTGCACACTGTTTAGTAGGGAATCCAGAGGACTGTGGTTTATATGGATAACTAAAACATAACATATTGCCACCAGTCCTATTTCTGAAATTAGCGTTATAAATGAAGGCTGGATGGGTAAGCCGATGACCCCAGACGGGTGATTCTTGTGAAATATTAGAATGTGAGCCCCGAAGGAGATGAAAGGGAAATGAATGGTATGCACAGTTATCAGATAGAAAAAGATAAGACCATTTTAAGCGTGGAGATGCCGGAGGCAGACTTCCAGCTGTCGATCCACAAATGGTTCCTCATTTATCAAGGTGATGTACAGAGGAGTACTCTACAGGTGTCCCATTAAGTAATCTCTCTTTACTTCGAACAATAAATGTCAACTTTTTTCAGAATTGTCAGGCAAGATTTGTTTGATTTGGTCGCAAGATGAGAAGAGAGTGAGGTAGCAAGAAGAATAACAGACTGTAGTTTAGAGGGGTGATGAGTAGAAGATAGGGGATGTAGAGGGTTAGGGCAAAAAGTGCAAGCCACCGATCATCCACAATAGGGTCACCTCGTGACATTGGAAAGTATCTAAACTAACCTAACATGAAAGGTGTTTTCTGTATGGTCATTGGTCACGATAATATTTTTTAATACACGCCGCGAAACAATTCCTACCTTAAATCTTGTTCCATTAAACTAAAACCTTCACATATTTTCATTCTAATAGTTCTCTCTTCATACATATTTTCGAACCGCATGTAACTCAGACAACTTCTGGTCCCTGTTATCATACATGGTGGAATTTGTAGTTTCAAAAATGATAAATTAATTATGGAAAATTTATAACAAAAAGTAACAGTTGCAATTTGTATGCATAATGAGTCAATCTAATAAGTCTGATCCCAAGAAACCAAACTCTAAGGATAACAAAAATAAGCCTGTCCCAGTTTCTGAAGGTCTCAGCGCTGATACCTCGGAGGAAGTGGTTTCAGCAGTTAATCAGTACTTTGGTATAGGGCGCGATCCATCGACTACAACTGCCTTTAATAAGAAAACTGGCAATGAGCATGAAGACATTGTTGATAAGGCGCCCTCTGAGAAAAATAACCAGGCTGCTCCAGTAAGTACTAGAGAAGACTCTGATCTTCGGAAGCCAGAAACGAGTAAGTCGTCGACTTCCAAGCCATCGCAGAGTCAGGCTCATAACATTCGGAGTGCACGAGATCAGAATACCGGACGTATCCTCACCAGATCCGTTTCAGACAAACTGTTTGATCAAAAACACCAGGGATCAGAAAACGTAAGCTTAGACCCAACGGAATCTGTGGTTTCAATTGTCACTCAGAGTTTCGGCATTGGCCAGGATGAAAAGGCAGCGAAGAAACCCACGAATGTTCATAATGATCAGATTGTCGCCGTATCTCAACAGGTGATAGACAATCATGACACCCCTAATGAAGCAAAAAAACAAACCAGCAACAGTAAGGTACCTTCCACTGTTACTGCGAAACAAAAGTCAAGCCCGGAAACAAGTACGAAAGGCGATAATTTGAGCGCAGAACGAAAGACATCACCTGAATCTACTGGGAGGAAATCGCATCCAGTAATTGACTCTACTTTTGATGATCATAAAAATGTACGAAGGCTGACAGAAACTAAAGAACCAAGTAGCAAACGAGTAACGATCGTACCTACCGTGGAATCAACCCCTAGCGAATCTGTTGTCAGTGCAGTGACAGATTTTTTTGGAATAAGTAACTCGGCTCCTATCAGTTCACCAGTGAGTAAAATGAATGTCGCACCCCAACAACCAATTACTGGCGCACGTAGCAATTTGAAAGATTCCCGCCAGCAGGATGAAACGAAAGTCGCATCTAAAACCAACCCTGATCCAGTCGGAAAAGTGCAACCTAGCTCACCAGGTTTTAGCAATGAAGGAGAAACAACTCGAACGATCAAAACTGGTGACACAGCTGATTCGAAAGGAACTCCAACAGTTGCTACTGCTGCAACGAAACCCTCCACTCCCCAGAAGTCTCCTACACCTCTGCCTAGGAAAGCTATGGAAAGCAAAGTTTTACCACCATCAACCACCAGTGCTAAAGGTCCTGAAAAAGGTGGTGCGAGCAAAGTAGAAACCCCAGCTCCATCAACTCTAGGATTGACACCTAGTGAATCTGTAGTTACTGCTGTAACAGATTATTTTGGAATAAGTAACTCGGCTCCTATCAGTGCACCAATTAGTAAGCAGAATATCGCATCCCAACAGCCAATTACTGGCACACCCGTCAATTTGAAAGATCCCCGCAAACTGGAAGAGAAGAAAGTTGCGCCTAAAACCAACCTTGATACAGCTGGGAAAGTCCAACCGGATTCAACTGCTGCAAACAATGAGAATGTGATCAAAACTGGTCAAGACGTCAGTGAGTCACCTGATTCAAAATATACTCCTATAGGAGCTGCAGTCGCTTCAAAAGTCATCACTACCCAGAAAGCCTCCACACCTCAAGTGACCAAGGCAGCTGACAAAAATTCACCATTAGTCAATAGCACTAAAGGTTCAGATAAAGTAGTTGCGGGTAAAGTAGAAACGTCAGCTCCATCTAGCATAGGAGTAACTCCTAGTGAATCAGTTGTTACTGCTGTAACTGACTTTTTCGGAATTAGCCACTCGGTTTCTACCGGTGCTACTATGCAAACTGGACCTCAACAGACAACCACCGCAAAAGAAACTCCCCCAGGTGCCACAGTAGCTCCTATAGCTGTAGTCTCACCCCAAACCAACAAAGACAATAAAAAACCCTACACTTCAACCGCTCCGCAACCGGAAAAAAAACCAGAACCCATTAAGCCACCCCTTGGTTTTACTTCACAAGCACATCAATCGCAAACTGCTTCTGCTGATGAATCAAAATCGCCTTTGATGAGCAAATATCCCGACTCCAAAGTCCCTCAAACATCAACTTCTAGCGTAAAAAATTTAAATGTTGCTGCAAATGAAATAATAACTCCAAAAGACCAAACTGACATCAATCTGAAGACTTCTTCAAAACTCACTTCTCCATCGAATGTTTATATAAATAAATCTCCACCTGTTTCAGTTGATATAAATAAAGGTGGTAAGGACGGAGTTGGTCTCCCCATCTCAGACATTGGCACAGGAGAACAGAATGCAGAAACCCCACGAACAATGGATGAGGCAAAGCAGCCAATCGCAACAGGTGCTCGATCTTTATTGTCTCCACTTGCTGTCCAAGGTACAGATTCGCCAGGTTCAAAGGATCCAAAGTTCCAATCTATTCCTACTTCTCGAATCTCAGATGACAATAAAATTTCGGGATCAACTAAGACTTTACCAAGTTCTCCTCCCAGCCAAGGTGAAATCGACGCCATAAGCTCCACTGGTAAATCACAACCTGTAGTGGTAGCTTCTTCAGGAAAGTCACATCCTGTTGTTCCAAGTAAAACAGAGACTTCTCGAACTCTGAACGAACAGACAATTCCAGAAACTGTTGAAACTACTTCTAATACCCCTTCTAGTTCTCCTGTTACTGTGAAAAATATACCACCAGTGGTTGTTAGTACTCAAGATATTGGAACGAGCAAAGGCAAAAGTTCAAATTTCCCAGAAGATCGTGTTGCCCAAGAACCTAGTAAAGCGACGGATTTGAAAGCCCATTCTGTTCCTACTGATGTAAAGCAACACCCCCAGCAGGTAGCAGGGTCACCAAAAATTGTTCCAAGTTCACCTCCCAGCCAAGCTGCAGTCAATGTCGGAAACATAACTGGCCAATCACAACCAATCGCAGTAGCTTCTTCAGAGAAGTCAGAACCTGTTAGTGCAAGTATGACTGAGACTCCTCGAACTTTAAATGAACAGAACTTCCCAGAACCGATTACAACTTATTCAAATGTCTCGCCCAGCTCTCCAGCTACTGCTACAAACATGCCACCAGTGGCTGTTGTTGCTCAAGGTACTAGTAACAACAAAGGCAGAAGTTCTAATTTGCCAGAAGATCGAACAGCTCTAGAATCTAGTAAAGCAGTGGATAGTAAAGCACATCCCGTTCTTGCTGCTGCGTCGTTACAGTCCCAGACTGTTGCAGCAAATTCTATTGAAACGCCACGGACGTTTGAAGGCCAGAGGTCTTTAGGGACGTCCAGTAGTGCATCAACAAAACCAGCAGTGCCTGCCGGAGCAGAGGTTAACACTATTCCTGTACCGGTAACTGGGAATGCCATTGATCGTAGATCTAACAAAGTACACAACATGAATGTGCCTCCGTCGCCTATTCAGTCAACCGCTCCATCTGCGGGAGTTTCTCACACAGGATCGGCAGCATTAACGGGTATGTGATATATTTACATTCAACCCTTTACTATTTTAGTTCATGGCATTATTAGGAATATCCATATCTCAATGATCTTGTAGTGGAACAAATCAAAACAATTAATCCAAGTTTGAAGGAATATATGTAATTTGATACGGAAGAGATTGCAAATCTTCTATTTTATATGGATTTCAGCCTTTTATAGTATAGCTAAAGTGAACGTATGGTTACGAATGTACGCGTATAACTAAGTGTGCAAACATCTGATTTCGTTTTCAGGTATTACAAGTCCTAATCGGGGGTCTTACACATCAACAGGTACGGCGAGACAGTGCTGGATATGTTTTGCAACCGATGAAGACGAACTTGGGATGCATTGGATTCAACCATGTAAATGTAAAGGGACCACCAAATGGGTTCATCAGAGTTGCCTTCAAATGTGGGTCGACGAAAAGCTCAGAGAACACAAGGAAAAGAAAGTCGCATGCCCTCAATGCAGAACTGAGTATCTCATTTATCTACCTCAAGCCAATATTTTGGTGAGGAGTTTGGATCAAGTTGACAACGTCATCTATAGGATTTGCCCATTTATAGCAGCTGGGGTGGTGATTGGATCTTTCTATTGGAATGCAGTCACTTACGGTGCGATAGTGATGCTTCAGGTGGCTGGTTCAGAGGGAGCAGGAGCTGTCATGGAAACCTTTCAGCCAACCGTAATAATAGTTGGACTTCCGTTCATACCACTGAGTCTAATCGTTTTCAGGCTATTCCAGTGGGAAGATTCGTTTCTATACATTTTGCGTACGACATCTCATTGTATACCACCTCTCCAATACCTCCTTCCAGGACATGTGATGAACGAAACTGGAATGGTAACTGACGCACCAGAAACTACTGCTATGAGCTTCCAGCGAGTTCTGGCTGGAGCACTTTTGACTCCAGTTATTGCCAAAATTTGTGGAAATTTATTTTTTCGTTCGGTCGAATCTCCTGTTTGGAGAACACTATTTGGAGGAGCACTGTTCATCAGTGTCAAAGGTCTGATCAAAATGTATCATAAACAACAAACTTACAAACGACTATCCAGGCGGAAAATTCTTGACTACACGGAAGAGAATAAACGGATTATTGAAATGTCAAGACCGGTGATGATGAGCCCTGTGGCACCTACACCTCTGAGGTTCCAGTTTGTTGCATCAGTAGAAAGAAGAACCAGGCGAAGGTAACGTCACTCATTAAATCACCATCAACCTTGAAAGATCTAATCAACTCATTTATTATTTTTAATATGTAAGTAGTATAATATACTGTACATATTATATGCAGATTATTCTTGCAAAACTTCCTCATGAAGATGCGCAAGGAATTCTATTATTTTGTCATCTCTGTGCCGCACTTTAATTGTCATCAAGGGATAAGAAACATATACGAGGGTTGTTCCAAAAGTAAGTTCCAACATGCTAGGAAAAGTTGGAGAAAAAAATTACAAAAAAATTGTATATTTGTATTCAGCAACATCTAAACTATTTTTCTACATAATAGCTCATTTTTTCCAAGCATTTGCGATAACAGTATTCCAGTTTTTTCAGTCCGATGGTGTACCAATTTTCATCCAAATTGCGTAGCCAGCTGTGAACCACATCCTTAACTTCTCCATTCGTCTTGAATTTCATTCCTCCCAGGTGGGTTTTGAGAGTCGGGAATAGGTGGGAATCGCTTGGTGCTAGGTCTGGGGAATATGGTGGTTGGGGAAAAACATCCCAATTAAAATTACTGAGTGCTCCCAAGAAAGTCAGGGTCGAACATTCCGCTGGGAAGGTGATGGCTACAGTGTTTTGGGACTGTAAGGGTGTTCTGCTGGTTGATTACCTCGACAGGGGCACAACCATAAATGTAGAGAGTATTGCAGTATCCTCGCAGAATTGAAAAACCAGAGGCGAGGAATATTGAGCAAAAAATCCTGCGGACGGATAGAGAAGTTAAGGATGAGGTTCACTGCTGGCTACGCAATTTGGATGAAAATTGGTGCACCACCGGACTGAAAAATGTTTTGAAAAAATGGGTGATTATGTAGAAAAATATTTTAGATGTTGCTGAATACAAATCTAGGTATACATTTTTTTGTAACTTTTTTTTTCAATTTTTCCAAGCATGTCGGAACTTACTTTTTTAACAACCCTCATAGCAGTGACTGTAGGAGTTTCTGAAGTGACCCAAGGAATGGGTCTTTCAGAAAGAGGCTGTGGCTTCATCCTAAAGACTGTAGTTTCATCCCTGATATAAGTTGGTTCCCTTGGAATCCAAACCGAGTGAAGTCACATGAGAAGTGACTGAATAGTCTGTCCTTTGCTCCAAGTTTGAACGGTTGAAGTTTCGGAACGGGATGTACCAATAGTTAAGGTGAACTTCTTCAAATTGCTGAATCTGGACTGTCTGAGTCATGCCATGTCTCTGAGGGAAAACGTTCTGCGTGATCTTCTAATCGTGCAGTAGGAGGGGGGGGGGACAAATATGGCATTAGTATTCAGGCAGTATTCTGTGATTGGGTGAGTGAACACTAGTAGGATTATATCTACTATTAAGATAAATTTCCTTAACTTATGAATAAATAGGTAATTTCCTTGGTTTTTATTTGTTTTTGTGGTGTATCAAATTTCTAAACCTGTTCTGTTCGCACAAACTTAACTTACAATTTTGCTTTTACAAGTAAGAATAAGAAGGCAATAATACTACAATAATAATACTAACAACGTTTAGGAGGCAGAATAAACTCCCGAGTTGAAACTCCTCTTTTTCATTCTTCCTAGCATGAGGCAGATAGCTTTCTTATACCAGTTGTTCAGATACACAAGAAGATCGTCCAATCAAAGTGCATGATGGACTTTCCAAAGTAGTTTCTTCAACTCCAAGTTTGATCGAAATCAGTATTGAATAATGTATATGGTTAGAAGAAATCTTCGTTAAGAATGTTTGAATTCTATTTTGGATCCAATCCACTCAAGAAATGTGGATTTGAATTATCATCGAATTGAATGAAAATTGTGAAAGTACCACTTGCGGCAAGAAGTTGAAGTGTGAGCATGATTTATGTTATCCAATTCTTGTAGCAAATACTCGAGTCTCGAAGACTTGGTCGTACTCGGATTCCGTCCTTTCTCCTCCTCCACTTTCACGGCTTAACGTCAGAGAGTGAATGTTTTCAACTTACATATCCGCGCAGTTAAACGAACAAGTTCATCTCCACTCTTAAAACTTGGCAACTTTTCACGCCCACGCCCCGCGGTTAGCCGAGCGATGTTCGAGACTGACAGACAAGCCGAAAGTTTTCCTCTCCTCGATGTAAATTTCTAGTCGTTTTCGCGAAGGAGATGATTACGCGAACAGTTCTTCTCAAACGCCAACTGCGAAGGGAAATTCGTTCGCGTTCAGCGTCGGAAGTGATTTCGGGGAGATCGGATATTGGGAAAGTTTCGGAGCTGAGTCGATGTGACCTCAGGAGATAGGAGAACGGTGCAAATTGTTACACAAAGGTATATTATTTACCAATAGTTCAAAGCTGGTTTCAAGAGTCCTGCTAGATTAATGAAAGTCACTGAAAGCTGGAGAGTTTCTCAGGTGTTTTGACCAATACAGAACAGTAGTGCAGTGCGGAGTGCGTTTTCCAAGGAAAGAATTTTTCGGTGAAACCAAAAATGCTTAAGTATGCGTGGGGGAAGCAGGTTGCGTTTTGTGACCCATTGAGCCGGTTTTACCAGCGTGGGTCAACCCCGGAACCATGATTAAAGTTAATCCTCGGATCAGGATTTCGACTGTTCCACGAAAATAGTTTAATACGTCGATTAACCCAAGGTTACTAATTGTGGAAACAGCTTATGAAGATCCACGAATCAGCTAGTTAAACCACCTGGAAGGGTTGTTCGAATCGAGGTGGTTAAGTCCTAGATAAGACCTAAATGATCCATGATAAATCGATCCTATATTCTCGGTAGAGGATCAACTCCATTTAATCTGAGTGGGTGAAACCTTAGGTACATTGCGAGTGAGCATGAGTCTGAGGCGTTTACTGATCCTTTAATTATGATTCAAGTCTCTCGTCCAGAAATTTGATGAGATCCAACTGACTCGTCTAGCTGTATCAAGACCACTAGTCATAGTAGTCTGGCGTGGTAAAAGCGGATTCGCCCACTGAGGGCGATATTTCAAGTGTAATAAATATTACTATCATTAAGAGAAAAAAAACTTTCCTAAAAAGTGGAAACATGCATCAATTTTCATTATCCCTAAGCCGAACACACCTGATCACGATCCCACCTGTTACAGTCCCATTCCACGCTGTGAAACATCTCTGAAACGCTTCTTTTCGCCACACCTGTCACGATGGTCCTCCCACTCCATTCCAAATCAGCAGCTTGGATTCCAAGAGAGTCATTCATGCCCGCTCCAACTTTGTAAAAAATAGAACTTACCAGCTTTAAGAAGTGTTTGATGTTGAACAGGAGTATGATAGGAGTTGGCAAGAAGGACTACTCAAAAATCTGACAAACGACCTTCCAAATAATGTTTACTCCCTCATCTCAAACTACCTCCCAGGCCGCAGCTTCGTTGTGGCAGTCCAGGGTGAAACATCCAAAACACGTCCAAATTGGCCAACGTTCCTCACACACTCTCTGTTTCATGTTCCCTGAGAGCGTCCTAACTAACTAACCAACTACACAGCACTACAGGCCGATGTGGCCCTTGGCTTCCCGAACTCCCTTCCGCCACCGGGTACGGTCACCCGCCTGAGACCTCCGCAATCCCACCACCCTCTTCAAGACATCATCAAGCCGGCGACTCGAAGGACGACCTCTTCGTCTTCTAGTCTCCATCCTAGCTCGCAGCATCAGTCTCGGCCTCCACCGGCATGCTGTCAACATGTCCCAGCCATTGGATGCGCCCAGCTTTGATGAATCGGACTACGTCTTTATGTTTTAATAATTCATCAATTTCAGCATTCTGTCTTGCTCTCCACCCTTGGCCCTCTCTGACCGCTCCATAGATCCTTCTTATAATCCTTCTCTCAAATATCCACAGTCTAGCCTCATCCTCAGCCCGCATGGTCCAAGTCTCCGATCCATAACAAACCACAGGCCGCACTAGGGATCTATATAGCCTCATCTTCGTTGATCTGGAGATCACACGGCTCTTTAAGAGTTTTATATTGGCATAAAATGCTTGGCTCCCTGCCATTATTCGTGAGCATATCTCATCCTGTACTTGGTTTCTATTCGTGACCAAGCTCCCCAGATAGGTGAAGGGCCTGACTTCATCAAACTTATGAGAACCAAACGTCACCCCTCTGGCCACCCGCTGGACACGGCTCGGGTTAGATATCTTGAGCTTTTTAGTTTTGCTTCCATTAATTCGCAGACCCATTGGCTTCATGTAAAAACCCCAAAAGCCTCCTGCAGGGCACCAAGACTTCGCCCCAATATAGCAATGACATCGGCATAAGCCAGAATCTGCCATGTTCTGTCAACAATAATTGTTGAATTACAATTGAATTACAATTATTGTTCCCTTCTTATCTGCATTCTTGACAGCCTCATGCAGAGCTAGGTTGAACAGTGAGGCTGACAGCGAATCTCCCTGTTTGATGCCCGAGCTTACATCAAATGGTTCCCCGCAGCGGTCACCAACCATAACCCTCGAAGTGCTTCCCTGAAGGGTAATTTCGATTAGCCTGATCAGCTTTTTAGGAATCCCGATACCCTCCTGAGAGCGCCCTCAATTCTTAAATAAGTATTCGGGGAGATAAAATAATTAGTTCGCAAAACACGTTTCACGTCGGCATTGGGGAGGTTAACTGCCCCGTCGATGGTTTATTATCGATCAGTTAAGTAATCTGTATCCATCGATCGATATCATAGATCGATGGATTCAATCATTCATTCTAATATCAAACACTCTCTCTCACGACCTCCAACTGGAATCACCGTCTGAAATCCTGCTCAAAGGGATGTCCATCTTTATCCGCTGTCAGAACGAACATTTAAAAATCCATTAGTTCCTGAAAGCCTCCAACTTTTCCGAAATCAACTACTAAAAAAAAAAAAAAAAAAAATCAGGAATCAACTACTGTATTTGCTTGTTAGACTGAATCTGCCAATGTTGTAAACTAACAATTATCTTAATAAACTATTACGAAAGAAAGAACCAGAGTCCTTCTTTCCCCCCAATGATTATTGGAATTAGAGCCTCATTGTTTATGATTCGTTTAGGTACAGGACTTACGTGGAACTAATTGCTCAATGCTTTCGTCCGTCCTTCAAGCTTTGTGTTGGTATCACCGAATCAACATGGAACCAAAGAGTGATTTACAAACATTTGAAGTGTCTAAATAAGGGAAAGTTGATCCTGAACTGGTGATTTCTTCAGGTACTACGTCCCGTACCAGTAATCCCACTGAAATCTGCAATCGGTCGTACCCAACCAATTACCAGGTTAACCTCACACTAAAACACCCAAGGGCGTGATAGGTTTCAAAACCAAATTGATTGGAGTTCTTCATTAGAGCGAGAATTCAACTGCTCTGACTGATTTGGGGAGGTAGAAAGAGCGTTGAATGGAGAGAGACCGGCTTTTCCCGTTCCTTTCGTATGAAACATGAGTCCTGAAGGATCCGCCGAGAACTGAAAGGAGTCTCTCCTGTACGAGGCTCTAATGAAACCAACCACTCTATAGCTCCGCAGCGTACATCCCCTGACCCGAGTAACCTCTGCCATTCACTCCTAATTCTACAGGCGATCCTCTTTCTGAGAAACACTTTTCAAAGAATTGTGAAAGAGGATGCTGTCAGCTCATTGGGGTGGTTCATTTACTGTGATCGAGCTAGGATGATTTTATAGTGCACAGTATGGGGAGTTAGTTTGGAATTCTCAGTAATGAACCTTTGAAGCAGAGCTTGAAGAAAGATCTTTTTGAAATCCCATTTTGAGCAAATCCCTATTTCTGAAGTAAGTAATTGTGGATGGAATCAGATATAATTTCGTTATTTTCTCCTGTTTCCTCAAATAACGATATTTACCGAGATCTGCGAATAGAAGCAGTCAATGAGACCATATCCAATCATACAAAGAAACACGAACTCCGCCTCCACCAACACGAGAACTTGGAAATGCTCTCAGTTCTAGAAAACGAAGGAGACGACGCCTCAAACGAAACAAACCACTGGATTTGGAAGTGCTGCGAAACTAGTGTTAGCGCTAACAGTGAACACCAGTGATATTGTTCCCGCAACAACATGGCTAGTTGTTGCTAAACAACCTATCTTATTGATAGTAAAGGTGTAAATAGATAACTCCGAAAATGGACATTTTTCAGGGGTCGAAAAAAACCCCATTCATGCAGCATGAATATTCTTGTGAATTTTCGAAGAAATCTTCCAGTTGAAGGTATGGTTAAGAAAAAGAACGATGGTGTTGCAATTTCTTTTAGGAAGGTTTTATTTACACGATTCTTGGTTTTTCGATTTTTGGTATACCATACCAACATACTGTACGCACTGGATATGCTTTGAAGATATTAGGAGTCCATGTTCATGTTCTAATCGTCTCCACGAACTCATAGAGTACCCACACGGCTACTGTTGGTTTTTTTAAATATATTATTTATATTGTGGTTATGAAGTTATAAAGGAGAACCGCGAGGAACGAGTGAGAATATTTTATATTTTACAAGACTCAAATCACAGAATAAGAGAAAAGGAAAAAGTAAGTTTCTAGGTAAACGAATTTGCATAGCAACCAGCTGTTGTGGGGTTGGACCTCCACAGTACTCCCCCCCAAGTGTCAACGATACCGGACAGGGAAACGAACATGACGACCAGCACGAGTCACTGACGGCCGGTTTGGTTGGTCCGGATTGGCTGCGTTGGCTATGTTGGATGGCAGATTGCTTGAGGATGATGAGGGATTCGGTGGTGATGCGGTCTCGGTAGTATCGACTAAAAATGCTGGCTTCAGTCGGTCTATAGACAGCGTTTGCTCTCCACGGGGCGTGGCAATCTTGAACACTTTCTCGGTCCGCGAAATCACCAAATAAGGGCCATCGTACGTTGGTTGGAGTGGCTTTCGGACGGCGTCGTGCCGGACGAAAACGTGCGATGACGTACGCAACGCCGGGTGAACGAACAATTTCCTGTGGGTGTGATGCTCGAATGGTACTGGCCGAAGCTTTTCAACGTGCTCACGTAGTTTTTCTATGACTGCCGGTACGTCAGAAGGGCTTGAGGTTTGTTCGAAGAAATCTGCTGGTAAACGGATGTTCTCGCCATAGAGGAGCCCAGCTGGTGTCACTCCGCAGCTTGGCATCAAAGTAGATCGCAAACCGAGAAGAGTGAGAGGGAGGGCGGAAACCCAGTCGTCAGAGAGCTGTGCTTTCAACGCCGATTTCAAGCGCCGGTGCCAAATTTCAACTGCACCATTTGACGCTGGATTGTATGCCGTAGTTCGCAGGTGATCTGTCCCCAGCAGTATGGTGAGGCTTGTGAAAAGTTGGCAGTCAAATTGCCTGCCCCGATCAGTGGAAATACGGCGGGGGACGCCAAACCGGGAGACCCACGTTGAAACGAACGCTGCAGCGACAGTTTCGGCAGTGACGTCTTGAATTGGCGTTGCTTCTGGCCATCTGGAGAATCGGTCGACCATGGTGAGAAGGTATCGGAACCCCTGGGAAATTGGCAAAGGCCCTACAATGTCAACATTGACGTGGTCGAACCTTGCTTCCGTCGGAGGGTAGGAACCTATGGCACTGGAGGTGTGGCGCCATGTCTTGGCTCGCTGACACGGTATACACGTCTTGGCCCACAGAGCGACGTCTTTCTTGAGGGATGGCCAGCAGAAACGAGACTGAACTAACTTCACCGATGCGGAAATCCCTGGGTGAGCCAGGTTATGAAGAGAGTCAAAAATACTTCGGCGAAACTGCTCAGGAATGAAAGGCCGGAGGGCTCTCGTGGATGTGTCGCATGCCAGTTCCAAACCATCACTAAGCTTCATGTGCTGAAACTGGAGCTTGGACTTGGGTGATGACTTCAAATGCCGAAGTTCGTCGCATTTTAGCTGAGCTGTGGCTACGGCTTGTAGCAGAGCTGCTGAGGAGAGTTCGATGGCTGACAAACGTGAACAAAAATCAGCTGGAACATTTGAGGACCCTGGGACATAACGGATGTCCGTCGTAAATTGTCCAATGAAGTCTAAGTGCCGGAGTTGTCTCGGGGATGCCTTTTCTGGTCGTTGAGCAAAAGCGTAGGTCAGTGGTTTGTGGTCCGTATAGATGGTGAATGAACGTCCTTCCAGCATATAACGGAAATACTTGACCCCACGAAACGCTGCCAGTAGTTCGCGGTCGTAGGTGCTGTACGAGCGTTCGGCCGAGGACAACTGCTTCGAGAAAAACCCGAGTGGCTCTAAGGTGTCACCACGGCGTTGGTGTAACGCTGCGCCAAGTGCACTGTCGGAAGCGTCGACCATCAAGACTACAGGCAGCTCGCAAGATGGGTGGGCCAGAAGTGTAGCGTTTGAGAGAGCTAGCTTCAACTGCTCAAACACGTTTTTTGTCTCATCTGTCCAGTTAACTTTGCGGCGGTCACGTTTCCTGGGACTAAGGCACAAGTCAAATAATGGCTGTTGTAGCACTGCAGCACGAGGAAGAAAACGCCGATAAAAATTCAGCAAACCCAGGAATCGACGTAAGTCTTCAACTGTATCAGGGAGTGAGTAGTCGGAAACAGCTGAAACACGCTCAGGAAGAGGCTTGATGCCTTTGGCGTCGATGAGGAAACCGAGGAAAGGGATGGCTGTTACTCCAAATAAGCACTTGGCAACGTTGATGCATACTGAGTGGGAGTCAAGTTGCGAAAATAGCTGTTGCAGATGGCTTTGATGTTCTTCCACCGATGACGATGCTACGAGAATGTCATCTAAATAGACGTAAACGAACGGTAATTCTCGGAGAATTGCGTGGATGTAGCGTTGGAATGTTTGAGCTGCATTCTTAAGCCCAAATGGCATCCGAACGAACTCAAAAAGACCGAATGGTGTCACAACTGCTGTTTTGGGGACATCTTCCTCGGCAACCTTGATGTGGTGGTATGCGCGAACGAGGTCGATTTTTGAAAATATAGTTTTTCCGGCAAGTTGGGCGTTGAAATCGTAAATATGTGGTAAGGGGTATTTATCAGGGACTGTAGCTGCGTTCAGTGCCCTGTAATCGCCACATGGCCTCCAAGTACCGTCTGTTTTTCGAACCATATGGAGCGGACTAGCCCAGGCACTTTTAGATGGGCGGCAGATACCCAAGTTTATCATATGTTGAAACTCCTGTTTGGCTTGTTCCAACTTGTCTGGCGGGAGTCGGCTGCAACTGGTGGTCCTTTAGTCTCGATGACGTGTGAAAAATCAGACGTAGGATCGCAGTAGGCTGGATTGTTTTGAAGGAGTTTAGGGAAGGATAGGAGCAATTTAGCATCCTTAGGGCCAGGATCAACGACATGAACAGATGAGTGATCGCTCACTTCTCTTTCTGTCACTGGTCTCCACAGATGCGTCGAAGAGTCTATTAGGCGTCGATTCTTGATGTCGATGAGCAGCCCGAATTCGCCTAGAAAATCGGCTCCAATAATGGCATGCTCGACATCTGCAATCACGAATGGCCAGCAAAACTGACGACGTAAGCCTAAGTCCAGGGAGTAGAGTCGTTCACCATACGTGCGTATGGGTGTTCCATTTGCTGCGAACAGGAAGCGTTTGGTCGGTGAACGACGATCAGCAGGTGAAGGTGGAACGACAGAAATGTCAGCCCCTGAGTCAACTAGGTATTTAGTGTTATTGAGGAGGTTGAATACAAACAGACGACGAGAATATTGTGTGCCCGCTCTCCCCGTTGCCGCATTTAAGGAGGGGGCTGTTAGTTTTCCGCCTGAGTGTCGGATAGTGCGGGTTTAAAACTACATGGGAGCAAACATCGTCGAGCTTTTACACCGTAACGTTTATGGTACATGCAAATCTCAATTTCAGACTGACCAGTTTTCGGCTTAGGGGTTCGAGAACGAGGTCGATGATCACGGGACCCACCTTGGGAGGATGCACGTCCCCTGAACTTGAGCTCGGATAGAGCCTCAGAAATTTGGGCAACTTGGGCTTCTAAACGGCTGAAACGGTCATCTGAGGTGTTGGCGGACCCAACGGCGTATACTGCATGGCTGTGCGACGGAGAAAACTCTAAAATTTTATCAGCCATCGAGGCCAGGGTGTCGAGTGGGTCCAAGGATGACGCCAGGATGGCTCGAACGTTGGCGGGTAAACGTTGGAGGAACATGGTTCGAAGGAAACTGTCCTGTACCTGTGATCCTGCTAATGAACGCATTTCTCGCAATAGCTGGGACGGTCTACGGTCACCTAGGTCGAGTTCAGTAAGAAGTTTGGAAACTTTTTGACCCTCTGAGACCTCAAATTCAGCCTGTAAACGATCGAGGAGATCGTTGTAGGGAGTCGCGGTCAGCGGTTTCAGTAGGAAATCTGAAATAAGTTCGGAAACGTCGCTATCGAGTGAGGCAAGAATATAATTATATTTTGTTAGTTCGTTCGTGACTGGTGAGTTGGAAAATTGCGCGTCTACCTGCATGCGCCAAATTTTTACATTTCTACGCCATAAGGGTGGTATTTTAATAGAAATTCGCGCTACTTCCCTTTGGTCAGTGCTGTCGGCCGAACTGGAACCACCATTGCCACCGGAGGAGGTCATCTCTGAGCTCTGGACAAAATTGAACCGTACGACAACCGTAAAACTCGCGATTCGGACGACGAAATTGATCACGAAATTATTCTCGAGTACCGGGAATTCTCGTACACTCCAAACCGATTTGTTATATTCGGGGTCACCACTGTGGTTATGAAGTTATAAAGGAGAACCGCGAGGAACGAGTGAGAATATTTTATATTTCACAAGACTCAAATCACAGAATAAGAGAAAAGGAAAAAGTAAGTTTCTAGGTAAACGAATTTGCATAGCAACCAGCTGTTGTGGGGTTGGACCTCCACAATATAAATAGATACCTACGCAGGTACTTTTGGTTTATTATTTCTAATAATAAGCCTATGTGATCGTACCGCAAAAAATTTGTATAGCTCCCCCTCAAACTTTGTCACTTTACGTTTCAAGGTGCGTAGAATCCAAATTTGCAATGTCCGTCCGCCGTCCCCCGTCCGCCGTCCGCGGCACTTTTCTTAGCAACACTGGACCGATTTGGTTCAAATTTGGTATATGGGCTCCATTTGGGGTCTAGTTGGGCCGCGAAGCTTTTGGTTGATGTCAGTCACTTCTAAGGGGTGAAAATTAAGTGCCCTAGCTCGAAAACTCTCGAAATAAAGGTACCGTTTTTTCACCAATTTTAAATAGTATTGAATTTTTAAAAATTTTTGAGACCACCCGGAGCTCTGTAGGACAAACCGTTCGGTCCCTACGAGTACTTGAAGGTTTTCCTTCAATAAAACAGAATCATGAGTGTGAATCGCAAAAGAGGTCTAATTTCCATTCAAATTTTATCGGACTAAAATGCGATCGCTGTTCATTTCTTCGATTTGTATACAGTTCTGCCTTCTGCGTAACCAGTAATCAAATTTCAATATGAAGCTTTCTATTTTTCCAATCGAGTGTGAAGCGTTTAGTTCTTTCTAATAAACTTGATTGTGAAGGTGTGAAGCCAGTATGGTGGTAGGTACCTAGCTGGTAGGTAAAAAAAAGTTGGTAGGTAAAAAAAATGTTGGAGGGTAAAAAACGCTGCAAATCATTGCTCAAAAGCTTCTTCATTCTTCAGATCACTGATCAGCTGAGTGAGCTCCGAAGCCATTTTCAATCCTATTGAATGAAAGTGCTCTTCCAGGCGTCTCCAGCATTCGAGGAGATCTTCTTCACTCCTCAGATCACTGATCAGCTCAGTGAGCTCCAAAGCCATTTTCAATTCTATTGAATGAAAGTGCTCTTCCAGGCGTCTCCAGCGTTCGAGAAGATCTTCTTCACTCCTCAGATCACTGATCAGCTGAGTGAGCTCCAAAGCCATTTTCAATCCTATTGAATGGAAGTGCTCTTCCAGGCGTCTCCAGCATTCGAGGAGATCTTCTTCACTCCTCAGATCACTGATCAGCTGAGTGAGCTCCGAAGCCATTTTCAATCCTATTGAATGGAAGTGCTCTTCCAGGCGTCTTCAGCATTCGAGGAGATCTTCTTCACTCTTCAGATCACTGATCAGCTGAGTGAGCTCCGAAGTCATTTTCAATCCTATTGAACGCAGGAAGCTGAAATTTGAGAGGGAAGGTCAGGGGAGAATACAGATGGTGGTAGGTGCTATTGATGGAGAACCAGTGATCTATACAGAAGGGTGATCTATACAGAAAATAATAAACCTTTGAGCAATGATTTGCAACGTTTTTAAATTTTTTGATAATTTTTATTTTTGAAAAACGCATTGATATAGTGCTGAAGAACGCATATATGATGGAGCTGAATCCTAATATACCATATATTACCATAGGATATCAATTTCCAAAGACTGCAATATACTAAAAATTTTAAAGATGGAATTTATTGATTTTAACACAGAATGTGTTTTTGCGATGACCAACCGAAAAAAAATCGTCACGAAAAAGCGACAGGAAAAACCGTTACGCGCCTTTTATAATGATTTTCACGTGCAATCAAGCCGTTGGTAAGGAAATAGAACTCCCGCAGGCCATTTTCTCTCCTGTTGAACGCAGGAAGCTGAAATTTGAGAGGCAGGGTCAATGGAGAATGCTGAAGGTGCCTGAGTGGTCACTGATCAGCTGAGTGAGCTCCAAGGCCATTTCCTCTCCTGTTGAACGCAGGAACCTGAAATTTGAGAGGGCGGGTCAGTGGAGAATGCTGAAGGCGCCTGAGTGATCACTGATCAGCTGAGTGAGCTCCAAGGCCATTTCCTCTCCTGTTGAACGCAGGAACCTGAAATTTGAGAGGGCGGGTCAATGGAGAATGCTGAAGGCGCCTGAGTGATCACTGATCAGCTGAGTGAGCTCCAAGGCCATTTTCTCTCCTGTTGAACGCAAGAAGCTGAAATTTGAGAGGCAGGGTCACTGGAGAATGCTGAAGGTGCCTGAGTGGTCACTGATCAGCTGAGTGAGCTCCAAGGCCATTTCCTCTCCTGTTGAACGCAGGAACCTGAAATTTGAGAGGGCGGGTCAATGGAGAATGCTGAAGGCGCCTGAGTGATCACTGATCAGCTGAGTGAGCTCCAAGGCCATTTCCTCTCCTGTTGAACGCAGGAACCTGAAATTTGAGAGGCAGGGTCAATGGAGAATGCTGAAGGTGCCTGAGTGGTCACTGATGAGCTGAGTGAACTCCAAGGCCATCTCCTCTCTGGTTGAATCGCAAAAACACATTCTGTGTTCCTATGATTTCATATAGAGTATGGAAAAAGAAATAAACCGGGGGGTGCAGGGGGGCGGAGCCCCCCGCCGAGGCGCAAAGCGCCGAGTTTTTTTTTTTTTTTTGTACTTAAATTTTTTTGGAACATTGTAAAACGATTATAATATAATCGTTTTAGAATGTTCCAAAAAAAATTTAAGTACTACATATTATGGAACCTACATATTATGTAGGTTCCTATACAGGGTGTCTACCCCTAGAAAGGACCAAAATTCAAGGATCGATTCTACAAGGTATTTCCAACAAAAAATGTGTTAGCAATTAACATGTTTAATGTTTTAGGGCTGGGGGTCATTCTGTGAATTCCGACACGCAAATTTGCAACGGGCAAAACTATACTAACCTGTGGTCCGATTTTGATGAAATTTTCAGGGATTGTGCGGGTTAGGTCCTAGACGGTCCCCTATAAATTTCAGCACCTTCGGACCAATAGGAGCGAGTGCGCATGCGCAAACGTGAATTTCCTGGGACCTCGGTTTCTCGGTTTCTAATGAACCGATTTTGCTCAAATTTGGAGGTTAGTTAGGGACTAACTTCTAAGAGACACCCTGACAGGTTACCTACTGCGTCAACTACCTACCACCTGAGCGCTACACTACAGTAGCTCCGCTGGACATGCGATACTGTCCAACCAATTCATACTGTTCATTTTATTCTATCATTCTCATTGTAATTTCAACATGAAATATACTTCGACAGTTCTAATCAAACCTAGTATTACAATTATATAGTTTTAGTACTCTAAAGTACAAAGTTAGAACTGTGACATGGTGCCGAAATTAAGAGGAAAACAGAAGCAGGCCTCGCCGGGCAAGAGCGAGGAACAGGACGGCCAGAAAGATGACAGTGCGGTAAGCCTCAAACCTCCAAAATCTCTAGTAATTAATAGTGATTGTAACATGGCTACTAGATGGAAACAATGGCTGAAACACTTTGAGTGGTACGCCGTCGCAACAAATTTACATAAGAAAAGCGCAGAAAAACAGATCGCAATCTTTATGACATCTCTTGGTGAAGATGCGTTCTCAGTTTACGATTCTTTTGGAATAGATGAGAGCGACGACGAAATCTCCGACCTTGATGCAATCAAGGACAAATTCAATCAATATTTTGTTAAAAAAACCAATCTAATTTACGAACGCTTCCTCTTTAACAAATTATCACAAGAAAAAGGGGAACAATTCAATGAATTTTTGACCAGAGTACAAAATCAAGCTAATAAGTGTGATTATGGTAGAATTAGAGATGTTCTAGTTCGTGACCGTGTGGTATGCGGTCTTTATCAAGATGACACCCGCCAGAAACTCTTTGAAGCTGAAAATTTGACCTTGGAAAAAACCATTAGTATGTGTAGATCTGCTGAGGAAATTCGTACGCAAATGGAGAAAATGTCAGATAAAAGCAGCTTGGTACATGCTATCAACTCATCTCAAAGTGTTCAAGTACCTAATACCCGTAAACAAGTTTCAGACGATCACTCCTATCTATGCTCTCGTTGTGGTACTCGTCATGCCCGAAGATCGTGCCCTGCCTTTAGAAAACAATGCGCAAAATGTGGTCGACTCGGACATGTACCTTCGATGTGCCGCTCAAGATCAAGCAATCAAGATCTTCAGAAGGGAGTGAAGACTTTGTCAATCGAGAATATGGGTAACGACGAACAAGTTGACTCGCTGAACCTTGCAACAGATCAGGTATACTTCATTAATGCCTTAGAAAATAAGAGAACCCCAGACTGGACAGAACATCTGGTGCTTCCTAGAAATAACAAAATTTTGTTTAAACTGGACACGGGAGCTCAATGTAACGTCATTAATGAAACTGTAGCGATTAGGAGTGGTTTGAACATCACGAGCTCATCAGTCAACCATCTAATCTCATACACTAATGACAAGTTACCTGTTCTTGGACAATGCCACGCTAAAGTTATTACCAAACAAAACCAGAGCTACAATGTAAAATTTGTCGTAGTTGCTAAAAATTTTCCTTCCATTCTTGGACGTGAGTCATGTCAAAGTCTGGGATTTATCAAAAGAATAATGGATATCCAGGTATCTACCGAAGATTTCAATGTTTTCCAAGGGATTGGGTGTTTGAAAAACTTTGAGTATGACATTGACCTTATTGATCACCCAAACCTGAAAATATTTCCTGCTAGACGCGTCCCCTACAGTATCCGTGACGAAGTCAAGAGAGAGTTAGATTCGATGGTAGAATTGGGTATCATAAAGCCAGTCGTGGAGCCAACTCCGGTGGTGTCTCCTATGGTAGTTGTAAGACAAAAAGACAAAGTAAGAATATGCCTGGATCCTAGTGATTTGAATAGAAATATCAAACGAAGACACCATCCTTTGCAATCCTTGGAAGAAATAGCTAGCAAGAATCAGTGGCTCCAAAATATTCACTTTGCTCGATTGCAAAAAGGGCTTTTGGCAAATAAAAGTGTCAGAGAGAACTTCCAAGTATTTGACATTTTCAAGTCCTTGGGGGCGCTACTCCTACTTAAGGCTTCCTTTCGGAGTATGCTCGGCTCCAGAAGTGTTCCAGCAAGCTATGAACTCCGTACTTTCGGGTCTTGAAGGAGTGGAGTGCTCGATGGATGATGTTCTAATACATGCATCCAATCAAGAAATTTTAGAAAATCGAACTCAAAAAGTATTAGCAGCCATAAAGAAAGCGGGGTTGAAATTGAACAAAGAGAAGTGCATCTTTGCTGTGAGCCAAATCAAATTTCTAGGCCACATTTTGACGAGCAAAGGCCTTCTCCCCGATCCTCAAAAAATTGAAGCCATTAACAATCTCAAAAGACCCACTAACGTTCCAGAACTCCAACGGTTTCTAGGAATGATAACATATCTCGGAAAATTCATTCAAAATTTTTCGGACCAAACAGCAGCATTAAGAAAATTACTGGCGAAAGAAAACGCCTGGGTTTGGGATACTGAACAAGAAAGGTCGTTCATAGAATTAAAAATCTTACTAGCATCACCTCCACTTTTGAGATTTTATGATCCAAAACTCCCTATCAAACTGTCTGTAGATTCTAGTTCATATGCAGCTGGGGCAGTGCTCTTGCAAGAAGACCAACCTGTTGCCTATTCATCAAAAGCATTGACTAAAACACAACAAGGTTACAGTCAGTTGGAGAAAGAAGCACTAGCGATAGCCATTGCCTGTAAAAAATTCCATGAATACATTTGGGGATCAAAAAACTTGACAATAGAAACCGACCACAAGCCTCTCGAGTCTATTTTCAAAAAACCGCTCCACGACGCTCCTCCACGTCTCAAAAGAATAATAATGGAAATAATTCCTTATTTACCAATTATTGAGTATAAGAAGGGCAAGGATTTACACATAGCGGATACTCTGAGCCGAGATTGCAAAAACGTAGAACAACCGGATGACGAGCAGCTGCCATTTACCGTAGACCTTATAGTTTCTATGTCAAAACCCCGAATTGAAGAAACTCAAACATTGACCCTCCAAGATCCAGAACTAGCCCTACTTCGAGATACTATCCTTAGGGGTTGGCCAACGGAGAAGACTTTGTTACCATCGATAATCCAAAAACACTGGTCTTACAGAGATGAACTCGCAGTGCATGAGAACATGATTTTTAAGGGACATAGGCTTTACGTACCACAGCCACTGCGTCCGGTTATTCTCCAACATATCCACCTAGGTCATCGAGGCATCCAGGCGTCACTACAAGTTGGTCGTGAACATGTATTTTGGCCGAATGTATCTAATGACATTACTGAATATGTTAAAAAATGTAAAACATGCAGCAAATTCCAACGAGATAATCAAGAGTCCGAAATTCTTCAACTACCAGTCCCAACAAGACCTTGGATGGAAGTTGGTACCGATATTTTTCACCTGTATGGAAAGGACTACCTCGTGGTAGCAGATTCTTTTTCGGGATTTTTTGACTTCACCGAGATGAGGAGTACATCTTCGTACAGCGTGATTCAGAAACTGAAAAAATGGTTCTCGGTACATGGGATTCCTGACATTGTGCTATCGGACGGAGGAACACAGTTCACTTCTCAGGAGTTCAAAATGTTTGAGAAGGAGTGGCAATTCAACCAACGAATTTCAAGCCCTCTATTTTCTCGTTCCAACGGACTTGCTGAAAGATATGTTCAGGAGGCCAAACTACTCCTCAAGAAATGCCTGGAGGAACGATCCGATCCTCATTTAGCGTTGCTCCATCAGCGAAATGTGCCGAGAGGCACATTAGGATCCCCAGTGCAGCGGTTGATGAGTCGCAGAACCCGTACTCTCTTACCAACCGATTCTTCTCTGCTCGAGCCAAGAGTAATTGAAAACGTAGTAAAAGAACTGCAGAATGTACGAGAGAAAGATAAGTACTACGGTGATTCAGGAAAAACCAAGTGTCTCCAGTACGAAGTAGGAGAAGAGGTCCTCTACAGAATTGAGCCCAGGAATTGGCAACCAGCAACAATCATAAGGAGAGGACCTGAACCAAGATCATACGTCATTGAAGCTGAAAATGGAAGACGTTACAGAAGAAACGCCTGGTTTCTAAGAAGATCCACGTGACTCAAAAAGGTACATTCGAAGAAGGGAGATGACAGGTTACCTACTGCGTCAACTACCTACCACCTGAGCGCTACACTACAGTAGCTCCGCTGGACATGCGATACTGTCCAACCAATTCATACTGTTCATTTTATTCTATCATTCTCATTGTAATTTCAACATGAAATATACTTCGACAGTTCTAATCAAACCTAGTATTACAATTATATAGTTTTAGTACTCTAAAGTACAAAGTTAGAACTGTGACACACCCTATAAGTTTCAATCAAATTGGTCAAGCAATAGCCGCTGCGCATGCGCGAACTTTAAATTTATTGTTACAACCAAAACTCCGCAACTATTCAACCGATTTCGATGAAATTTTCAGGGATTGTGTGGGTTAGGTCCTAGACGGTGGACCGCTAATATTTTGGTATTCAATAACTCTTTGAATCATAATTTTTTCGCCAACTGATTCTATACGTCCATGTTACAATGAGTGAGGAAGCTATACTGCCCACCCAACTTGGCAGACTTTTTTCTCTCCTATTCAACGCAGGAAGGTGAAATTTGAGAGGCAGGGTCAATGGAGAATGCTGAAGGCGCCTGAGTGGTCACTGATCGGCTGAGTGAGCTCCAAGGCCATTTTCTCTCCTGTTGAACGCAGGAAGCTAAAATTTGAGAAGCAGGGTCAATGGAGAATGCTGAAGGCGCCTGAGTGGTCACTGATCAGCTGAGTGAGCTCCAAGGCCATTTTCTCTCCTGTTGAACGCAGGAAGCTGAAATTTGAGAAGCAGGGTCAATGGAGAATGCTGAAGGCGCCTGAGTGGTCACTGATCAGCTGAGTGACCTCCAAGGCCATTTTCTCTCCTGTTGAACGCAGAAAGCTGAAATTTGAGAGGCAGGGTCAATGGAGAATGCTGAAGGCGCCTGAAGGGTGACTGATCAGCTGAGTGAGCTCCAAAGCCATTTTCTCTCCTGTTGAACGCAGGAAGCTGAAATTTGAGAAGCAGGGTCAATGGAGAATGCTAAAGGCGCCTGAGTGGTCACTGATCAGCTGAGTTTCTCCCTTGCGAGGGAAAAACATTAAACATGATTTAATGTTTTTCCCTCGCAAGGGAGAAATTGAACATTATACATTATGTCTTCGTAGTAAATGAATTTTTTTTTAACTGTTTGCCTAGCATCGCCTGGCCACGCGCTAGTTCACGTATCATTCGCAATCCATCATTATCTGGTGTGTCGCAAGCTAGTACGCTAGACAAAATTCGTACTTATTTTTAACTTTTTTTTCAAGTTCAACTTAGAGGTCAAAAGCAACCCTAAACATTGGAATTGTTTGATTTGTTGAAATCACTACTTCGTTTGATCCGTCGTGGTTTGAGGTAGCCGCCTTCCAATCTCTCTCCGGTGAAGGAAAAACTTCCTCTAAACGTCAGCTTTCCAACAGTATAATCAAGAACTTTTTACTATCGAATTTAGGGGGAAATTTTGTGTTCAAACGCGGAAAAGCATGAATGTTTTTAAAGCGAAATTAACGTTCTGGCAGGGGGGCTGAGGGATTGGACGAAGAGCTTTTAAAAGATGTTCTGACATTCGGGAGATAGGACATTTGAGGCTCTTCCCAACGGTGTCATTGGATTTTTAATTTCTCTAAAATTGAGATAGTAATGGCCACTTTAGTACCATAAGGTCAAAAACCAGTTTGAAAAATCTCGAAATCGAAAAAAACTTGAAGAAACAAGGGATTAAAAACAAAATTGATAACAGAATTTTTTGTTGGAAATCCCTGGTAGAATAAATAAATCCCAGAAGTTTGGCGAGTCGAGCCTGATGGGCCCTGTATATTTTTGAAACACGTAAATTTATTTGAGAAATAGTTTTGGGGTGTAATGAGTTATGTATTACGTAGGAACGGAGATGAAGAAGTAGGCAGCAGCCTGAAAGACTGCTTGAGGGTGGAGTAACCTCGAACGCCGTCCAAATTATAAAGAAAGATTTATCCGCCCAGATCAATCAGTTGGCCATTATCAACCGTACTATGACAATTTGACTATACACAAATTTTCCTCCATCGACTCATTCGGAAGTTACAGGGCAAGAAGAGTGAACGCGGACCGATATTCCCGAAAACGGGAACAACGTTTTTCAACTTCTTTCACAAAATTTCGATACTTTTAACAAAGTAACATGAAATCTGTTTGAAATGGGACCACCACGGATACTGATAAAACACATTTCAAAAAGAATCAGACAGATTGATACCAGTTTTTTATTCTGGTATGGATGCAACGAAGTCGGGCATACAAAAAAAAGTCCCACGACAACCCGAATTGAGTACCTCCTCTTTCGCGCGCCGTCGGCGCGTTGAAGTCGGTCAAACATTACCCAATATCATGTACTACAGATCGACCGAATGCAAGAGTCTGCCTTGGTCCGAGATCTATTTCCAACCAAACTTGATGTATTCACAAGTTTTTTGCACTCTACATTTTAACACGTCTAAATTCATGTAAGATTTAATTTATATTGTAATTAGTTTGGGTTGAATGTCACAAAATTGAAGAGGTAGCCTGAAAGACTGAGCCGACTTGATGGAGTAGCTCGTATCTACGCTGTTCAAACTACGCGAACAAACAGAGATCGCTTATTGCTTCATCGGTGATATCACGGGAGCAGTATTATTTGAACAAACAAGGCATTGCTATAATAAATAGTATTACGCCAAAATATAGCTGTATTTATTCATCATAAATCATATCATTCTAAAATTGAAGAGCTAGTTACGTTTAGACTGATTTAAACTCTCACAATCATAGATAGATAGATAGATAGATATGTTTATTTTCGCCATTTTGTTATTACAATAATATAAATGCATGAAGGGATGCGATTTGCTCAGATTTCCTACTCGACATTAGGCTTGGCCCGTGTTGTAGGGTAGGATCTTTGCAAAATCGCTCCATATCGGTAAATAAATTGATGTCTACTATACAATTACAGTAATAAGTAAATTAATAAACAATACATGATTGGACAGAATTAAGGACGCATTTTGATAATCTCCAACATATACTAACTTAGTTTAATATTCTCTAACTTTAATAATCTCTAAACTTAAATAGTCTCCTATACATATATGCTGTTTAATAGCCTTTCGCATCTAAAGCCCCCTTCTGTAACTAGCCAACTTAACACTTGCTTTTTGTATTTTGGTCTAGTGAACTTCTAGGGACAAAAAAAAATCATCACGTTGAAGGTTTGAATGTTGTAAGATAAATGAACTTTGTCGCCCTAAATGGGCTTCGATAAAAGTTGTACTTCGAGGTAGGAGGAGATTGTCCAATTTCTATCATTAATTTTTAAAGAAAATTCTCAGAGCCGAGAATGTGGGCCAGTAGAGGTAACATAAATCACGGGCTCCAGAAGTAGTAGGGAGAAAAGAAAAAGGAACAGGCGAGGTCTTGGTGAGGGAGGAGCCCCAGCCCATAACTCTTTCAGTAATACGAAGTAGCATACATATTTATGCTTTACGGGAGCCCCTTGTAGTTTACCCAAGAGGAATACCGCGAGAGGAGGGTACAAAGGTCAAGCCGGATGACTTAGTTCAGTCGGCGGCCGCCTTCAACAAGGAGGGCGCCTACAACATCGAGAGGTTACGGGCCCGATTCCCCTGGGAAAAAGAAGGTCCCCCTCTAATCATTTTCCAACTCCCTTGTCTCATTCGCGCTCTGTCGTTTTACAACTTAATTTTCTCAATCTGTGTCTTCTCCCTTTTCCGCTCCCGGTCATAGAGTATTTCCCCCAGCTCTTTTTTTTTTTTTTGCCCCTAACATCCGGAGAATGAAGAGTGAAGACTTCCGGTGGATAATATTTCTCGAGAAAGAATTTTTCATACCCCAGTAAAATGCTGAAGCAGTACGAAGGAAGCCTTGTTACATTTTAGCCCTCCCAAATCGAATAGCGAACCGCAATTTTGGTTTGTTATTTTCAATAATGAACCCTAGGAATCGACCTAAGAAACTAAAATTGAACCCCCCTCAAAATTTGTTGGTTTACGTTTCAAGGCAGGTAGAATCCGAAAATCACAACAAATTTGCCGTCCATTCGCTATACGCGACAATGTCCTTAGTTCCCATGGACCGATTTTGATGAAATTTGGTATATGGGTTCCATTTGGGGTCTAACTGGTGGAAAATAATGGTTGAAATTTTCAAAATGCCCTAGCTCATGAACTTTCACAATAAAGCTACTGTTTTTTCATGAATTTAAAAGAATAGGTTCTGACTTTTTATATTCAAATGAAAACACCAAGCGCTTCTGTAGGACCAACCGTTCGCTCCCAAAAAAAACTTAAGGGGGTCTCAGTCGGTCGCCGTTCGTTACTCGTTCCGGGTCAGTATTTTACGAAATTGAAGGCGCACAAACTTAAAAAGTTGTACATAAATTTGAAATTTTAGATGATTTTAGAAATTCATTAGAGCACGGTCCTAGGGAGTTGAAGAACTGGAATATTGCCGCTGGAATCATCAAAATCGAACAATAATTGCCAGATAAAAACTGCAAATTATTAGACAAAGGTTTATTATTATTCTATATAGATCACTCGTCTGCAAAGAACTCGGCTTTGCCACCGTCACCTACCACGTACCTACAGCGATCGCATTTCGGTCATTGAAATGTGAACGGAGATTAGGCCTCTTTTGCGATTCACACTCGTGTTTCTGATTTTTCTTATGTCCAACCCCGCTCGTAGGGAGCGAACGGTTTGTTCTACAGAGCTCCGCATGGTCTCAAAAAATGCTAAAAATTCTATACTATCTTGAATTGATGAAAAAACAATACCTTTATATCGAAATTTTTTGAGCTAGACGTTTTCAAAATTTCAACCCTTATTTTTCAACCCATAGAAGTGACCAACATCAACCAAAAGGCGGCACAACTAGACCCCAAATGGAGCTCATATACCAAATTTCATGAAAATCGGTCCATGGTAACTAAGGAAAGTGCCGCGGAGGGACGGCCAAATTCGTATTCGATTACTGGATTCTACGTACCTTGAAACGTAAACCGTCAAATTTTGAAGGGGGGTAAGAAATTTTTTTTCTTGGTCGATTTCAAAGGTTAATTATTGAAAATAAAAAACCAAAATGGGAAAAACCGGTAATTGAGTTATATTTTTCCCATAAAATGTAGCTAAACTTGAAATTTTCAAGGATTTTAGAAAGTCATTGATGCAAGGGCCTTGGGAATTGAAAAACTGAAAGATTGCCGCTGGAATCATCAAAATTGAACAATAATTTCCAGAGAAATATGGGGAAAATATGGAAAAACCCGTTTATTCAGTATTTTTTCTCATTTTTCTTAGGCAATTATTGTTCGATTTTGATGATTCCGGCAACAACATGTCAGTTTTTTAATTCCCTAGAGCCGAGCTATGACGAATTTTTAAAATCATTTAAAATTTCAAATTTAGGTACAACTTTTTTAGTTTTTGCCCCTTCAATATCGCGAAATACTGTAAAGGAACGGATACAAATCAGAAAAACGAGCGTGAATCGCTAAAGAGGACTAATCAAATGTTAGCTGACCAAAATACAATTGCTGTTCGTTTCTTCGAGTTGTACTCAGTTTTGCGTCTTTAGCAATCAGTAATCAAAGTTCCTAATGAAAGCACCCACAACTACCAATTTCTTCGAATTGAATGTGAATCGTGAATTTCTTCAAAATAAACGAGATCGTGAATCGAAAATATGGTTGGAAGTTAGTGACAACGACAAAGCTGTGTCCTACGCAGACGTGTGATCTACACAGACATATAATAAACCGTTGTGTTACAATTTGCAGCGGTTTTTTGTCATCCGATGGCCCTTGGTTATCGAAAGATACGTAAATTCAAAGAGTTCCT
This sequence comes from Apolygus lucorum, assembly GCA_009739505.2. Taxonomy (NCBI): domain Eukaryota; kingdom Metazoa; phylum Arthropoda; class Insecta; order Hemiptera; family Miridae; genus Apolygus; species Apolygus lucorum. The sequence goes on from CM019176.2 coordinate 14,055,896, forward strand.
TCATAGTTGTTTTGAATCAATTGGGATTTATACGAATTGTAATACACTAATTGATACATCGTTTGTTTAATTACAGGATTACCACCAAGTTGAGTCGACTTGTGTGTTTTTAATTAATTAATCAAAACTTAATTTTATTAATCTGCATGCATTCCCCCTCAAATAAACAACCAAACTGCATAGCAGAACGATGTCACTACTTCATTTCCGAATCGAAGTTTAATTACAGTTCTAATCAACTGAGTTGGAAAAATAATCACGCTCTGGAAAACGAAAAAATAACGCACGCCTCGAGAAATTCAGTTACGTCTTTAAAAATCGTTAAGTTGTGAAAAATCGAGTTGGAAAAATGTTAGCCATTTTGGTTTATTATTTTCAATAAAAACCGTTGGAAATCAAGCAAGAAACAAAATTGTAACCCCTCCTCAAAATTTGATGATTTACGATTCAAGGTTCGTAAAATCCGAAAATCGAATGAAAACTGTTCCGTCCGTCCGCCGTACGCGGCACTTTTCTTAGCAACACTGGACCTATTTGGTTCAAATTTGGTATACGGGCTCCATTGGGGGTCTAGTTGTGCCGCGAAGCTATGGTTGATGTCAATCACCACTAAGGGATGAAAATTAAAGGTTGAAATTTTCAAGAGTGCCCTAGCTCAAAAACTCTCGAAATAAATTGTCATTATCATAATAATTGGTTCTGATGATTTCGCTCATGGCTACTTGTTGCCTCACCCGCTTAAGAGGAGCGGAGTTCACCAACGACCCAACCCGAACAATCATCAAGATCTGCCATACGCCTTCAGTGGTCACCAACCCAGATGACCTCCCGGGCCGACTAGCCTTGCAAAACGCCATAGTACGTGAATGATTATACAAACCAACCGCCCAGTTGAAACGACGTCAGTATTTACCAGAACATGAAAAGAATACAAATAAGTCTGCATTGGTTTCCTACCACGAACCTCCATTGAACCCTTATAATTATGTTACAATAAAATAAATAGTATAATGAATAATGTTACGGTTCTGAGCAGGAACGGCGTAGAAGGCTACCCCACCATCAAGACCGCTCGGTCTTGCTGGCTTTTGCCTACCTCTTCATTTCCGTTTTTCTTCCATCGAGATCTCTTTACAAGCCGCAACCATTCTTCAAACTAATCCAGTTGTGTTTCAATCTAGTACATGAAATCCCAACCGTACCTCGTAGATCGTCTGAGGAACCCGGGTTCAATTCCAAGTCGCCACATCACATTTTTTTTTTTTTTTTTTTTTTTTTTTTTCATTTAATAAATTACGTGTTTTGAATCTAATACGTCGAATCCCAACCCATGTGAAGTGTAACTCCATGAAATATCCCCCGGCCCATGACTCGGTGCAATATCCCCCTGTCTCTTCCCCGGATTTCCTTTCTCAAATTCACTATTTGTTTTTGTATGCTTTTAGCAAGCTTTTCAGGTAGTTATATTAGAAGCCGTCAGTGATTATATCAGGCCATGCTCAAGCACTAAGTGTAAAATTTATATCTGACCAGGAAGGATTTTCACAAAGGCAGGCTTTGGGTAGATAAGTAATGGTTATTAGGAATGTAAAGTACAGCTCTGCAAGCAAAGAATTGAAAGGAATTCACAGCCGTTAACACATTATCTCAGTTGTTTAGTAAATAATATAACGCAAAAGACCATGTCGTAAATCCAACAGAAAAACTAGTGTGATTTTGGTTCATCATTGAAAATAATGCACCAATGGAATCGACCAAGAGAAAAAGTTAACCCCCACTCAAAATTTGTTGGTACGAAGTTACGAAGAATCCAAAATCGAATGAAAATTTTGCTGTCCGTCTGCCGTCCGCAGCACTTTCCTTAGCTCTCATGGACCGATTTTCATGAAATTTGTATTTTCTAAGGGGTAAAAAAGAAAATTAAGAAAAAGGAAAATTAAGTGTTGAAATTTTCAATAGTACCCTAGCTAAAACACTATCGTTTTTTTCACCGATTTTAAATAGTATTAAATTTTTAAAGACCACCCGGACCTCTGAAGGACAAACCGTTCGGTCCCTACGAGAACTTAAGGGTAGGACTTACGATAAATTAGAAACACGAGTGTGAATCGCAACAGAGGCCTGATCTCAGTTCAAATTTCAACTGACCAAAATGCGAAAGGCTGTGCTCAGTTTTGCGTCCTCAGCAACCAGTAATCGAATTCCTTAATAATTAGGGCAACCTCAACTCCCTATTTCTTCGAATCGAGTGGGAAGCGTTTATCTCTTCCAAATAAAATTGATTGTAAAGAGGCTGTGTAGTAGGTTTGTACCTAGGTAGTGACAATGGCAAAGTCGTGTTCTTTGCAGACGAGTGATCTATATAGACAAACAATTAACCTTAGTGTAATAATTTTCAGCGTTTGAAAGGAGTTACCACTCGTTTGCGATGTGTTATTTCTTGGTTCAGTTCCACAATTTTTACTACTTCCCACTTCATCCAAAGGCTTTGTTGCTGTGTATTAAGAATCCTTTTCTACGAATTTGTTTTGATGGAGAAATACGTGCAGCCCTCTTGGTTATTGAAATGATCCCATCACTAAAACGCTGCAACTTATTACACAATGTTTATTATTTTTCTATATAGGTCACTCGTCTGCAAAGCCACCAATCATCCAACATGAAGAAAAACATCGATCGCATTTCGGTCAGCTAAAATTTGAACGGAGATTAAGCCTCTTTTGCGATTCACACTCGTGTTTCTGATTTATCGTACGTAAAACCTTTAAATTCTCGTAGGGCGCGAACAGTTTGTTCTACAGAGCTCCGCGTGGTCTCAAAAAATTCTATACTATTTTAAATTGATGGAAAAACAATACCTTTATATCTAAATTTTTTGAGTTAGGGCGTTTCAAATTTGATTTTTGGACCCTTAGAAGTGATCTACATCAATCAAAATCATTGGAGCACAACTAGACCCCAAATGGAGCCTACATACCAAATTTCATCAAAATCGGTCAATGTTAAGTGGGGAAAGTGCCGCGTACGGCGGACGGCGGTCGGACGGCCAAATTTTTTTCGATTTTTGGATTCTACGTACCTTGAAACGTAAACCATCAAATTTTGAGGGGGTGTTAAAAAAATTGTTTCTTGGTCGATTCCAAAGGTTCATTATTGAAAATAATAAACCAAAATCGATCGCATTTCGGTCAGCTAAAATTTGAACGGAGATTAGGCCTCTTTTGCGATTCACACTCGTGTTTCTGATTTTTCTTATGTCCAACCCTCAAATTCTCGTAGGGATCGAACGGTTTGTTTTACAGAGCTCCACGTGGTCTCAAAAAATTCTAAAAATTCTATTCTATATGCTGAATTTTTTCAGCATTCAGAGCGGGGAAGTTGTTAAGGTCGCTTACAGGGTTCTTTGGCCTTTGTGGTAGGTTCTTGAAAGTTTTAGAACCAACAGCAACGGAACTGTAGAGCCACCAAAATCACGTAAAATCTCAACTTTTGGAAAATCTTAACATTTCCACCACTTTTGACCGTCAAATGTTATAGAAAACGTATTTTTAGAGAAAACATGTCATAGTAAAAGTTGTAGAGAGTTTAATTAGCTATCAAATTCATGTTTTTTACATTTCGTTCAGCTGTTGCGACATATTGCGCGAGTTCTGCCTATTTCAATAGCTGCGTACAAACTGCCGTGGGCTCAGTCTACACATCGATGAATCGTTAGATTAGGAGTGACCGGTGGAGAGGGCTCAGTTTACACATCGGATTAACGACTCGGGCTCAGGGCTCAGCCCACAACCACCCGTTCTCGTTTTATCGGGAAAATCGAACTATCGAGAAAATCAGATTTCTCAAGAAATGTAGCTCCCAATGTTATTTACAACGGCCATAATATACTCTTGTAATGATTTATCAATAGATGCCACATTGTGCAGAAAACGTGACTGGCCTAGTCATGGTTAGACTAAATATGGAGGCAAGAGAGACAAGAAAACCAGGTTTGGAATTTGTCGAGGCCGTTCAAATAAAAACCGGAATACCGAGATTTGTTTGAAATGACTCGGTTCTTGTCTTCTGTTTTTGTAGCCAACTGTGGAAACCCTCTTTCTTTGTATTTGCTGTGGCGAGGCATACTTGAAAGCCTTCCGTCTTCAACTCTCTCGTTTACCTTCATTTCCGGTATCGCTAATTCCGGTGTTTCTCTCTGGTTTCGTTTGCTCATTGTGCTTCAAGAACCCCAGCTGAAATTATTTCAGCGAAAGTGGAAGTAAGAAGATTTTCTACCCAGCGACCCAATATTCGTACGTCAACTTCCTTCCTCAACAAAGTAGAAAACGTCTGCCAAGATAGATGGTCAGTACAGATTCCTTCCATAAAATCATATGGACGTATAGTTTCACTTGATGAGTATGATGAAAAAACGCTGCAAATTATTACACAAAGGTTTATTATTTTTCTATATAGATCACTCGTCTGCAAAGAACACGGCTTTGCCAGTGTTACCACCAACCAACTTGAAGAAAAACATCGATCGCATTTCGGTCAGCTAACATTTGAAGAGATTCGGCCTCTATTGCGATTCATACTCGTGTTTCTGATTTATCGTAAGTCCAACCCTTAAATTCTCGTAGGGAACGAACGGTTTGTCCTACAGGGCTCCGCGTGGTCTCTAAAAATTCTAAAAGTTCTATACTATCTTAAATGGATGGAAAAACAATACCTTTATATCAAAATTTTTTGAGCTAGGGCGTTTTCAAAATTTCAGACCTTATTTTTTTTACCTTAGAAGTGACCTACATCAACCAAAATCTTCGGGGCACAATGTCTTAATCCTTGACTCGAAAAGAGGTAAGGGACCTATCCGATAGGAAATTTAAAATTCTTTCCAACGGTATCCTCAAATTGTATTGATCACAGCCAAGTAAAGGAGTTATGACCGATTTAATGACGTAAGGTCAAAAGCACGAAAAAAGTTTAACCCATTTCCGGCCACTGATGCATTTTTGCATCGTCGTAATAATGATTTTTTTTATTATTGAAAAAGTCGAAAAACTTTGTGGGCGAATTTTTTCTCGTTCATGCTATTCCTAAACTTTTCAAAAAACATTTTCTTCGACATTCGAGATTAGGGAATTTTTTTTGAAAAAGAGGCCTTTTGGCCGAAAGCGTGATTATGGTGGCACAAATTCGATCCTGGGCGGGTGAGCGTTCTGGGCCATGAGTCGAAACAGATTCCGGTCCATAAATAGATTTTTACATTTTACGTAGATTTTTTAAAGATTTTTGTCAACTAAATGGATAAATCATATCGATTTGGAAAACTAAGACGTCTCAAATCCTATAATATGTTAAATTCATAAAATTTGGAGCATTTTCGCTCTCGATTAGTGAGAAAATGATGCCTTATTTCGGCGGGCATTCTGTAAAATAGTTCACCCTCCTCCTCCCATTACTCTGTTATTTCTACCCTTGGCTTGAAATGGGTTAAAATCAAAATAACTTTAAAACGAAGCCTTTAAAAAAATTGCTTTGAGACATTTTTTGTTGCAAATCAGTTGTAAAATCGACTCGTACAGTATGGCAGACCAGTTAGACTTACACCCTGTATAGAAGCTTATGTATAATTTAACACGTAAATTCACACTACTATTTATAGTAGTATTAATTATAATTTATTGCAAGTCGGCAACAAAATCTCTTATTAGTCAAATTCCCTTCCTTCCAATCAAATTCACTTCTCAAATCGGCATGGAGTTGTCATTAACTGGCCCTGAATATTTGAAACAACATATCTAGCAAGTAAACACAATAGTCTAGAGAGCGGAGGAATCGATTTGTCATGGGTAAAATTCCCCAGGAGTCAGAACAATAATAAATTCACATACGTACACAGTGTGCGTACATGTTCGACGTAACTTAACAAAATCTGAGGCCTTCTTGATGAAGGGAACCGTGACAGTTCGAAAACAGTCGGAACAAATGTCTATATGCACCGGTTCCAATTGCAACAAGCAATTCAAACAGCTATGGACGAAGAGAGGCATAACTCATCTCATCTTGCCTGATCAAATATTTACGAGCCCTTCTGAACCCCCCTTTCGCGGGGAGACGACCTTTTTCCCGCCGATTTCTCATCAGGTTAATCAGGTTCGTGCGTCTGTTGCACGTGCGATAGAGTTCGGGGAGCAGTCCTGTTCCGGGTCAATAATGTTTGTTCGGCACGAACACCCGAGATTTTGATCCCTGCGGACGTACAAATACGCGAGAACGCCCTGATATGCCGAATACATCCTGTAAAACACGAACGTCAACCTGTGCATCACAGTTGCTCAGCAGGTGCAAATCGTCAGGTAAATCAACTCTGCTACACCCGTAAGCTGTGAGAGTTACAGGCCAAACTTACAGCAACAATTATGTCTTTCGATCAATTCGATAATGTCTTTTTTTATGCTCTCAAGGTATTTCAGTTGCAAATTACACATTTTTGAAGAAATACAATTCGCGCAACATAAGTTAATGGGTGAATTCCAAAAAACCCTTCAGGTGAAGCTGTGGTTAAGAAAAAAACAATGGTGTTGTCAATTTATGTTGGATAAGTTTTATATCGTCATACTGCCAACGTAATATGGTGTTTATTCGTTCTAAAAGGTATCATTTAAGTCAATTATGAATGATTGATCTAACAAGTGGTAAACAACCAAACCTGATTAGGGTAGGTTCGTATAAGATTTAAGAGCATGAATATGGTTTTTGGTAGATCAAAATTTGATCATTTAAAAAATTTTCTACACAACATTTAATGTTGTGTAGAAATAAGAGTCAAAAATAAATAAACCCTGCTTTTCATTTTGAGACCTTATATACTTCGATACGGATCTCCACTGCACGGACTGAGGATTCAATCCAATTAGTATAATTAAAAAGTAAATAAAACACAAACGGTGGATACAGCTTTCGTACAAGTACGCAACCACGAGAGACATTTTATGTCTTATGTTTAATAAATTGAGAGCTTTCCAATGAGTGGTGAACGATTTTTGTGGGGTGGAAAATGAGGAAGTTAGTTTTCCCTAGGAACGATTGGTTGTACGTGAAAATCATCAGAAATTTCCGCGTAACGCTCCCCTCGTAACGCTCCCCTCATAACGCTCCCCGTGTGACGATTTTTCATTTATGTGCCATAGTAAAGACATAAAATGTGAAAATCGTTTTTGTTGTGACTCCATGGGAACACAATTTGATTCAGGACAATTTTGTTACTTCTCCCCCTGCTGGACTACTTACTACCCTGCACAATTTTACTGACTAGATATTATTGCATCCAAATTGGTAGCGAGCAGTCAAGTACGTCAGCATTCCAATTTGGAGCTACTACTAGTTAACTACCGGCCGTTGACTGGAACTGACTCGAAGACGTCTCAATTCAATAGTAATGTGGGAATTTTGATCAAAAGGTTAGTAAGCAGTCTTATAAGGTTTGGAGTAAGCAATGATTTGACTTGGGAAATTTGGCAAAAAAGCCGGTTTGTAATTGGCTGAAGGCTAGGAACTTTTTGAATTGAATGGTGCCACAAGGGCCGGAGTACGCCCTTATACCCCTCTGGTTATATCCCCTCTGGCCCCGCACCGCTTTCTGCGGCTTTAGCGCATCACGCAACTTGTTATCTTTATTATTGTCTTGTTTTTACATCGGATGACCGGTTTCCTCTTTTGTTAAATTATTTTTTACATTGTAACCTACTTTATGACATGTTACTTTTTATAGGACTATTTTTATTGACGATTGTTATATACATTTTATGTATAATGGCAATAAAAAAACATATTCATTCATTCATTCATTTAACGAAGAGGTAGTTGCGAGAGGGGGTGAGTCCCCACTCGAGGCAACCCCCTTCCCACCCTCATATTCCTCCTCATATTTTGCCAGGACCTCTTTCGTTATTTTTATTGCGAAAATACTATAATAAATAGTGGCTCACCACAGTTTTTAATTAGTTTTATTAGAAAATATAATTTTGTTGTGAAGCTAAAATTTTTTAACTTAAAGGGGACAGAACTTCGATGAAAGAAGCAGGACCTATCAGTTCAGAAGCTGAACTTGGATCTGATTGGAGGTCGTGAAAAAAAGTATATATTTGAAGAAAAATACCCTTCCATTCACCCCGAACTCGTTCCCACATGTAAATTGTTATCCCCCCCCCCACCCGATTTTCCGTATAGCTACCGAACCACCGTACTGTATGCACACGGTGTTATTTTTTTTTTAAATAGTGGTCTATATTTAAGCTCTGCTCGTCCACAAACTCATAGAGTACCCACACGTGCATTTTTGTTTTTTGATTTTCAGAAGGGAGATTTTCACCATACCAACATTCTGTAGGCTCAGGGTACTTACCCATGTTTTGAACATGTTAGGTGCCCATATTCAAGCTCGCCTCGTCTCTACGAACTCATCGAGTGCCCACTCAGCTATTGATTTTTTTTTTTTTGGTACAGCAAATACACTCTTGCTCAAAATTAACGCATCACCATCCATTTTTTCGTTTATCTCTTTCCTTCTTCCCTTATAAATTTTGTATCCTGGACTGGCCACCAAGGAGCCTAAACATGAATCCGATAGAGCATGTTTGGGACATGCTGAAAAGAAGAATTCGAGCCAGAGATCCACCATCAGACAATCTTCAGCAGCTGGAAACAGCAGCGAAAGAGGAATGGGACAATATCCCCAGGAAGGTATCCAAAACTTGATTAGAGGCATCGGTCGATAGCTGCAAGCCCTCACCCTAGCTAGAGGAGGTAATACCAAGTATTGAAAAGCTAAACTGGCATAATTCAAACCTTTTTTTCAATTTTTATAATTTTACCCCAAGAAGTACATTTTTCTATAATTCATTAAAAAAATATTTTTTTCTCGAATTTGTGCCTTTTTTGGCTACATTTTTTTCTGAGTTTGCAAACAATGTGTGCAAATAGATAAAAACTTGATAAAGGGAAAAATAAGGGGGCAAAGAAATAGATGGTGGTGCACTAATTTTGAGCAGGAGTATATCTTTATGCTGGTTTTCATTATTTAACTCAATTGCTTTAACTTAAGGTTTTGACAGGGTGCGTCGGTGGTCTAGTGGACAGTGTACCCGACTGCCGTGATAAGATAAGGACCGTCTAGCGGGGACGCGCGTTCGAGTCTGGTCGCCGCAGAAAGTTTTCTGTCTATTAGACGATCGGCAATCTCTCGTTCCAACCCAGGGCGGTGATGTTTGGGGAGCCATGAGCGAAATCATCAGAACAAATTCTGATCTCCCCTTAGGGAGACAGCTGATGACGTCCGCGACGCCAAGAATGGCAGTCGGACGAAAATTCAACCTGAAATGGTTGCTTACTTTACTTTACTTTTTACTTAAGGTTTTGACAGGACGCGAATAATTATTCGGTTATAATGATTATAATCATTCAGGAAGGTCTAAAAAGTAAAAAGCGAGTGGAAATTTATTGATGTTAAAGATAATGTTTCTTTTCTGCCTTGAAAAGCGAAAATAAAGCTTTTACCACCTTGGTATATTCGGAAGTTAAAACCTAAGTATTTGCACTTTTCCAACACCATGACAAGGTTGCAACCATCACCCAGATATTGCTGGGTGCCACTCCTTTTGGTTCCGACACCGCTGCTCGTCTGCTCCTTGTCCAAGCAGTCATTGAAAACGTGGACATCCAGGATAATGCAAGACCTGCCGGGCTTGAAGGCAACAATGTAGGGATTCTTAGTCTGGTCACTAAGCATGCGATACGATCTCTCTCACCCTCTCTCTCTCTCTCTCGCTCTCTCTCTCTCTCTCGCTCTCTCTCTCTCTCTCTCTCTCTCTCTCTCTCTCTCTCTCTCTCTCTCTTACAGGCTGTTCACGTAATTTCATTTCATGGTTTCGATCGTATCTGAGCGACAGAAGGCAATGTGTTAAAACTGCAAGTGGTACTTAAATAGTCAAATTGGCAATGCATAAGTAGAGGTACACCGCAGGGATCAACTCTTTCGAGTTTGACTTTTGCTTTATCGATAAACCAAATCTCAGATGCGATTTCAAACTGCAAGTATAGCATGTATGCTGATGATTCAAAATTTGAATCATCAGCATACATGCTATACTTGCAGTTTGAAATCGCATCTGAGATTTGGTTTATCGATAAAGCAAAAGTCAAACTCGAAAGAGTTGATCCCTGCGGTGTACCTCTACTTATGCATTGCCAATTTGACTATTTAAGTACCACTTGCAGTTTTAACACATTGCCTTCTGTCGCTCAGATACGATCGAAACCATGAAATGAAATTACGTGAACAGCCTGTGAGAGAGAGAGAGAGAGAACCACTATTGACTTCTTTGATGGTTTCATTTAAATCATTCACCGTGGTTGAAATATTAAGATTTAATCTTAATATTTCAACCACGGTGAATGATTTAAATGAAACCATCAAAGAAGTCAATAGTGGTTTATCCATGTTGAACACCTGGTGTCATAAACATGGTCTTGTGTCAAATCCGAATAAATGTACAGCTATGACAGCTGGCCATGCTAGATTGCTATCAAAGTTCAGCAAAAAAGCGATAGCTAGGATAGAAATTGATGGAATTAATTTACCTGTTGTAAATAATGCAAAATGTCTTGGTGTCGCACTTGAGGATAATCTTTCATGGAATATTCAAACGAATGCCATTGTCAAAAAATCCACTCGCTTATGTACAGTTTTCAGAAGTTTCTCAAGTACAAGACCATATCAATAAAACTGAAATTGTTTAATACCCTGATTGTGCCTCATCTTCATCAGGTGGCTTCAGTAATGAGCGATTTGAATTACGAGCTCTCATTGAAGTTGCACAGAACACTTACCTAACTCATGCATACGTTTTATACTTAATTTATCTTTTGAAGATAAGGTCATAGATAAATACAAGCAATTAAAAATACTCCCTTTTAATAAATTACAAGATTATTCTATTCTCACAACAATGTAATAAAGTAATTAAATCACAAAAACCTCAATATCTATTCAAATTATACTCCATTATGTCTGGTTCACGTTCTCTTAGCACTCGTTTTTCAAAGTTAACTTTTTACTTCCAAAATGCCGAACTACTGTTTACCATAAATCATTTTTATTCAAATCAGTTAAATTGTACACTGATCTTCCAACCGATATCAAAATTTGATATCATATAGATTATTAGGAAAAGTATGTTAAGAAAGCAAATGTTTTGTCTATAACGCCTATAGTTAAATAAGCGCTAGGTGCGTTTTGTACTTTCTGGACATTCTGCCCTCAGGATAGAAGATAATGATTCGTTTTTTTTTATCGTAGTATTTTATGATTTTTCCTCAAAAAGGTTTTTTTCTCTTGTTAATGTTTTATTTTTGTTATTGATGACTGACTCAACTCTCGTTAATAGTAAGAATGGTCGTTAACGACCAATATTTTAGAGTTTAAATAAATCGATAATCAATCAATCAATCTATCTTGCTCTCTCGACATCCCACAAGATGACAAAGCACCCACTACGTGGTAGAGACGTTAATTTCCCTCCAACATGCACGTCAGTATCCGGTCCAGCGACTACCGCTCAATCACCGTACTCGAAGCTTTCTGAGCACAGTAAGAGTTCTTTACCACCCACTGACTAGATGGTGTTGCTAATGCTAACTGCTGCCTGACAAAATCAAGATCAACAGCAGCACGAGCCACCTCCCAACTCGACCCATAGAGTGGAATTTTAAACTACCTAAATTGATTTCCGAAGAATGCATTAAACAAACCTACTTTCTTATTGTAGATTTTGCCTCGAATTTTTGTGTGGTTCCTGCAGCAAGATGTAATAATGGTGATATGAGTGTAGTTACTATGATTAAGCCATCACTTGTCTCTGAACGTTGTTCATACCTGCTACAAATTTCACCCCGAATATGTGATATTGAGTCAAAGTCCGCAGAACAAGTTTGTTGTTCGGTAGTGAGGAGACCGTAAGTTGATTCCATTCTGGCAGTGTGTTCGGGCTCTAGAAGAGTTATGACATGCCGGAGTCCCGACGGCGGTCAAATTAAATCGAGGTGAGTTGGGAGAGAAAAGTTCGTTGGAAATATAGGTCAACCGAATACCTTCACAGTGACTGATTGAATTTGGGGGTATTTCTCCAACGTCCAGCCATAGGTAAACGACTAGGGTCTCCTTTGACGTAAGGGCTGATAACGTCATTATATAGAGTTCAAAAGTAATATGGAAAAATTTCATAAATGTGAACTTCATCCTGATTAATCACATGGTTCACAACCCCCTGAAAAAACTGTATTGCTTGGAAAGGTGGATAGGAATACCTTATTTTGTTTTCTTTAAAAGGCAATAGATTTTTAGCATGGAACATGCTTTAGCCATCACCTAACTGGGCAAAAACGTGACAAAACCGCGAAAAGAAAGTAGCGCGGGATTTTGTAAAGATTTTCACTTTCAAACCGACCCGTTTCTAGGGAAATGTATCGGCGTTAGTTTTCATCAATTTGTGCGTAAATTAGGTATATACCGCCAAAACAGATGTAAACATGGACGAAGCTGAGTTATTACGAATTTAATCAAAGGATCTTGAAACCTAGGCGAGATTTTGTTATTAACGCGGGCTTGCAGTAATCCGTATAATTATGTTACAATTGAAGTTTATGAAAGTTTTTGATTATGAAGTTTTCTGTCGAAGTTATGTCACCTACACTTTTATGCATAGTAAGAACAAACTTCGATTTAGCGGATTTTGGTTTATTATTTTCAATAATGAACCTTTGGAATCGACCAAGAAAAACAAATTGTTTAGCCCCCCCTCAAAAATTTGTCGGTTCACGTTTCAAGGTACGTAGAATCCAAAAATCGAATAAAAATGTGGTCGTCCGTCCGCCGTACGCGGCACTTTCCTCACTTAGCATTGACCAATTTTGATGAAATTTGGTTGATGTAGGTCACTTCTAAGGAGTGAAAAATAAGGGTTGAAATTTTGAAATTCCCTATTTTGAAAGATTTTGATATAAAGGTACCGTTTGTCCATCAATTTAAGATAGTATTGAATTTTTTGAGACCACGCGGAGCTCTGTAGGACAAACCGTTTGCTCCCTACGCGAACTTAAGGAATTCAGAAACACGAGCGTGAATCGCAAAAGAGGCCTAATTTTCGTTCAAACTCTCAATGGCATAGCCATGTTCTTTGCAGATCTACATGTATATAGAAAAATAATAAACCTTTGTGTAATGATTTCTGCGTTTTTATTCATGTAGTTGGCTGGCATCATTTTTCCAAAAAGTGATCGAAGGATCTTGTACCCCAGGCTTTTAGTTGCGACGTGCTCTTCGTCGTTTTAGAAGTTTTCCATTTCTTAATAATAAGAATACCTTCGGGACATCAAGAGTTGAATGAAATGACGAGCAATTTGAAAAGGAGGCCCATAAAGAGCTAAATTAAAACAATCACGAGTGTGAATCACAAAAGAGGTCTAATCTCCGTTCAAATTTTATCTGACTAAAATGCGATCGCTGTTCATTTCTTCGATTTGTATTCAGTTTTGCTTTCTGAGCAACCAGTAATCAAATTTCCATGTGAAGCTCTCTACTTTTTTTCGAATCGAGTTTGTATCGCAACCAACGTTTCGACCATGGTCGCACCCAAAATTACTGAATGAAGATGAAAGGTATTGTCGGTGTATCCTCGCCCTGTCACAATGCAATCCTGGCAGGTAGATTGAATGAGCATTTATGCCTTTCTGGATGCTCGATGTAGACATAAAACTGCGTTTGTCTGTTTCTACTCTTTGTTCAGTTACATCACTCCGAGCGGAACGTAGTCAATGAAGCGGAAGACCTCTCTAATGAGGGATGCTTCTTTTTTCACCTCTTTTTTCACGCTGAAAAAGAAAGCACCTCCCCCTCATTATCACAATCTCTTTGTTGCTTTTGATGAAGCAATTAACATACAACAGACCCCGAGGGGATCAGAGAGCACGAAAAAGCACCGCTGGAACCACTGCCGACTATTTGTTTTTTATTTCTCGGGAGCAAATACTCAATGAATATATCCCATATTTGTGGTCGTTCCAAATCACGGTCCCATTTGAAATACACCGGGGAGAAATTGATACGTCTTCCCACTCGAGTTAAAACGTGCAAATAAAGATTCGTTTTCATTTCGTCTCTAGCGGCAGACTTTGCTGCCAAATAGTATTTACAAAATATGAAGCAAATGAAAACATTGCAATCATGATGGTATACTTGTACAAACCTGAAAAGGAACGCGATGATATTATTGAGTATTGCCCTGATATCTGCTCAGTGTATTCCTCTTGAAGTCCACTTCTTCTACGTCTCATTTTTCACTAATATTTATGGGCACTTCTGTGCGTTTTTTCAGGTTTTTTTTTTTGCAGGTGAGAAAATCTTTAAAATCCACAGGTGGAGTTGGATCTCGTAAGATACCTTGAAGGGTCCGCGACTTCAAGGTTATGTGGGATACAAGCCCACTAAAAAAAAAAACCTCCTTTACCCCAAGTTGGAAGCTCTGCCTGGAACTGTTTAACACATTACTTCAGGCTGAGTACTGGGGCACTTCATCAGTTCTGGATGGCGGGACGGACCAGGTGTTCCGCTCTCTCTCTCTCTCTTTCCCTCGTTCTAACACTGCCTTCCTTGTCAGGATACTCCCTGCGTGCACTGCCACAAGAGTCCATCTCCTCTCACCTTCCAGCATCTAGCTGACTACAGCTTCTGGTGTTGAACTTTTGGGTGTAAACCCCAGCTCTGTTAGCAGCTGGTTTCTTTCAGCCGCCCATTTGAAGGAGGTGTGGAGCACATCATCGCCTTCTCTCTTCTAGCAGTGCTGACATGTTGGGGCAGTTACCTTTCCCATTTTATGCAGATAGGCAGACAATGCTCCTTGCTTCCTGTCCTTCCATTTCTGAATGTTTGGCACTAGCCGTGCAGTCCACCATCCTCTCTATTCTCTTGTCCACATCTTTTGCCAGCTTGCCATAGTGCGATCTCTTTCTTCCTTGGCTATGCGGGACCTGCCTCCTTCATCCCTTCTGTCGAATATTGAATATTCGACAGAAGGGATGAAGGAGGCAGGTCCCGCATGGCCAAGGAAGAAAGAGATCGCACTTTGGCAAGCTGGCAAAAGATGTGGAAAAAGATATGGCAAAAGAATTTCTTTTCCTCTCTGAAGCCATCACCCGAACACTTTTATACGTTGAACAGTTTGTTACGATGGACATTAAGAGATATTTTGATATTTTAGATATTCTGAACTTTGAATATTCGATATGTTGGAATCATTGATACATTGGTGTTGAGACCATGAAATTTTACTGCCTTCGAAAAGTGAATTCAGTTAAAATTAGCAAAGGGAACTAAATTGAATTTGCAATTAATCTTTTACTCTATAGGAAGAGGAGATAATTTTGAGTTTGGAAAATTGGTTTTCACCATCCTTTTGACATTTTCATGTCTTTGCTTTGGCACATAAACTGAAAAATCGTCACGAAAACTTGCTCACGCTACCAATAAACAAAATAGACTCACTGTGTTGAGTAGAGAACAATCAACTGTTTTGTTATTTTGATGCTTGGGTACATGAACTAACAACCTTACTTCACTACCTTGTTGTGTAGTGGTTGACATGAAAATATCCCAATGTGTTGCAGACTCGTATGCAAGCATTTTAGAAAAATTTTATATTTTTCTCACCAACGAATTTCTACATGATGAGGGAGCAAAATATGGTCTAGTTGGTTTTCACCAGCGGCTTCCTAGGCAAAATTCTATATAGGAAGTTGGTTTTCATTGAGAGTTCCTAGCAGAAAGTTGAGTTTCACCAGCGTCTTTCCAGATGAAACGAGAGCAAAATTTGGTCTAAGTAGTTGGTTTTCTCCAGCTGCTTCCTAAGCAAATTGTGATGTAGATGTTGGTTTTCACCGAAAGCTTCATACCAGAAAGTTGGTTTTCACACGGCAAAGTACCCAAGAGGTTGAGGTCGAGAACAGACCGGCACTTAATAAAATAAAATAAAATTATAACTTAATAAAACTAGTAGTGGACTGTCTGATTTGATCGATCTTTAGACCCTCTAATCTAATTATGGAAGAGGTGATAGTGGAAGAGATCGTCGGCCGGTGTCGTGAAGCAACTGTTACCAACTTCAGTGGTGAAGTAACCTCCAGAGAACCTCCAGCGCCTGTTAAGCAATCTTAAATGGACAAGAGCGACTCACAATTTTGGGTATTTAAATCTCTGGTGATTCAGTGTGGGAGAAGGACAAATACCCTGATTCCCCTCTTATCCGGTAACCTGCCCTTCAGTTCCCCGGCCCTTCTCTATCTATGAGAGAGCTAAATTACGAGGAAGAAGTAATAACAAGGATGTTTTGAGGTGAGTGCAGAACAGAGATTCAGACAAAAATGACCCTAGTATACGCCTGGGAGGCAGGAGTGCACAAAAGGCTGATGAATCACACGTGTGGTTTGGTTGTGAAATGATATTAAATATGAAATTTTCATATAATTATGCTAGGAGGCTTCATGAAATTTCTCAAGGCTTCATGAGTGCATGCTTCATGAAGGCATTCTCAGGCTTCATGAGTGTGGGAGAAGGACAAATACCCTGATTCCCCTCTTATCCGGTAACCTGCCCTTCAGTTCCCCGGCCCTTCTCTATCTATGAGAGAGCTAAATTACGAGGAAGAAGTAATAACAAGGATGTTTTGAGGTGAGTGCAGAACAGAGATTCAGACAAAAATGACCCTAGTATACGCCTGGGAGGCAGGAGTGCACAAAAGGCTGATGAATCACACGTGTGGTTTGGTTGTGAAATGATATTAAATATGAAATTTCATGAAATTATGCTAGGAGGCTATTAAAACAGTGAGACATTTCAATACATTGGAAGTTTTGAAAGGTTGGACTTTTTAATTTTATAGATATTTTGACCCATTGAAAGTTTTAAAAGGTAGGACATTCTGATCTGATTAGACACTTTTAAATCTTGGGAATTTCGGTAAATTGGAAGTTTTGAAATATTGGAAATTTTGATAAGTAACACATAATTTGATACCTTGAATTTTGTTTGGGAGTCCCTGGCCCTGGCTTGAGTCATCCGCATACCTCCAGCTTTCTTGCCTCTATTCAGACCGCTTTGCTCAATTGGTAAATGCTAGAGAGAAAGGAAGTCCGAATCAGAAATATCTTGATCTACTGCCCGAAACCTCGCGAGTGAAATTTCCTCGTCCGATAATATTCTGAAGGGTTGAAAGGGATTTCCCCGACTAACCAACCCCATCGAAAAAAGAACTGTAGCCCGAGAAAAGTCAAGTGGTTTCTGCTTTTCTCCGCGTGGATAGGGTGGAGCGAAAGGTTTCATTGCGGGGTGGAACAGGTACTTTCAAAGGCCCAATTGCCCTGAGGAAGCTTTCTTCGTGAGGGGGGATCTTGAAAAGATTCTTTTCAACCACGAAGGACTCTTTCGAGAAACTATTTCGGAAAATTGAAGGACGGGAAGCGATACAGAAAGCCTTCTATGAGAAGAAAACAGGGCTGGATTCATATTTCAAGGTTTCGGGAGAATATTATATTTTTCAACTCCGACCCGCCCCCTCGAGATGGTTGTTCCCGCCCAGGTTTTCCTTCAACCACTGATTATGGCTTCAGAAGGGCCGTGTGCGCCTGGAGCTGCAATATCCGTTTTGAAAACGCCGAGTTGTATACGGAACAAGGTTTCCATCCAGGGAATTATGAATGGTTCAGCCGTGGCTCGTGGGTTTGGGTGGGTACAAAATAATGAATGGCAGCGCTCCCGGGGAAGCAAAAGAGGACCATTCTGGCTTCTTCGTCATCGTTATTTTTCTACGCCGTTTTTCTTCTTTTTATGGTTGAAATGAAGATTTCAGCGGCATAACCTGTCAGGGAACCTCAATAACTCAAAGAATTTTTTTTGGGCGCAAATTCGAATACACCTTTCTAGAGGTTTTCTGTTGACTTATTCGTGACTACTAAATAACAAAAGTGCGCGACGTCCCTCGTTTCCAAGAGAAGAGCCTGCAGCGTAGCGTTTTATCAGGACTGAGTACACAATGTCTAAGAACCAGCTTGAACAGAAACAAGTTTGGTTCAAAATCTTATATAAATAATGGATATTGTCGATCGCAATGAAGGCGGTTGGTCTGGTAGACAAGATAAGAACTGTCCAATAATGTTGAAGGTTTTCCACAATTCTCTACGATACGACATTCTACTGATCGTGATCAATTTCATAGACACATTAAAACAAAGAAAATTATCAATTGATGTTAAAAGACAATCACAATCGCCAGCGCCACTGATGGTACAATGGTGATTGCCGTCCTAGAAGGACACGTATTATTCCAATAAAGACCACAAACATGTGCGTGTTATCGTGAGAACCAGGTGTTCGACGGACAAGACCCTGCGCCAGCTTCCCTTCGTCTAGAACATCTTTCTATTGTCTCGTCTAGAGTCACCTGAATAATATATACCCCCTACAGGTAACACGGATGCAATCCAGTCCAAAACTCTGTCTTGAACATTTCATACCTGTGACGTTCATATTAGGCGGAAGACCTGAGCCATAAAGTGGACGAATAGGAAGAGAGTTCACTGGCCCTGTGACAGGGGAAAGGAGGGACACCAGTCTCGTCACCGCGTTTATTTTCTTTCCGGCCCGACCCCTCTCGATTATTGCCAAGTTTTTACTGAATAAAGCTTACTTTATCCATAGTAAGGCAGAGGCAATGTCCATAGTAAAGAAGAAAGAGCGAGAGGAGACCATCCGTAGGTGGCAAGCAGATCTTGTCTGTGAAACCCGTGGAAGGTGGACAGCCCTCATAATTGACGAACTAAAGGCTTGGTTGGAGAGAATACACGGTGAGATGAGCTATTACCTGACTCAATTCCTTTCTGAGCATGTATACTTCCGCTCCTTCTTAGTAAAGCTCGGCAAAGCCACTGATCCAGAATGCAGATACTGTGGGATAGAAGAGGATTATATCTGCCACACTTTCTTCACATGCCCGCAATGGAAGGATATGAGGAGGAGTGCCGAAGAGGTCATCGGAACATTACGTCCACAGATAATCATACATGAGATGACTAAGAAAAAGTCGCGCTGGGACGCAATGGCAGTATTTGACTAAAGCAGTCCTCAAAGCAAAAAAGCTGGGAAGATGAGGAATAGAATTGATGGAGAGATCAGACTAGAGAGCAGAAGTAGGAACAGCCTTTTGGCACAAAAAAAGGCTTTATCTGAAGTAATACTGTACAAGTAGTTCCGGGGTGAGTCCTAAGCAGAGGGAGTAGGGTTTTAGTTGGTAGGCCCAATGCTGGGGAGTCCAACACTGTTGGGGTGAACTTCCCCTTCGCTCTTAAAGAGTTTCCCCACTCCCGTAAAAAAAAACCTCTTTTTGCCCGCCTTTGCATTTGATTTTCATTCTCCCTCCTCCCACTCCTCATATACCCTACCACCTTCTAAAACGATCATGTAACGTTTCCGAAAAATGTGTTGGTTGGTTGATAGACGATGAAAATTGTCAATCCAGAACAAATTGACCTCATAGAAACAGGTCATTAGGCCAATCTGGTCATCATGCACCACCAATGCAATCGTGACATAGTACAGTGATTACTCAACCAATGAAGACATCCATTAGGACCTAGTAATGCCCTCAATAAATGTAAGGTAAATGAAGACGCAGGTAATTCCGGTAGGAAGGTTTATTGTAGACTGACTGACAAGGGTGACTCTGCCTCTATTTATACAAGGTAAGAACCAATAGGAATGCTCGTTATTATAGCCAATCAGAGAAGGGCTGGAAGAGCTAGGAACTAGTGACAAGGATCTGCTAACTAGTAGAACTGATGCCTAGTTACATCAAAATGAAGTAATCAAAACAAGCAGAGGAGGAAGGCAAGTTGCTGGATGTTGATGAGTCTCCAAGTTATTTAATTATTTAACATAATATTCTACATATTTAATTTCTATTCATTTCTATAATTCCAAGATTTAATTATTCTACATAATGCTCAGTGTAATAATTTTTCTTCTTTTCAGTTTTGGTATTAATTTTTGTATGATTTCTCTTGACATATTGTTGTATTGAGATATGCTCGTATTATTAAATTGATGAATAAATAAATACAATGAAAGTCTCCGGTCTCCAAGTCCCCCGGGGCCCACTTCCTGTCAGGACTCGGGAGGTCATCCACTCTGACCTCCCATAACAAGTCATCGTTGCCCCAATCACCTTTATTTGACTTAATAGTATGTTTGCTACTTCTGCTGCAACCAATAATAGATCCACCATATACTGATGGCAGTAAAACATCAGTCTTGGCTGGAGGCGCTTTCGTGGCGTACGGTGAGGGCCGGGAGTTGGCTCGAGGAAAGTTTAGGCTGGATGGCTGCTGCTCGAAAAACCAAGCAGAGGCACTGGCTCTTGTGAGCGCGCTTGAATAGATAAATGATACCCATCATAACCACGAACATACAGGATTTTCTATGTTCACTGATAGCAAAGTGTGCCTGGAGTCTCTCAGGAACCCGGACTGTCAAGGTCACCTTATTGAAGCTGCAAGACGAGCCATTGCAGACCTGTGTGCTGTCAGTCTACCGCTGAGAGTGCGAGTGAAACTGGCAACGAAGAAGCTGATACGTTGGCAAAGGAGGCATCGCGTGAGCTGGTCAGGGCTAGCTCATATTGTCGTTCCCCTCGAACGTCTCTGAGGCAGCACTTATTCAAGGTCGGCAGGGAGAATCGGGAGGTGCGCTGGAATGCAACAACGAAGAGTCAGCATACTAAACGATTTTTCCCCTCAATCGAATCCCTGCAGCAGGCAATGATCCCGGATGATTTCCGATTGACTCAAATCTTGACGGGCAATGGTCGTTGCCGATTTTATCTTCACCGCTTTGGGATAATTTCCACGCCTTTGTGTTCGTACGATAATCGGACACCACAGACATTCCCACATCTGCTCTTTGATTGCCACCTACTGGACCAGCACCGAGCTCCACTCATCAGGGAGGTCGTTACTGCGGGAGGGGTGTGCTCTCCTGATCAATTACCAGAGGCCACTTAGAAGTTTTCTAGTGTTTTTAGAGGAACTACGCATTCCTGATGAACTTTATTGTGTCCTCTTGAAGAAAATTAATTAATTTTGTCTTTATGTTTATCTTGTTTTTATTTTATTATTATAAAATGAGTGTTACACAACATGTAATACTCATAAGGAGCATGTAGGTTTTTCTGGATAAAAAATTTTGAGGGGGAGTTAAAATTGTTTTTTTTTTTCTTGCTCGATTCCAATGGCTGATAATAATAATAATAAAATATAATAATAATAATAATAGAACGTCAACTTCATATATCTCAATTTTCGCAGCAATGATGTCCTCAATTAAATGCAAAGATTCTCTACCTCAATAGTGGGGAATCAAGAATACGTAGGTAGAGGTAAATGGATATGGACATTGAAATTCCGAACTTTTTGATCGAGGTATGACGCATACAAATACTAGAAAGCTGTGTAAATACAAAGTACAGTCACTATTGAGAGATATTCTTGAAGATACCTTCTCTTCAAACTTTTTTGTTTAATTGCCCTAGAGAGGAAAAGGAAACCTCGTTCTCATTATTTATTTCTCCCCCGTTTTTTCTCAGGTATAATCAGTAAGGCGATTTTTATCCTCTCTCTTCCAACAAAGACTCATTCAATTATTTCGATTAACGTCTTTATTTATTTAGGGACATCATCCACTCAAAACTCCCAGATGACCTCGAAACCTCTTGCATCTGTCTGGCTTTCGCTAACTTGTCTCTTCATCGACAACTTTTTAAAGCGTTTGAATCCGAAGTGTTTTTACCGGGGCGATTCCAGAACAAAGACAACTTTAGGTTTCTGATTTATTAGGTCAAAGATAATGATCAAAGGTAATTAAAATCTTACAAATTTGAAATTTTAGGATTCGAAAAATGGATTACAAACATATTGTTTAGTAATGCATGCATTCCAGGGGACGTCCCATTGGATAAGCATTAGATCAGTTTAACCAGTTGGTAAGTGATAAAACTGTTTCACTCGATGTAATTTATTTATTACTTTAGGCAAGAAATACTGACCCCCCCCCCCCCCCCACAATTATCCACCTTAACATTTCTAGCGGCGTGGGAACCTCGAATCTGAAGAGCATTTTAAAATCCATGATCTACGATACCCAACATGCGAATTCGAGTTCACCCCCCCCCCCCCCCCACACACCACCACCCAACGCCAACAATGGTGCCAGTCCGGCACCAAAGCGGAAATACGTCGTAACATTGAACTTTCATCTGTTAGTTTTGGTTTGCAGTCCGTCAAAGTTCTCATCCGTATTCAAGGTGAAACACAAAAAAAAAAAAAACACGAAATAAGCGGTTTATGGCATCATGGCACCATGTCCTGGCACCATGGTGGCACCACTATTAGTTCCATGGTGGAACAGAGAATAATTCATGAAAATCCGGAGGTATAATGAGAATTTTTCCTCAATTTCAAAGCTTGGGTACAATTAGTAAGCAGTAAAGGAACCGAAATATTGAAAAATCGGATATTTTGTGAATACTATCCCCCCACTCGCCCCCTCCCCTTGCGAATTTTGGTACTCTGGTAAAATCATGTACAACTCGGAAGTTATTTGAGTCAAACAAAAAAAGAAACACGCAAATCGGTTGGAAATTGAGGTCTGGGCAGAGTTTACAAGATTACGCACGTTTTTTAATCATTAACCCCCCCTTTCCCCCTCTTAAAAAGCAAAATCCAAAATTCCGGCGCCGTAGTGCACAACTAGATAGTATTTCGCGTCAAACGAAAAAAGAACCACGAAAATCGTTTGAGAACTAAGGCCTGGGCAGAGTACACAAGATTATGCCCAAAAACGCACGTTTTTTGAGCATTAACCCCCCCTTTCCTCCCCTTAAAAGGCAAAATTCGAAATTCCGGCGACGTAGTGCACAACTAGATAGTTTTCCGCGACGAACAAAAAAAGAACCAGGAAAATCGGTTGAGAACTAAGGCCTGTGCAGAGTACACAAGATTTTGTTACACACACACATACACACACACATACACACATACACACACACATACACACACACACACACACAGACATACACCTATGGTTTTTTTCGCGGATTTGGATTCTAAAACGGATTACTGTGTGGTTATTTTTTTTTTCTGTTGAGTGTTGTCCAACTTCACCCCAGATCGATCGCATAAGGACGCCCAAGTCTTACTGTGGGACGTCCTAAAAAACTCTAATCCAATAACTGATGATTTTTGATTTTCCTCTTATCATGTTTTATCTCTATTCCATGGAGAATCATGATCCTGGACATGTCCAGGAATTCCCCATTAAAAAATTCCCTGTGTTTTCCAGGTTTTCCACGGTCAATTTTCGAGTTTTTCCAGGGTACTAAATAAATTAAAATATAAATAAATGAGATCATCTTTTCTCAGAATTCGGGGTTTTAAGGGCATTTTGAAATGAAACACATTAGGTACGACTATAGTAGCTTATCTCAAAATATCTATTAGTAAGTGCCTATCAGCCCGAGGAGATGTCTTTCATCTACACTCTAATCCACATAATCCCTAAAACTGTCATCGAAATTGGATGGAAACTGTAAAAGTGGCTAGAAAATCGTTGGTTTGCTCGAGAGAAACGACCACTTCAGAGGTTTGTTTTCACCTTCGATTGTTCGAAAGTGTCGAGAATCAATGTTAAAATCATCGAAACTCGATGGTTTGCTCGAGAGAAACGACCACTTCAGAGGCTTGTTTTAACCTTCGATGTTCGAAAAAGTCGAGACTGAACGTTGAAATCATCGAAACTTGTTGGTTTACTCGAGAGAAACGACTACTTCAGAGGCTTGCTTTCACCTTCGATTGTTCAAAAAAGTCGAACCTGAACGTTGAAATCATCGAATGGATTAGAGTTTCCATTCCTAGGTGAAAACTAGTCCAACGCAGTAACAGGAATATTCTCAAAATCATCAGTCACTGATTCCCCAGCAACCGTAGTGATTAACTGGTATTAAATGAATGGGGTTAGTTCCGCTAGTTATAAGAATACATAACTACATAAGAATAGCGGAACTAACCCCATTCATTTAATACCAGTTAATCACTACGGTTGCTGGGGAATCAGTGACTGATGATTTTGAGGTACGTAGATAATAATTATTATTAAAAAAGTAAAGTAAAGTAAAGTGAGCAACCATTTCAGGTTGAATTTTCATCCGACTGCCATTCTTGGCGTCGCGGACGTCATCAGCTGTCTCCCTAAGGGGAGATCAGAATTTGTTCTGATGATTTCGCTCATGGCTTCCCAAACATCACCGCCCTGGGTTGGAACGAGAGATTGCCGATCGTCTAATAGACAGAAAACTTTCTGCGACGACCAGACTCGAACGCGCGTCCCCGCTAGACGGTTCTCATCTTATCACCGCAGTCGGGTACACTGTCCACTAGACCACCGACGTCCACTAATAATTATTATTATCTACGTACCGTATTGGAGAATCCGTCGTAACCAGCAAGTCTTCAGGCCGTCGAGAGAGTAGTAAAGTTTGTCAGTCCGTCGTTCTATTTATATGGTCTGGGTGAAAGGGAGGTAGGTAAAAGGATTAGAAAGGAAAGGGGACCACCTAGTAACGAGACCACGTGGTGAAAGGTTATTTGTCTGTCATGTCAAGTGAAAGGGAGAGATAAAACTAATCTTATTAGCTAATTGTAATTTCACCACATGGTGACCACATGGTAACCACGTGGTGACCACGTGGTCTTCTATTCTAAATTATGAAAAAAATTAAGCTAGAAATAGATAAAGATATAAGTTAATAATTTTAGCAATAAGTTAGTTATGTTAGCTAGTTTAAAATATATTCATAATTTAGAATAGATGACCACGTGGTTACCATGTGGTGAAAGTACAATTAGCTAATAGGATTAGTTTTATCTCTCCCTTTCACTTGACATGACAGACAAACAACCTTTCACCACGTGGTCTCGTTACTAGGTGGTCCCCTTTCCTTTCTAATCCTTTTACCTACTTCCCTTTCACCCAGACCATATAAATAGAACGACGGACTGACAAACTTTAGTACTCTCTCGACGGCCTGAAGATGATGTCCTTACATCGAAAGCGCTCACCTCCTGTACTCGACTTGCTGGTTACGACGGATTCTCCAATACGGTACGTAGATAATAATTGTAGTGATTAACTGTTTGCAACACGCCGAATTCTTCGGTGAGGAGGAGTTGTTGATCAGCTACCTCTTCGCATTTCTGTCTATACACTTCCTTGGCTCAAGTGTATATCGATAGAATATCGATCCCCGGTCGCGGGAAGTTAATTTTTGATGACTCAACAGAGTATAAACCGAACAAATATTGTTTTACGACGTGAACTGATTTACCTTTGAGTATGTCTCTAGCGGCTCTTTCCACCAATTATTCGTATTGGGTTGTGCCTCAGAAGACAGTGATGTCGAGATTTCCAGAACATTTCCAACGAAATGCGTCGTAGAGTCCCATCATCTTTCGGCTCAACGTTTACATCGTCCTCTGGGGAAAGACCGATGATATCTCTTCTCCCCTCCACAACCCAACCTCCCGAGTCTTTATCGAAAAACTCGGAATAATATTCTGCAAATACTCCCCTCCTCGCCCCAAGGACGCTTGTTTATCGGTTTATATCCCTTATGAGTGGAAACTCTTCCTCCGCTAAGGCTCACATGCCGTTCCGACCACATCCATCCCGCCGGTCCGAATGAATAATTCAGATGGACTTTTAAGTGCGTCTGCCAGCCTCTCTTTCAGGAACCGCAGCTTCCCGCCGCCTTTTTTTGCTTTGAAAAATCCGCGAACCTCCATATGGCCTCGCAGCTCGACGTTTTTGCCTGTTTATTTTCTCAATCTTCAACGGAGCTTCCGCTTTTACTGTTTTCTCTCGAGTAATTTTTGATTCTCGGGAAACTTCTGCCATTCTGGTAAGCACTTTCAACATAGGAATCTGGTAACATTGGATCACTTGGTAACTTTTTTGGTTTATTTTTCAATAATGAACATTTGGAATCGACCGAGCAAAAAACATCCCCCCCCCCCACCTCAAATTTTGTTGTTTTACGTTTCAAGGTACGTAAAATCCGAAAATCGAATAAAAATTTCTACGTCCGTCCGCCGTACGCGGCACTTTCCTCAGTTCCCATGGACCGATTTTGATGAAATTTGGTACGTGGGCTTCATTTGGGGTCTAGTTGTGCCCCGAAGCTTTTGGATGATGTCGGTCACTTCTAAGTATTGAATTTTTAGAGACCACGCGGAGCTCTGTAGGACAAACCGTTCGCTCCCCACAAGAACTCAAGGGTCGGGCTTACGATAGATCAAAAACACGAGTGTGAATCGCAAAATAAGCCTACATTGTACAACCAAGTGCTTAAACCAATCTGGACTTATGGAGCTCAGCTTTGGGGCTGTACAGTTTAGTCAAATCGCGATATCATCCAAAGATTCCTGAACAATGTGCTAAGAACGGTGGTCAATGCACCATAGTACTTGCGAAACGAACTTCTCCATCATGAGCTTCGGATCGACACAATAAACGATGCTATAAAGACAAGCTGTGAGACACCTACAGCGGCTAAGATGTCACATCAACGAGGAAGCAGTCCAACTCCTTGATACAAATGATGTCATCAGAAGATTGAAGCGTACCAAACCACTTGATCTAGCTTACTTAAGAAGCAGTGAAGTGAAACATCCACCACAATCAACAAAACTCAGTGACGTACCTTAGATTTTAATATCTGTCCATACTTTCAAAATAATATTGTTAATGAGTTATACTTGGTGCAATAAAGAATATTGAAAAAAAAGTTCTTCGTCCCACCTTTTCAACTGTAAGAGGCCTTCAGAGAGAAGATACTTATATTTATGCGGTTTGAAACTAGTCTTCAAACATTGGAAGGTTTCAGAAAGTTTTGTTGATATCCAAGGAGGAAATCATGCATTTAAATGAAGCCCTCAACCGTCTGTGTATAAGAATGTCTTTGTCTTTTCAGAGCTGATTACCACAAATTACTAAGGCTTCAACCCAACTGACACAAAGTAGTTTAATTACTTACCTTCCAAGATTTATCCACGTAAATTCTCCACGGTCTATAATAGTCGTATATCAACCATGTTCCACATGTGTAACATATTATATTATATTGTCCAGGTTTGTGAGAGCTCTTTAGTTCCCAAAGAGTTGGCTCTCTTCAAAGTCACCCTTTCTGCTGAATGGGGAGACCCCGAACGATACGATTGTCCGCCTGAGTTGGTTCAGGCGATGGGACTAGAGGGAAAATATGGAGAAAACTGTGCAGGTTTCAAAGGAACTTCCACCAGTCGTGATATCCAACCAGTTGAATGACTGGCAACTTGGCGAGAGGGGCAGGCGATACTTCACGTCGCCATTTCCCAAATCGTGCTCCGCAATCCGAGACGTAAAAATTTTCTTGTGATGAAATACTCGCGTGTTTCCTTCTACCCGCTGAACGTTTTTCCAAGGGCTTCCCTGACTTCTCACGATCTGTTGGTATTTGAAGAAAAAATGAAGGGGTTTGGGGCATAACTTCCTCGAATAGATGATACGATACATCAAGCATAGCAGATAATCAAAATTTAAGTCTCCAAGTTGCTAGCTATCTCCTACAACTACCATACAAATTTGAAAACTGGCAGACGTGAAACCAAAATTGTTCACCTCTAAAAAGGACGACTCCTGAAAGAGACCTCTAAAACGTAAAATGAGATTGAAAATTTCGGTTTTGGAGAACTTTTTTCATCCTTAAAAAGTGAAAACATTGCTTCCGGGGATCAAAAATTCAACAATAGAGGGCACCCACTTACTGACAGACTAGTTGTTTGATCACTATTTGAGATAAGACAGATTTGTACACATTCCTTATCAAGGACATCATGGCCCGATTTTGACTACATTTTCAGAGCTGACGAAGGTTATCCTCGAGACCTTCCCTTATGAATTTCTTCATCAGACAAACATGCGTGTGCGCGTGCGCAATCTGTGTCTTATCTAAATATCAAGTTCTCGCAATTTAATATCTGCATTTCGCTTCCGAGTCTACCAAGGTGGCGGAAGCTTTGTTTTCATTTTCAAGATTGAAAAAATGGTTCTCCAAAATCGAAATTTCCACTCGCGTTTTACGTTTCGGACCTTCCTGAACAATTTTTGCTTCCGAGTCTACCAAGGTGGCGGAAGCTTTGTTTTCACTTTTCAAGGACGAAAAAAAAAGTTCTCCGAAATCAAAATTTCCACTCGCGTTTTGCGTTTTAGACCTTTCTGAACAATTTTGGTTCCGTGTCTGTGTGTCTGTCTGTCTGTGTGTCTGTGTGTCTGTCCGTCTGTCATGATTTCCTTGTAACGCGCATAACTATACTAAGTTATTGTCCGATTTCTATGAAATTTTCAGGGATTGTGGGGGTTGGTGTGTAGACGGTCCCCTATGAAAATCATCATCCCCGGACTGCGCATGCGCA
Organism: Apolygus lucorum; assembly: GCA_009739505.2. NCBI lineage: Eukaryota > Metazoa > Arthropoda > Insecta > Hemiptera > Miridae > Apolygus > Apolygus lucorum. The sequence goes on from CM019176.2 coordinate 14,084,540, forward strand.
AACGTGAATTCCTTGTAGCGGCCATAACTTCTACATTTTCCATCCGATTTCAATGAAATTTTCAGGGATGTTACACATTAGTATCTAGATGGTCCCCTATGAAATTAACCCCATTCGAATTGATAGGAGCTACTGCGCATGCGCAAACGTGAATTTCCTTCTAACGGCCATAACTTCCACATTTTCCACTAGATTTCGATGAAATTCTCAGGGATTATGTTGATTAGGTCGTAGATGGTCCCCTATGAAAATCATTGTCCCCGGACTGATAGAAGCGACTGCGCATGCGCAAACGTGAAATCCTTGTAACGGCCATAACTTCCACATTTTCCATCCGATTTCAATGAAATTTTCAGGGAAGTTACAGAGTAGTGTTTAGATGGTCCCCTATGAAAATCACAGAAAATTGTTTCTCATAGAGGGATTCATTCATAGAGGAATGGTCTACTGTGAGAATCTCAAATCCCATTAATTGAGGTTATCGGTAGCTCAGAGGATAAAGTCTTGATTTGAGCTCCTAAGGTCGCGGGTTCGAAACCCAGCCGAGGCTATGTATTTTTTGATTCAATCACATACATCTACTCACTTAATTTTTCATCCGAATTTGATGAAATTTTCTAGGATTGTCCAGATTAGCGTGTAGATGGTCCCCTATGAGGGTAGTGAAAGGTACTAGAGATTGGTGTTTTGAGATTACTACTATGCATCGGATCATCTATACAATCGGGTTATGGATACGAGGAAGCTATGTGCCACACCCACTTAGCAGACGTTTTTGGTTCTGTGTCTGTCTGTGTGTCTGTCATGAAATCCTTGCTACAGCCATAACTTCAACAACTCTCTTCCGATTTCGATGAAATTTTCTGGGATTGTGCAGGTTGGTGTTTAGACAGTCTCCTATGAAAATCATTACCCCCAAACTGATAGTAGCCGCTGCGCATGCGCAAACTTCAATCCCTTGTAACAGCCATAACTTCCACATTTTTTACTCGATTTCGATGACATTTTCAGGAATTATGCTGATTAAGTTCTAGATGGTCCCCCATGAAAATCATTGCCCCCAGACTGATAGTAGTTACTGCGCATGCGTAAACGTGAATTCCTTTAACAGCTGTAACTTCTACATTTTCCGTCCGATTTCGACGAAATTTCTCAGGATTGTTCAGATTAGCTTGTAGATGGTCCCCTATTAGAAGGTACTTAGAGATTGATGTTTTGATATGACACTATGCATCGGATCATCTATACAATTGGGTTATGGATACGAGGAAGCTATGTGCCACACCCACTTGGCAGTCGTTTCTATTTTGTAAGGTAGTTTGGTTGCTAGCCCAAAAATCCAGACTTAGAGGTGTAATACCTTACAGGTAATACATTACAATTATAATAATTATTATGAAATGGTATTCTGTTTCAGATCATGACATAAAACTATTCTATTCAGATATTTCTTTATATGGCATCCTACTGTTGCTTAGTAACCATAATAAACTACTGAAGTGTACTCAGTTGTTACACTCCTCCCCACTTGAGATTACATAATACATTTTTGATAGAAGCTACATGCTCGTTTTTGTTTAAATCTTCATAAAATAGAGTCTTCGGTTAATTGTTCATTAATGTTATTCTCTTTACCACAAAAGGTCTCCTCACGATCTTCTTCTTTCAGTGCCGTCTCCGTTACCGAAGGTTGGCGATCACTTCAGCAAACTTGTTTCTGTCTTGAGCGAGGTGAAATAATTCTGCTGCTCGGCCAATACCTGTCCAGCTCCTGATGTTGGCGAGCCACGAGACCCTTCTTCGCCCAACTCCCCTTCTGCCACTTATTTTCCCCATCATGATAGTGTGCAACAGGCCATACTTTTCTCCTCTCATGATGTGCCCCAAATAAGCTACTTTCCTTTTCTTAATTGTTCCCAGTAGCTCACGGGATAGGGAATTCTGCTCAAGTATATAATCATTTCGTAACCGAGCAGTCCACGGGATTCTAAGCATACGACGAATCAACCACATTTCAAACGCTTCCAGCCGGTTGATGTCTACTGCTTTCAACGTCCAAGTTTCCACTCCATAAAGCAAAATCGACCAAATATAACATTTGACGATGCGCCAACGAAGCGGAAAGTTGAGGTCCCGGCGGCACAGCAAATGACGCATATTATTGAATGCACTACGCGCTGTCTCTATGCGACATCTGAGCTCACCCTCAAGCGACCAATTCTCTGACACCAACTGACCCAGGTACTTGAAACGAGCGACCTGCTCTATTCGCTTACCATGTACCATCAAATTAACCACGGGCCGTCCACGTTTGGTTATAACCATCGCCTTGGTTTTGTGAATGTTGATTGCTAGGCCATAAGTTGCACATGCATTGGAAACCCTGTCAAGAAGCGCCTGTAATTCCAATTCAGAATGAGCGAGGAGCACCGTATCGTCCGCGTATCTCAAGTTCGACACAGGTAAACCATTCACGATGATGCCCAACTCGCAGTCATCCAGACTCTCCTTGAACACCTGCTCAGAATAAATGTTGAACAAAAGCGGCGACAACGTGCAACCCTGTCTTACACCCTTGGCTATACTGACCCGATCCGAGAGTGTTCCATCTACCCGCACCTGCGCCGTTTGGCCCCAGTACAGGTTTCTGATGAGCCTGACATCTTTGAAATCCAAGCCAACATCCTCAAGAATGCGGACAAGCTTCTCATGTTGTACATTGTCGAAAGCCTTCTCAAAGTCAATAAAGCAGGCATACACTGAACACTGCTGGTCCAAACACTTCTGCACTAGGACCTGCATGGCAAACAGGGCTTCTCGCGTACCAAAAGCACTTCTGAACCCGAACTGGGAATCACCGATCTCCGCCTCAACCTTGCGCCACAAACCATCACAACTCCTTGCGCCACAACTCCTCACGATAGACAACTTATTTTCATAGCCAACTTGCACCAAAACTTTATCATTTTCCTTTAGGGCTGGTAACTTCTGTGGATGTCGTCTATCAAAATTGCTCTTCATTCTTTCCAAGTATTTTTCCTTCTGTGTTACAAGAGGCACCAATTCCATAATGAAATTAATGATCAGTAGGAGCCAAAGTAAGTATAGCTTTTTCCAGAATTTCATAATTTTTCCGATCAATTTCAAAAACTTTTCAGTCAATTTTATATTTATTTCAACCAAATTTATACGCTTTACTTAATGACGTATCGTTGTATACATATAAGTAATCATAGATGAAAAGGATAATAAAAAGTGGGAACATAATCAACTGCTCAACAATACAACCAAGCATTTTCACACCAACCGAATGGTGAAAAAAAATGCTTTTGATAATACTACATATTCCGTAGTTATGTTCTTCCCGTATGAAGGAGAATCCGATTCAAATCTGGCATTTCAGAATTCTTGATGATATCGCACGGTTAGGCCTCCGCTCAAAGAACCATCAGGTCGCAAGAAGTTTGAACAGAATTATTCTTTCCCTCGGGTAACAGAGTCGTTTGAACAACCGGTTGCCCTGGAAGGAGTTACCTGGAGAGGCTAATTCGATTCCGTTCAACCTGCACTTGGCAATTTTCTCTCAATGACCTCGCCAGGTGTTTGCTCGATCGCATTCCTCTCGACTTTCTGTTCTTAATGCAAATTGAGCCGAGCGGCTTCGACGCTACCGAACCTCATTTGTGAAATAACCGGCGAGTACGGACTACTCGATAGACCCAAACTTTTAAAATTCTCTCAATCCCACTTTAACAATTACGTTGGAAACGAAATATCTTTCTGACGAGTTTCATTTCACCCCCATTAAGTGTTTACTGAAAGACTATTCACATAACGGTATGAAAAAAGTTAACGGGCGAATTTTGGTTTATTATTTTCAATAATGGACCTTTGGAATTTAAGTAAACGTTTCAATAAATTTTCAGCTATTTTATCATTTCAGCTATCATAGCACTTAGGAGCCAAATCAGAAATTTTCCATACAGAATTCATATTTTTGAAACAAATTCAAAAATTTCAATGATAAAAATGAATTGATCAAGAAAAAATTTGAAGACCAAGAAAAAACTAACTTTGATGGTTTACGTATCAAGTACGTAGAATCCAAGAATCAAATACATAATTTTTTGTCAGACCGTATGCGGCACTTTCCTTGGTTACCATGGTCCGATTTTGATGAAATTCGGTATATGAGCTCAATTTGGGGTTTATTTGTGCCCCAAAGCTTTTGGTTGCTGTCAGTCACTTCTAAGGGTTGAAAAAAGGGCTAAAATTATCAAAATGCCCTAGCTCGCAAACTCTTGATATAAAGGTCTTGTTTTATCACTGATTATTAGAATTTAATTTTGGATCGATGGCGACCACCCAGAGCTGATTAGGACAAATCGTTGGCTCCCGATGAGGACTTAAGGGTAGGACTTACAATAACGCAGAAACACGAGTGTGAATCTTTTCTTTTTTTACTCACTTTATTAAGACGCATGCAACCTTTCTGGTCACGGGCGCAAAAGATTGTTCACTGACGGAAATAGGCCCAAAATCCGTTCAAATATCAGCTGATCAAATTGGTGAATGGAGTCAGCAGGTTAAAACCGGCTAATTTCTTTGAATTGAGACTCGACCCTCAATTGGGCTTCCTTAACCCTAATTGGACCATGTTGTCACTAGTGTCACCGAAAACATCCCAGGACTTCCAAAGCTGTTTCAAGAAGTCACTGGATTAACCAAAATTAAATTGCAATTTTAAATTTGTTGGACAACATCATTTTGTGGGCTACTGGAAGTCTCAAAATAAAATTATGGAAAAATTTCCAAGAAATCAAAAAAAATTGTCAACTTTTTTTCATAACATAATTTTTTGATCTACTGCCTTACAAAAAAACGTCTGCCAAGTTGGGTGGGCAGTATAGCTTCCTCACTCATTGTAACATGGACGTATAGAATCAGTTGGCGAAAAAATTATGATTCTTTATTTAGCGGTCCACCGTCTAGGACCTAACCCACACAATCCCTGAAAATTCAATCGAAATTGGTTGAATAGTTGCGGAGTTTTGGTTGTAACAATAAATTTAATGTTCGCGCATGCGCAGCGGCTATTGCTTGACCAATTTGATTGAAACTTATAGGGTGTCTCTTAGAAGTTAGTCCCTAACTAACCTCCAAATTTGAGCAAAATCGGTTCATTAGAAACCAAGAAACCGAGGTTCCAGAAAATTCACGTTTGCGCATGCGCACTCGCTCCTATTGGTCCGAAGGTGCTGAAATTGATAGGGGACCGTCTAGGACCTAACTCGCACAATCCCTGAAAATTTCATCAAAATCGGACCACAGGTTAGTATAGTTTTGCCCGGGACAAGGATTGACCACAGACAGACAGACAGACCGACAGACAGACAGACACGGAACCAAAATTGTTCGGGAAGCTCTAAAACGCAAAAAGCAAGTGGAAATTTTGATTTTGGAGGAAATTTTTTTTTTCACTTCTTTCATTAACAATTTATATTTGAAAAAAATACTTCACCGCTACAATTGATGGTATTGTACATAAATATTTACATCACAGTATTGTATCAGCACTTTCAGCACTCAGCAGTCATATCCATCTGGCTGCTTGGTATCAGGGTCCGAGATCCGACCTCGGACATTGGGGTGAGGGACAAGGTTGAATCACCTTATCCCACAAATGATGGAGGGAGGATTGTGCCTCTTCTGGCTATGCCATCAGTCGACACTTCTCCTCCCCATGGGGTTCGAGTTCAGCTCCAAGTCCCACGGAGCCCACTTGCTCGAGCCGTGGCACGCCGTCGTGTGGCCGTAGCCCTGAATTTAGACCAGATGAATGATCCTCCTGTTAGGACTCGGGTGGTCAATTTAAATATAGTTAATCGGGTGACGCCCTGGGACAGCTCTGGAATTCCTTACATGTTTCCGGTGACACTAGTGACACCATGGTCCAATTAGCCTCAACATCTGTTAAGAACAAAGTTTTGTAATGAGTTTGTTTTGTTTTTTTGTTTTTTGTTTTTGTTTTGAGTTCACAGCTCTCGTAGGTAGGTTGTCGATGTAATGGATAAGCCGAGTTTTGTACAGACAGGTAATCTATCCAGTATTAATCTCAAAATTACGGTTTTAACCTTGAAAAGGTTTTAGCGATGGGACCCCCCGCCGAAAAACGACAGGAAAAATCGACAGTAAAAAGCGACAGGAAATATCAACAGTAAAAGCGACAGGAAAAAGCGACAGGAAAGTAGCGCTATGATTTACATATACTTTACGACAAATATGCTTGACATCCTCTCCTGTTGAACGCAGGAACCTGAAATTTGAGAGGGCGGGTCAAAGGAGAATGCTGAAGGCGGCTGAGTGATCACTGATCAGCTGAGTGAGCTCCAAGGCCATTTTCTCTTCTGTTGAACGCAGGAAGGTGAAATTTGAGAGGCAGGGTCAATGGAGAATGCTGAAGGTGCCTGAGTGGTCACTGATCAGCTGAGTGAGCTCCAAGGCCATTTCCTCTCCTGTTGAACGCAGGAACCTGAAATTTGAGAGGGCGGGTCAATGGAGAATGCTGAAGGCGCCTGAGTGATCACTGATCAGCTGAGTGAGCTCCAAGGCCATTTTCTCTCCTGTTGAACGCAAGAAGCTGAAATTAGAGAGGGCGGGTCAATGGAGAATGCTGAAGGTGCCTGAGTGGTCACTGATCAGCTGAGTGAGCTTAAATATTACAGTGGAAGAAAGATAAAGAGGGAGAGGGAGCAAAAACCTTTTCAAGGTATGTCACATTTTAGCCATTAGGCTCTAAGCGGAAATCATCCGGGGGTGCAGGGGGCGAAGCCCCCGCCGAGGCGCGCAGCGCCGAGTTTTTATTCAAACTTTTACAGTACCAAATCCTGACCCAAAACCTGAAATTTAAACATAAAATCAAAAGGGTAAAATAAACAAAAATACAGAATTAAGTAGGTAATGGGCCCAATAGTTGGACAGTTGGTTGATTTCTTCCTAATAAATAAGGGCTCGGTCATTTCACCGACTGTGGATTCTTTCCCCGGTAAAATACACCATTTCCACTCCATGTGGGAAACCTTAGTTTAACCTAGGAGTTGGAAATAATTTGTTCAGTTCGTTTTGAAAGTGGTGGTGTCCGGACGAATGCTGTTCGTTATGATTATGGTAAGTAAACATGAGCATATTCGTAAGGCTTTTCTTTTATTTGCGATGTTTTTTTGTGTTTTTCAATTATTGTTCCGTAAAGTTGAGCTATTTTTGAAGTATCCATCTAGGAAGTAGACCATTAGAGTAAATATTTATTTTATACTAATGGAACCCCAAATCTGCTGGTGGCCCAGAAGTTGGATGGTCGTCCTACTTCAGGGCCAAGGCTTTTTAATGGCCCTATACTTGGACATCCGTGGGTTTTCCAGCTTTAATGTGATTCTTTTGTAATTCTAATTGAGATTTCATCATTGGAATTCTTAGAATGATTCTTTTGTATATTTTTTTAATTTCATAAGTCGTGATTGTTTCTTATTTCTCTCCTCAAGTGGTTTTTGAAAGGTTTCTCCAATTTATGTTCCTTTTCCTAAGTCGACATTAATTTATTTTTATTATATTTTAGTACTTAAAATGTTGATGAAGATCAGTAAGGTATTTTTTGGGTACTTAGTGTGCGCAATAAGACTGAAACAATAAAGACTTAATCTCGAGAAAGCTTCAAAACTAATGTGAAATTTTTTCACGATTGCCTTCACTGTATCTCATAATTTTAGGAAGCAATAATGAAGCAGTAGTTAGACACCACTTTTCTTAGCATTTTAATAACAAAAATCTTGTCTTTAGGAGTTAACTCAGACGAGCTCCCATCCAAAAACCTACTGGTATTATAGTCATGAGGTTATTCGAAGGAAGCTCGTTTGAGTTAACAAAAACTCCGAAAGATAGAATTGGACAACTGTTATTTTTTGTTTTAGTACATTTTTTTATAAGTTCACAAGAAAAGTGCGAAGAATAGTGGCGTCCAACTACTGGGCCACCACTGTCCAAGATTAGGAACAAGTGTCCAACTTCAGGGCCAAGTTAAGTTTTGACTTTCATGAATTATTTCAAAACTCCACTCTTATCCAATCAAAAAAGCATTTATTCTATCCTGTAGCCACAGATTCTGGAAAGATAAGGGGGGGGGGGGAAATCAGGAAGATTTACTAAAATGCTGATTTTACAGCGAGAGTTTTAGTGAGAAAGCCACTTAAAGTGTCCAACTATTGGACCCGTTACCCTATCACAATTAAAGTTCTCAAGAGGGCGTGACTCACTCCTCACATTCATAACTCGATTGTATAAATCGCACTGCGAGTTCTCAAGGGGCGCTTATCAAAGTTTTAAAATTACGAGTAAAACACGCTTGAAGATTTTACTTTTTCCCCAACTCAATTGTGTCACTGCTATTTCAGCTAGATTTTTTTTCGCATTCTGTTGAGAATTTAGTGTACTATCGATGGAACTAAGAACTGAATCGGATCCAACTAATAATATAGGGATAAAGACGTAAAATCACCAAAAAAAACGTAGGAATTTGTAAAAGCGCCCCTTGTAATTTCTTGCTTTATCAAGTTGAACCCATTCACATGGGTTCATGTGGTTCAACTTGGGGTTCAAATGGGAACCCATTTTCCCTTTGAGAAAAAAGTTGTATATTTTTTATTGAGAAGAAGGCGTTTCACAGGAAACTCAGGGCACAAGGGGCGCTTTTTGTAAAACGCCGATTGGCCTCCTACCCGAACATGACATCACAACTGAGGGTCTCATCAAGCGCCCCTTGGTTATGAACTTTTTCCTTTGTTTCTCTAAATTCTATAAGGGCTTATAGTGCTCTCTTTCGGTAACAGATGGAGGTATCGAAAAGCCAGTAGTACCAACGTGTAGATCCTGGTTTTGCGGTTCCGACAGTGTAATTTCAAAAAATGAGGCGCTTTTTGTAAAAGGCCCTTTGTGCGAAATGATCCAAAGCATACTAGATAATCTCAAAATACCAATTTCTTAGTAGGTACCTTGTGCTACCCTCATAGGGGACCAATTACTCCCCAGCACGTAGAATTCCTGAAAATTTCATCGAATTCGTATGACAGACTAATAGAATGACCTAATAGATATGAAATCATATAAAACTTGAGCAATTATTCGATCAATAGAAATATAACCTATTTGCAGCGTTTTTGTTCATTATTGGTTGCAAGATCGGATTAACGTTGTAATTTGTGAGGCGAAAGTGATCAACCGCAACGCAGAAAATGAAATGGTCCCCCACTCCTATTTCATGTTTACCCGTATAAGGCCACCGGCGGACTAATAACTACACCAACCGACCACAAAAACCACTATAGGAGACCACCGACAAACTGCTCGCCTCCCCTAATGATAATTATAACGAATGAAAACCTTCCCGGGGAATATAAAGAGGTGTAGCGTAAGGTCAACACCTTCTTGCTCTCCCTTTCCTCCTGTTTCTCTCACTTTCTCCTTTTCTTCGTCCCGTTACCGCAGGAAATTATCGCACATCCCAGGAGCTCCAGGTCGCCTCTGTCCGCATTATCTTTAGGGTTCATCTAAAAATAATCTGGGGGAGCGTCGGACAAAGTTTTAATTAAGTTCCTGAAGGAGAAAGGCATTCGCATTCAGTCGCTACTACTTTTCTCGGATGAAACTTTAATGCAACTGAATATGCAAGTAGGTTACGACTTGGAGTTTCCTCGTTGAAGGAGGAAGGCAAGTTTTGTTTCCCCTCGTTCCTTCACTCAACCGCCGTCTTCGGATCTAATGGACGAGGGAGACGAGGTTGGAGGTCATTTCACAGAATTATGCTCGAGCTGCTGGAGCGCCCCAGCCCGACTTGGGCGGTTTGAACTCGTAATTGGAGTCAATATTTGGTGCCGCTCGACGTTGTTTGCATTTTTGGGCGAATATTTCTCCCAAAAAAAGTGACGGGACGCTTCGACGAAACTGTTTTGCTTTTGGACACGTTTTGCTTCCGAGATTACCGAGGCAGGAGAATCACTGTTTTCACTTTTAACCCACGAGAGGTGATTTAACCTGAGCGCAGCGCTTAGATCATTCACATTTTCTGAAATATTTTCGAAAACGGGACAAAACCTCTTTAGTATTTTCCTTGAATGTGTCCCTAATGACTCTAACTGTACTCCCGGCTTAATCCGATTTAGTGGGGCGGCTGGGGAGGGGTCCCTGAACGCGACGCTCAGGTATCACCTCAAGGGGTCTATTTACTCACGTATAAATAGAGCAAGTCAGTAACAACCCAAATCATTATTAAATAATTAAATAATTTGAAAAAATTTTTCAAGTTTCTTTGCAGTTTACATAGTTTCTAGTCGAGACATACTTTCTACAAGGGTTCCAGTCTTCCAGTGCATTTTTGCTACATTTTATAGGCACTTGATGCTATAAAAAAAAAATATTTTTTCACCAACGCTATGTGCTATTTATATCTGCAAAATAACTGAAATTTGTTCATTGCCTGAATGCTAAGTCATCATACCGTATTGTAATCTTGTCATTATATGAGTGATGAGAGCTACCAATTTTTCTGAGCTATATGATAAATTTATGTATATACTGGATACGCGCATTGCTTTTTGATATAACCCCCCCCCCCCCCACCAAGACTTTGTTAGTAAACTATCTGAGAGTAAACATACGGGATTTCAGGTCGGTAGGACGAATAATAGCAGAGTTATGATGGAAAATGTACGAAAAAACAGGGCCTGGGACATAAAACAATTTTTGTAAATTTTATTACATTTTTTAATATACCTTCGCTCATATATTTTGTCAATCAACAATCTGAGAGTATACATACGAAGTCGTAGGTCGATAGGACAAATAATAACGGAGTTATTGCAAAAATTGTACGAGGAAACGTGACTTGAGCACGGCACTCAGGTATCACCTCCAACCCTCGTTTAAGGGTGATCACCTCTCGCAGGTTAAGGGGAGGATACTCATCAAGATCAAAATGTTCTCGCGCACTTCACGTAAACCTTCCTGATCCATTGAAGAGTTTTCTTTCAAACGGACTTATATCCATTTTCTACACTTTTTTTTTTTCACGGATTCTCAAATTTTAGGATAAGGCCTCACCTCACGAGTTGTATTCCTTCCGAAAGGGTTTGTATCCGGCTTTAAAAGCTTACTAAAAATCGGGTTTGCCGACTAAACGGCATCCATCCCATTGTTTTCAATTAACACTTTTTTTTAATTTGGTTTTCGGATTCTACATACCTTTAAACGTGAACCATCAAATTTTGAGGGGGGTTAGAAATTTTCCCTCGCTTGATTCATAAGGTTCATTGCTGAAAATAATGGGTAAACCAATAAAATAAAATGTGTTCAGTGGGGGAAGCAGTGGACTGTGTTACATTACTAATTCTGAATAACATTATAGTTTAGGTCCTATCACTAAATTTTGTTTCACGCATGAGGTTTGATGGGTTCGTAGGCTATTGACTATAGACGAATATTTCTTGTGAAATATCCGAATATGAGCCCTGATATAGATGTTCTACAGAATTGAATGGCAAGCACGAATTTATCGAAAAAGGAAGTAGGTAAGAAAGGTAGGTACCTGATGAGCGTGCACGCGTAGATGCTGGGGGCCCCCGCAGACTTCCAGCAGTCGTTCCACCGATGATGTCCTGGTACTGAGGTGAGGTACCGACGAGGATAGAGACGTAACCGTTTTGTCACACGAATCCGATTTCTCATGAACACGAGGACTATACGTTTTTAATTAGTTAAAGCAAGATGGCGGTTTAACCTTCCGTTAGTGGCACCTCTATTCTTACGCGATTGGTGGCATGTATGTCTCACATACACTACACTTTTTGGGCGTCTACCAATAGAGAAAGTCCTTTTTTAACCGTCAGGGTTGTGTAAACAAGACACGTAATTGGTATCAAATGAATGGGGTTAGTTCCGCTAGTTATAAGAATACAATTATTATATACGTACCGTATTGGAGAATCCGTCGTAACCAGCAAGTCGAGTACAGGAGGCGAGCGCTTTCGATGTAAAGACATCATCTTCAGGCCGTCGAGAGAGTACCCGACGGAGAGTACGACGGACTGACAAACTTTAGTACTCTCTCGACGGCCTGAAGATGATGTCCTTACATCGAAAGCGCTCGCCTCCTGTACTCGACTTGCTGGTTACGAAGGATTCTCCAATACGGTACGTAGATAATAATTGAAGACACGTAATTGTTTAGTTAACGTTTTTGTATTTTGGAAAAATGTAAATAAAAAAATATGTGGTCTCCAAAAACATTTCTTAATTAATTTTTTTTAAAACTTGTTAAGGGAAGCTAGTACTAAACTGGGTCGGCAGACCCATTTTTGTGCCCCTAGATCTTGAACACGGTTCAGTCTATTGAAATGAAATTTTTTTCCAGTGGTAGTACCTATAGTCGTCTTCACTCTAGTCAGATGGATTTTCAAAATTTCAATTTATAGCTTAGGTATGATTTTTCAAAAATTCCGTTTTTTTATCTGCATTTTTTCAACTTCAACAAATTGTTTTTAAACCTTATAGTTGAAATTTTGAGAAACCACCCGACTAAAGTCGAGTTCAATAATAGCAGTTTCGAGGAAAAATTGGGGGAACACGATAACTTCAACCATTGCAGAGAAACAGGGGCAAGAAGGTCCAGAAACGTGATTTTACAGGAGAGCACTTTTTCTTAAAACTTCGCAAAACGCATCTCAAACAAAGTAAAACGTAACTCCCAATGACAACAATGACTTCAAACATGCAAAAAATGATAGAAAGTGAAGAAGAATAAGAAATAAGGTTATTTTCAATCGGGTTTGTTATCTTTTTTCGCCGTTTTTGTTATTGTTAGTTGGTTTTTTCTCCCAAGTTTCGTGTATTCAACGTATTAAATCCGCGCCGGCTAAAACCTACTTCCCCAACTTTGAACTAATTTTTCTACCAGTTCTAATTGTGCAAAATTCAAAAATAATACACCATTTTGTCCGCATTTAAATAAAGAATTTTTTAATTTAAAAAACCGAAAATCGATTTTTTTTTTCATTTTTTCCCTGCTGGGTTCCATTAAGTTACATATTTTTGAAAAATCAGTCTTAGGTATAATAAATTTCAGTCTTATATTAAATTGCAGAGCTGACATAGAGATAAATGCTTAGATACTACAACAAAGCTACGAGTAATTATAAGCTTCGAAACTTTTGACAGCTGACTGAGTGAAATTGGTAAATTTATTTTTCAAGAAGGAACTCTCATTCATAAAGTAATTGTAAAGGCAATCCAAACCCCAAATTCGGACTAGAAAAGTGGCCCACCGACGCTTGAAAAAACTGACTAGACAGATACCTTCATCAAATAAATCTTTAGGACTCCAATTTTTCAAAAAATCTACATCCGCTGGTTTATTACTGACGCAGAAGGGCCCTCCTGGTTGCTGTCCGGCGTAAATTTCCACACTGTAAGTGTGGAACACTTGAGCATCAACGAGTGCAAATACTTTCACCCCATACTTGTTGGGTTTACTTGGAATAATATTCCAAGCAATCTAATAATATAAAACGCCAACCGTACGTATGTACGTATGCACGGAGGGGTTGGGATTGGGGAGAGTCGGCGGAATCGGAGACGGGAGGAGTTGGTGGCGGGAGGAGTCGGAGGGAGTGGTTGGTGGGGAGAGTCGGAGGAATCGTGTTTGCCTTCTTTTAGTAGGCCTTTCAGCTAGTATATGACATTGCTTGAAACTTGAATATATTGGTGTGTGACAAATACCAATTGAGTTTGTTCCAAGTGAAAAAATAACTTTTGAAAAAATTACACAAAGGGTGGCATGTATGTGACAAATACAACGTACCGTTATCTCGATTGGGGTTCAAAGGACAGCGGCTTCAGGGCAATTGAGGGACTCCTCACATTGTCAGAGAAGAATTGGAGAGGAGACACCCTCCACCCCGCAGTTGGGTGAAGCTTGACAGGCGACTGAAGAGAGACATGTATGCCTCACATACAGCTTGACAGGCGACTGAAGAGAGACATGTATGCCTCACATACACGCCACTAACGGAAGGTTAAATCAGGCGCGAGACGAGAAAAGAGTGAGGCAGTAGGAAGATGAACTGAGCGTTTGGAGGGGGTGGTAAGTAGGGAATAGGGGATGAAGAGGGGTTTATGCAAACAATGCAAACCACCGAACATCAACTGCAGGTCAGCTCGTGACCCCATCGAACCCTGGCAAATATCTGAACCAAACAAAATGAAAATGATATTTTTCTTGACACAGCAAAAAACTCTTTTTTTTCTATATGGCTAATATTCATCGTTTTTCGTCAAAAGGGCTTATAAACAAATAAGAAATGGCCTTGTCTCCCTCAAAACGCATAACAAAATTTCGACATTTTTTTGGTCTTACTATCAAAAGTTCTATGAACAAACTATTAGGAAAATTCGGGAACCCTAGACAACTTCCTTCGCCATGAAATTAGTTTTTCTTAATTTCCCACATAAAATCCCAAGTGGATATAAGCCCGTTTGATAGAAAACTCCTCAATCATGGTTTAGTACTCGTCTACGTCTCTGTCTATCATCGGTGTAAGCAGATTTCGATGAAATTTCTAGTAATTTTGGGCGTTGAAGTTCCGATGGTCCCCCATGAATTTCCTCGCCGTTGGATAGAATCATCTGATGACGATCAGATCAACGGAAAGGAAGGGCGTACGTACCGGGCACACGATCATCATCTATGTAATTGTGTTATGGATTGGAGCTATGTGCTCAACCCACTTGAAAGACTTTTCGTGTTCTGTTGGATCAGTGGACAAAGGTGAGCTGCATTTGAACTGAAAAGAATACTTCATACCTGACCTCCTGATAGCAAGTAACACCCAAAGCACGGAGTAGCCTTCATTCAAGTATCGGTGGTCTCTAGGGATGGCATATCGAATGAAATATATCGATATATCGATCAAACGATATATCGTCAATGAGATATCGATACCTTCGATATATCGGAGAAATATATCGATATTTCGATATATTGGAGAAAATATATCGATTTTTCGACGTATCGGAAGATCTACTTTAAAATGTCACATGTGAAGTAGGTAGGTGAATTTAATAGTTTTAAAACAATATAAAAATAATTTAGGATGACATTTATGGACATATCGGAGTATCTACTTGGAAAAACTTGAAGAAGTAAGTAGAAGGTGAATAGAAAAGTTACTAACATTATTTTGGAGGAAATATTATCGATATACTCGACATATCGAAGATCTATTTGGAAAAACCGTGTGAAACCTACTTTCAAAAGTTACTGGGTATGAATGATCGAAATTCATTGTTTAAAAACTGGAAAAAAGTGCGAAAATGTCATTGCAATGTTAAATTAATTTATAAATTGACAGGGGTATAGGTACTGTGGTCGATCATGATCCTTCAAAATTGAAAATAATTGTTGTGAAAACCTGCTTCACTTCGTATAGTAGGTAGTTTTAAGCTGGACGAGCCTCCATTAATTTTGGCTTAAGTCAAGTATTTGAGCCTTGAGAGCCACTGTAGGTGAATACTATGTACACAATCATGTATGAGCTGAAGTCAACAGTCTGAAATCAACCCATCAGTAGGTACCTACAAAATTTGGAATAAAATTACTTGATGTTTTTACAAGTACAGGCGTTTCTTCTCGTCCATTCATTTCAATATTTAATTTTTACTAAAAAAAAAAAAAAATTTTTACTTGAAAACAGGTCGCGATATATCGTTAAATATATCGATATTGACCGATAATATCGGTTCTCTATATCGATATAAATATATCGATTAATCAAACGTAATATATCGATATATTTCATATATCGATATATCGTTGCCATCCCTAGTGGTGAAAAGCACTTGCAGGCATCAATGCCACCAAAATTCAAATACTGGTATCAAATAAATATAAATTGTTGTTTGCTACCAAATATTCTCTCGAATGGAAATAAAATGACAAGTCCTCGCGGGTTCTGACAGGACTTTTAGCTAACGTTCACTCAACTGCTCATACGACTGATTACATACAAATAATGAATAAGAACGCTGCAAATTCTACACAACTGTTGATTATTTTTTTGCATAGATGACCCTTCGGATGAAGAATGCAGCTTTCCAACCAACAAAACATCGTTATCCCAAAGTTGTGGATGCCTTCTACATGAAATTTGATTCTTGGTTGTTGAGGAAGCTCTAATTCTAATTTATCAGCTGAAATTTGGCTCACTTCTTTTGCGATTTACACTCGTGTTTCTGGCAATCATTCGTCCATCCCTCAAAGTAAGGGCACGTAATTAAGGGTTGGAAGAAAACCAACTGTCAACTGGTCGACTTGTTGTGTCATGGGATTATTATTATTTTATTCATTTATTTATTTCATTTTCTTAAAATATTGTTTAGACACCTTTGCAGTTTTGCAATGTCCACAGACACAAACATAAGCAAGTATGTATTCTACTTTCATACTCACATGGTCTGGTTAGTATTACATGCGTCGGTAGGGCAATGCAAAACAGGAATAAGAGTACGTCAGTGCTGTCATTAGATGGAGGAAATTAGTGTGATAGTTTGTGTTACTCTCCCTAAGAATTGATGGTATTCCAACATACCGTTTTTTGATGCAACAACCTTCCTATTTCCCAGTAAGTTTGTGTTCCGAATTGCACAGACGTCTCATGTACGAATATCCAGATCATGATGTGAGTTTTTACCCACAGTACATACTCGAAATACGGGTTTGTATTATTGCGAAACAAATTATATACAGAAGATCCTTAAGTACGTTTGAGTCTGCAGATGGGCTCGGCGACGACTTCCAACCAATCTGAATATGTTGTTATCATTATTTTCTCCTTTTCAGTGGTTCGCCATCATCAGTTTTGAAAACGGTCCTTTTTTGGTTAAAAAGTTTTTTATTCGTGTTATTAGTGCAATTATTATCTACGTACCGTATTGGAGAATCCTTCGTAACCAGCAAGTCGAGTACAGGAGGCGAGCGCTTTCGATGTAAGGACATCATCTTCAGGCCGTCGATAGAGTACTAAAGTTTGTCAGTCCGTCGTTCTATTTATATAGCCTGGGTGAAAGGGAGGTGAAAGGATCAGAAAGGAAAGGGGGTCACCTGGTAACGAGACCACGTGGTGAAAGGTTGTTTGTCTGTCATGTCAAGTGAAAGGGAGAGATAAAACTAATCCCATTATTTAAATACTATCTAATTTTTTTTTAATTATTTAAATTTTTAAATTATCTAAAAAAATTAGGTAGTATTTAAGTTAGAAGTAGATATATGTATAAGTTAATAATTTTAGCAGTAAGTTAGTTATGTAGGCTAGTTTATAATATATTCATATTTTAGAATAGAAGACCACGTGGTGAATGTACAATTAGCTAATAGGATTAGTTTTATCTCTCCCTTTCACTTGACATGACAGACAAACAACCTTTCACCACGTGGTCTCGTTGCCAGGTGGCTCCCTTTCCTTTCTGATCCTTTCACCTCCCTTTCACCCAGACCATATAAATAGAACGACGGACTGACAAACTTTAGTACTCTCTCGACGGCCTGAACATGATGTCCTTACATCGAAAGCGCTCGCCTCCTGTACTCGACTTGCTGGTTACGACGGATTCTCCAATACGGTACGTATATAATAATTGTAAATAATCCATACATTGATCCCTTCAACGACCTATCACTAAACAATATTGTTTTGAAGCACGAACATCCGCGAATTCCCTCGCTGATGGATCAAAATGCAAGTTGTATGGCGCTTTCCGCGTCTCTTCAATTTCCATGCTTCCGACCTCCACCAGAGTACATCGCTGTGCGGACCTCCTATTAGCCAACTTTCCGGAACCAAAAAGTTACTCCCTGATGGCTTATTGACTCAACAATACTGAAAGTAGTTGAATGGACTCGGAACTTCGATGCCGGTTCGACACCACCCGTAATGGCGTATTTATGAATCCATCTCCAATAAGCGAACGAGAATGTTTCGAATATTCCCGCCGAAAACGTTATTACAGAGACGGTTCCTCGGAAATATTAGAATATTTCCCGCTTCCATCAAGAAAACTTTTCCACCGTCATCTGAGTAAACACTTGGATGAGTCGAACTCATTTGATACCGAACAGGAAATTTACCTTACCGTCGGTGAAGTTTGAAAACGCCATGAATATAACATCCAAACATCATACCTAATTATGTTTTCAGTGAAATGAAAAATTTCACATTTATGCGTTATGAAAAGTTTCATCTCAACGTTCATCAGTATTTATGATCGCGGTCCCTACCAGTTACCTTAAGCACATCGGTGGAGTCAATGAGAATACTATAGTACTGCAAATGACTATTTTTAGCCATTTTTGGACAATTTTTATTTTTATTTTTTTGAATACACTAGGGAGTTCTATATTTGTCGAATTCAATTTTTCTTTTTACACATAACCTCTGAATCTGTTTTTGTGAACCACAATACTCAAACGAAAATGTTTTTCATGGCAGGACAACATTAACCCGTGCCGAATTCCTGTAAAAGTTAAAGTAGCGGAAAAAACCTTGATTAATCACCTGAATTGACCAGTTTGGTGTATGTGAATGTTGGGTCATGTAGAAAGGATTCAGGTGTGCGTTGAAAAAACGTCTGCCAAGTGGGTGTGGCACATAGCTTCCTCGTATCCATAACCCGATTATATAGATGATCCGATGCATAGTAGTTAATCTGAAAACACCAATCTCTAAGTACCTTTCACTGCCCTCATAGGGGACCATCTACACGCTAATCTGGACAATCCTAGAAATTCGGACGAAAAATGTAAGTGCGGTAGTGATTGGATCAAAACATTTTTAGCTTGACTAGGATTCGAACCTGGGACTTCTGAGTGGGAATCCAGAGCAATGCTGACTGACCTATCAAGGGATGTTTGAATGGGGTTTGAGATCCTCACCTCACACGCCACTGTTACGGCTGTTACAAGGATTTTACGTTTGCGCATGCGCAGAGGCTACTAAAAATTTTAAGGCCTTGATTTTCATTGGGGACCATCTACAACCTAATCCGCGTAATCCCTGAAAATGTCATCGAAATCGGGTAGAAGTTGTGGAAGTTATGTCTGTTACAAGCAATTCACGTTCGCGCATGCGCATCGGCTACTATCAATCCGAGGGTGATGATTTTCATAGGGGACCATCTAAACTCTAATTTGTAACATCCCTGAAAATTTCATTGAAATCGGATGGAAAATGTGGAAGTTACGGCCGTTACAAGGAAATTCACTTTTGCGCATGCGCAGTCGCTTCTTTCAATCCGAGGATGATGATTTTCATAGGGGACCGTCTACACACCAACCCGCACAATCCCTGAAAATTTCATCGAAATCGGATGAAAAATGTAGAAGTTATGGCCGTTACAAGGAATTCACGTTTGCGCATGCGCAGTCGCTTCTGTCAGTTCGAGGATGATGATTTTCATAGGGGACCGTCTACACACCAACCCGCACAATCCCTGAAAATTTCATCGAATTCGGATGGAAAATGTAGAAATTATGGCTGTTACAAGGAATTCACGTTTGCGCATGCGCAGTCGCTTCTATCAGTCCGAGGATGATGATTTTCATAGGGGACCGTCTACACACCAACCCGCACAATCCCTGAAAATTTCATCGAAATCGGACAATAACTTCGTATAGTTATGCGCGTTACAAGGAATTCATGACAGACACACAGACACACGGACACACAGACACACAGACACGGAACCAAAATTGTTTAGAAAGGTCTAAAACGCAAAACGCGAGTGAAAATTTTGATTTTGGAGAACTTTTTTTTTTCGTCCTTGAAAAGTGAAAACAAAGCTTCCGCTACCTTGGTAGACTCGGAAGCAATTTGGGAATTCTATTTTTGACATGAATAATAATATTATGTCTATTGGCTAGGGGTCTTTGCACACAAGACAAATGCCAGTAAAGACCAGTAAACAAAATCACAGCTATGAAGAAAGGTTCTCTAAAATACTTGCTGCAATAACATTGCATATATTACTATTATAATATAATAGTAATAGTAATTAATATATTATATTATAATATACTAATTAATACATTATATTAATTACGTGCGATTGGATTTGTTTAGAAAAAAACATTCCGTTTATTCATAGCATCTTATTTCTTATTTCATCTTATTTATTTTATCATCTTATTAGAGGAGATCCTACGTTGTTGACCACAAAAATTGAAAACGCTGCAAATCATTGCCCGAAGGTTTATTATTTTCTGTATAAATCACCCTTCTGTGTAGATCCCTCCATACCAACCATAGGTACCGGCTACGTACCTACTAGGGAATATTTGAAAATTTCAACCCCAACCACCAATCAAATGGAAATGAAGTGCTGCGTACGGCGGACGGACGGAAAATGTTTTATTCGATTTTTGGATTCTACGTACCTCGAAAAGTAAAACATCAAATTTTGAGGGGGGTTAAAATGTTTTTTTCTTGCTCGATTCCAATGGCTTATTATTGAAAATAATAAACCAAAAATTATCAACCTACTTCATGCTAATACATTATTCATACAATATATTATATTGTGTTTATTCTATTTCATCATGTTAATTTTCAAATTACACTAACAGCAATGGACATATACATGATCCATTGTTTTTCCCTCTAAGGGAGAAATTTTTTCGATCAAATAAGGGACACCCTGCCTTACAAGGGATAAACATGTGCTGGTACCGAATACACCATGAATATGTTATCATGTTAGTAAATAGATTAAAATTTCAATATATCAGTAAATATAGTGGTACTTTTAACTGCCAAACTGATTCAGGCATGTCCTAGGTGTACGCTTTCCCCGCAAGACAAATCGGGGTCTTCACATTCAATGAATGAATATAACTTGTACATTATGGGTGTCATTATGTACTGAGACCGTCAGCGACACTCTGTGTCTCTCTTGTTCGAATTTTTTAAAATTTTGACGCCTTAGAATTTTCCAAACAAAATTCCAATTTCTTATCATTTTGACTTAAACTTTGAATTTTCTTCGTATCTTAGCTCAAGTTATCATCAAGTACTCAAATCGCAACAACTTACAACATTTTCAGAACAACATACTCATTCAGATCTCCTTTCATACTCTCCACAAGTCGCAGAAGCAAACACGAGATCAAGTGGGGGAGATTCATCAACAGAGAAGAAGAGCAGGAACATGAACAACAAGAACAGGATCTTGACCACAACACGACCCGACGTTCACAGAGAGACAGAAGAGCACCGCGTTATTTGGACCAATATGTTCGTTGTTGTAGAAAAAGTGGCAAAAAAAGAACCGCATAAAATCGGTAGGAAAATATGGCCTGGCCAGAGTACACAAGATGTATTGTCACATACTCACACACACCTATACATACTTCATACATAATATACACACTCAGACATGCACCTATGGTTTTTTCACGGATTTTGGATTCAGAATGGTCTAAATGGGATTTGTACGTCTTTCTTCGCCCCAGATAATCGCATAAGGATGCCCAAGTGGGACGTCCAAAAATCAGTTAAAGTCTGATGCGACTGTCTTTTGTTTACGCCCAATTCAAGGCCATTGACACATTCCAAATAACTTTTTCTTCAATTTGTATAAAAAGATTTTGTTAAAATTGACTTGCACCTTGTTTGAACTAGGGATGGGACATCGACATCTATGTTTCCAAAACATCGATGTTTTTGGTTCGATATTCGATGTTGAACATCGATCGAGGGGTCTCGATATTATCAAACATCGATGTTGAGGGATTTCGATATTATCGAACACTTAACTTCGATGTTAACAAAGTTATCGATGTCATCGATTTTATTCCTTGCAAAATCCATGCCGATATACCTTAAAGCACAAAGGCGCTATGTCCATACATCTTCCACATTTTTTATTTTCTTTTAATTTCAGAAAAACTCAAATTCAACAAAACTATTATTGACCTTCTTGGCGATTATAGCTTGAAAATGTATTGAGAAAATTAAAGAGTGTAGTGTAAATAGCCATTATTTTAGGAATTTTGCACTGGTGATAACATCTTTTGCGTTTTTCTCAAAACTCCGTTTTTGGACGTAGCCCCTTTGTGCTTTAAGGAATCGATGTTTTCCTCACTAAAATGGGGAAAAATGTTTCTTAAGTGCCTTTCTAATTCTATTTCCTTTCTTGAATCGAGTTGTCAGTCACTCAGTAAGTTGTACTTCCTTAGTAATCAAGAACCAAAATTCGCTGTGAAAGCACTTACTGCTCAGCTTCAGTAGTTTTTTCTCATTAACATTAATTTAATTACTTAAATAACAAACAGTTTCTTATAATCATGGAACTTTTAAGAGTTATATGGGAGTGGAAAAATCTGTGTCGATTCTTCTCATCAATATCGACCTGCGATATCGACTGATCACTTCAATGATGGCATCAGTCTGTCTCCCGCTTCGCCTCGACCTTCATGTGGAACCCATCGTCTCATCCTCATCACTCTATTTTCCGAAAATTTTCCAACGGATTTTGACGTGATAACGTCTTATAAATTGGTTTACCGGGAGACACTTCAAGAAACTGCGTTACGCTCCGCTCACGGAGGGGGTGCAGCTCGGCGCTCCCTAAAGGCGGGCGGCCCCTCCCCTTCCCCGGCGCTCACAAAAGCGGGAGCGCCCCGCCCCCCTTCCCTGGCACTCACTCCCCCCCCCCCACCCATGGGAAATACCTACTACCTACGGGAAATACCTACTCTGTGCAACTTGACAAAGAATTTTATTTTATCCTTCTTCCTACTATACGAATGAATATTAACATTAAAATTATTTTACCACTCAAAGTCGTTGTCACGTAAAACTTTCGCCCGTATACCGACTTTACAGGCAACAACACGGGGTTTTTTTTTTTTTTTTTTTCACGTCTTGTGCGGCCTTCTTGACAGTTCGACGTCAAACGTTTCGATCGGTTTTGTGGCGGTAGTACCTACTCCGCGTGTTGTACGAATATTAGGTAGGAAGTGCCGGTTTAGTTCCACCAGCTTCTCGTCCGCCATCGTCCTCAACATGTGACTCGAATTACGTATTCCAATATCATATCTAGTACCTAAGTATATTTTTATCAACATAAATTACCACCCCACAGTCCACTTATACTAATCCCTGAGCTAACACTCACAATTCTCGAATAACGATATTTTGTTGGTGTGTGGCGTGACTTTGACAAAAAAAAGTTCATTGTTGACTTTTTGTGATTATAATAGTAGGTAAGTAGTACTATTAATGAAAAAGTAGCGTTCTTTGTAGTAGGAAGAAAGAAAAATCTATACAGAAAAAATAATAGTTGTGTAATAATTTCAGAATTTCCTGTCGATGATAACATCGATGTTGGGCTCTAGAAACATCAACATAGAAAAACATCGATGGTTGAATCAAACGATGTTTCCCGCCATCGATGTCAACATTGATGTTTTTGTTCCAATCTCCCATCCCTAGTTTGAACTGACTGACGTACACTCGACATCCTAATAGGTATTATGGTAAAAGAGAGAAGGATTCCGAATGTGTGGAAAAGTGTAGCGGTGAAATTCATAGGAGACGATGAGCACGCTCAATCCACCTAAATCGTTCAACTCAAATCGAATCTGATCCTGACTACGTCCCGACACTCTCAAGACGCAAAATTGGGTATCTACTATGTATACGAGTACTAAGGGAACAAGAAATAACGTTTTTTGAAAGACGATTCCACCCTTCGCGAGGAAGGTCACTTCGCCCGATGTTCTGAATATCAAAGAAGAGCTTAGGACGGATCTCCCTTATCCCTTATGAGATCGCCCAGAGGAACGTAACCAGCAAAATGCAGATCGACTTTTTTTCGTGGCAAATAAATATATCAACTTGGCTCCATCTCTACCTCTCAGAAGGGTTGTTTACTCTGAGTAACATCATCCCTCGCGAGGTAATGGATTAGCTAGCATTGCGTTTGCGGTATTCTATTCTTCAACAAATATTTACTCTTTCTACGTGGTACGTGTATTTCCGTCCAGTATGGATGAACACAAGTTATAAGAATTTTGACGTAATAAAAAATAAGAGAAAGCTTTTCGAGTTCACACGAGTCATATGTGGGTCATTTTCAGGAAAACTTGGGAATAAAGGTGCACAAAAATTTCAAACATCAGTAGTGCTTACTTTTGGTCTGTGTTCAATTCCTAATATCTTCCTCATATAATTTATATTTTATATTGATTTGTGATGTTTATGCGGGTCACTCCAAGGATGCTCCCTTGTGAATTTCATCAACATCAAGGAGGTCCGATGCGCCCATGTGTCTTGTCGTCAGAAATGACAAAACTCAGTTTAGCCGTGATCGGGGCCAAGATAAGAACCGATTTCTGCGGGAAAGATCGTGAGTTCGAGTCTCGGTCACCGGGCGTGTTTTTGGGCAGTTGCGGCTCGCCGCCCCCCTCGTCAAAACCCAGGGCGGGCGGTGAGACAATGGGAGGCCATGAGCAAAATCTTCAGAACAAATTCTGATCTTCCCTTTGGAAGACAGCTGATGACGTCCGCGACGCCAGGAATGGTAGACGAACGAAAATTCAACCTGAAATGGTTGTTTACTTTCCTTACTTTACTACTAGCTCATCAACATCAGACCAATAGGCGCACTCGGAAACATTATTTCTGGTTCGGGACTGTGCCTTAAATGATTGTTTATTGATTCCATCGAAGACAGCTGAATAGGAGCCTCGTGACAGCTAAGTACAAACACTCGCCTGCAAATATCACTGCTTTGCCATAGTTACTACCTCCCAACCACATTTTCGTTTCTGTATCAAGTTTAGTTTGGAAAAATAAACGCTTCACACTCAATTCGAAGCAATAAAGAGTTGAGGGTGCCTTCATTAGGAAATTTGATTTCTGATTGGTAAAAACGCAAAACCCTGAATAACTCAAGAAACGAACATCAACTCTCGTTCGATTTTTAAAATTCAATTCTATTTTAAATTAGTGAAAAAAATACTCTTTTAATGAGACATTTTTGAGCTGGGGCGTTTTGAAAGCCTTAATTCCTCGCCCCTTAGAACTGACCGTCATCCTAAAACTTCGGGGCATAAATGGACACCATATAATTACCAATCATTAAAATCGGTCCATGGTAACTAATGAAAGTGCCGCTCACAGCGGACGGTGGAAACTTTCCGTACGCAGCACTTTCCTTAGTTACCATGGACCGATTTTGATGATATTTGGTATATGGGCTCCATTTGGTCAATTGAATTGATGTTTGTCGATATAGCAAATAGTTCCCAAATTGATAGTTCTCCAAATTCAGCAATACAAAAGGGTCGGAGAACTAATCACAGAATAGTGGAAGAGTCAAGATTCTCAAGCCTATCTTTGAGATTCCACCGGATTCCGAGTCTTCGACCTCCGAAAGTCTACTTCATCATAGGTGGTCAAGGACCATGAGAAAGAGAGTGTGGGAGAGCACACAACCCTGTGGTATCCCAGCATTGGCTGGTATTATAGAAGAGGAAAGAACGCCATCGTGGATTACCTGATAAGTACAATAACCGTTGTATTAATTTTGGTTTATTATTTTCAATAATGAACCTTTGGAATCGACCAAGAAAAAAAAATTTTTAGCACCCCCTCAAAATTTGATGGTTTACGTTTCAAGGTACGTAGAATCCAAAAATCGAATAAAAATTTGGCCGTCCGTCCGCCGTACGCGGCACTTTCTCCACTTAGCATTGACCGATTTTGATGAAATTTGGTATGTAGGCTCCATTTGGGGTCTAGTTGTGCCCCAATGCTTTTGGTTGATGTAGGTCACTTCTAAGGGTTCAAAAATTAATTTTGAAACCGCCTTAACTCAAAAAAATTTGATATAAAGGTATTGTTTTTCCTTCAATTTAAGATTCTAGAGAATTTTTAGAATTTTTTGAGACCACGCGGAGCCCTGTAGGACAAACCGTTCACTCCCTACGAGAATTTAAGGGTTTTACGTACGATAAATCAGAAACACGAGTGTGAATCGCAAAAGAGGCCTAATCTCCGTTCAAATTAAAGCTGACCGAAATGCGATCGATTTTTTTCTTCATGTTGGATGGTTGGTGGCTTTGTATAGAAAGAGTGATCTGTATAGAAAAATATTAAACCATTGTGTAATAATTTGCAGCGTTTTTATATCAACTTCAGAATCTTCTATTGAACTCAAATGCTCGAAGAGCTCGCCACGTTGCTTCTTGTTCGGTAGATTCGAAAACCTTACGGTAATTTTTGAATAGGGCATAAGTATAGTGGACTTTACGACTCTGCACTCTGCTCATTTTAGATTCTACTCAGTATCGAGAATGATTTTCCCTGTTTGAAAGTATATTAGGATTGAAAACTATTTTGAGATCTGAGTACAAGACTTTTCACTCAAAGAGAAATTTAGTCGGAGTTGCTGAATCTTTGTTGTAAGCTCGAAACAAACTCATAACAGACTTTTATAATATAAGCCTAAGTTCTTTCACCAGCTCAGGCACCACGATCTCATAGCCATGCTGCTTGAGTTTTTTGCTCATAACCCGAGATTTAACATTAAAAATTCATTTTTTTTTTTTTTTTTGTAAGAAGTTCAATTATTTGTAACTATAGAATTTGGATATTTATCATGATTGGGATAGTATAAGAATTCTGATAAATTTGGATATTCTTGGTAAATTGTTTTCAATGAAAAGACGCAGTGAAGAAATTTGTTTAATCCTGATCAACTTATGGTTTTTTCCAGAGGGTATACTCACATCTTTGAATCAATAAGTTAAATATATGTCATTCTAGAGTGCAATTTGAATTTCTCAGTAGCGTCAAGTCTTCATTTTATGAACGAAATGTCCGACCTAGATTCGGGAGTCCTGTTATACTACTACCTATTTTATCTACACGCATAGGAAGTCTATTGGGTCGAATGATCAATGCTGACTGCATAACTGTCGTTCCCTCATCATAGGAATTCCTTTAAGAAATTATCTTCTATCTGTCCAAACTTTCCTTTCCAAATACCCTTTCTACGGCATGATGTCTAGATATATTGTACCTACCATACTATAAGTTAATCTGTTAGGTTAATAAGTTAGTTAAGTTTGTATCGTCTTGAACTTGACTGTTCAGTTTCCTCGATGATGAAGGTATCTAAATTTCGAATTAATTGAAATTTATGAGTTCTTATTTCACCCACCTTCAAGGTCAATCCAGTGAACCCGCACCTCAACTTATTTTCTACAGACTCATTCTTTCCCTGTTATTTTTACTTATTCTTTCCTTTGATATCATAAAATGATGATCGTTAAAGGAAGCGTTCATCGCGCTGATGTTACTACGGGGAAAGTATAATGAAAGACTCAAAACTAAGCAATTTAGAGATGGAAAAAAGAAAATGGTCAAAGATAAATCAAGCTTTTCATCCAATCACCATGTAATTAAGATTGAATACATCGGAGAGGCGTATGAGAGATGTATTGTGCGCACGGTGGCAAAAGACCGGCTATGAAGAAGAGTAGCCCTGCGGAGGGGAAAGAGTGGGGGTAATGAATCTTCGCGTTAATCGCCACCACCAATCTTTCACACAAAAGGGAGGGAAAAGCACATTGTATCTCGAGGGAGTCCTCCTAAGATAACCAACTTGCAACCTCACTGCGCGCCGGTCGTTTCCCTCCGTGTAGACGCCAAACCAGGGTTAAGAGGAACCAAAAAAACAAACAAGGATCTTGAATCAAAGTATCTCTTCTGCATGGGGGATTTATGGGGTCGAGATAGCGTTAGGTGTGGAATTAGAATGCAGATTCGTCCTTATAAAAGGAGGAGGAGATATACAGCGGCCGATAATGATGTTCCTACCGACCATTAAGCGCCTGTGGCGCTCCGCGGATTGGGCGGGAAAGATAAGACGGCATTTGGAGATAATACTCGATATTCCGTGGGTAAGCACGAATCACCTAATTCCTGGCCTCTGGTCACGTACCTGGATACACTATTAAAATTCCATTGTAAGGGTTCTCAACTCGTTAGTAGTCCACCCCCCTGCCGCCGCCATTATTCGGTATAATACAGATATATAGCTCCCCTGATAGAGATTGTTGGGTCAGTTTCATTAAAGCATTTTGAAGTCAGATAGCTTTTGGCCGATTAACCCTAAAGTGATAACCGAGACAGCCCCACTAAGCAGAACATATAAGAAAAAAGAAGAACATTTCTTATTCCCAACATACATTTTTGGTTTATTATTTTCAATAATGAACCTTTGGAATCGACCAAGAAAAAACAATTTTTAACACCCCCTCAAAATTTGATGGTTTACGTTTCAAGGTACGTAGAATCCAAAAATCGAATAAAAATTTGGCCGTCCGTCCGCCGTACGCGGCACTTTTGCCACTTAGCATTGATCGATTTTGATGAAATTTGGTATGTAGGCTCCATTTGGGGTCTAGTTGTGCCCCGAAGCTTTTGGTTGATGTAGGTCACTTCTAAGGGTTCCAAAATCAATTTTAAAATTTTGAAAACGCCCTAACTCAAAAAATTCTGATATAAAGGTATTGTTTTTCCTTCAATTTAAGATTCTATAGAATTTTTAGAATTTTTTGAGACCACGCGGAGCTATGTAGGACTAACCGTTCGCTCCCTACGAAAATTTAAGGGTTTATGTTGAAATGTATATATATAAATCGAAACACGAGTGTGAATCGCAAAAGAGGCCTAATCTCCGTTCAAATTAGAGCTGACCAAAATGCGATCGATGGTTGGTGATTTTTATTTATTTTTTTTATTTATTATTTTTTTTTTCTCTCTTCATATTGGATGGTTGGTGATTTTGTAGACGAGTGATCTATATAGAAAAATAATAAACCATTGTGTAATAATTTGCAGCGTTTTACATAAAAAGTCAACACAATTATTGAAAACCATCGTTGTATTTCGAATAGAATTGAGGTTTTGCATGGTGTCCAAAATTCAAAGTGAATAAATATTTGAAAAACTTATAAATTAGGTTAATCTTCAAAGGAAAATCTTTCATGGTAAATCTTCAATGGTAATCTCCATTGTTAAATCATTAATGGTCTCAAACGAACCTTCTTGTGTCTCTCGAATCAACCTCATCAGCGGAACGGTTTCCTCGTCTCTAAATTTACCAACACCTACTAAGGTTCTCTATGTAATACATACTCACTTGTACTATCTTGTCTGATTAATGTGGACCACTAGACCCACCTATTGGATCAAGAGGTTTGTCAACATGGCCCTCACGTCTATACACAAAGCAACCGTAGTGACGGCCGCTAGACACTCAAGGACCATCATTGCTAATTTTAAGCCGTCAAGAGGCGGTTGCTCCACAATAGGCTCACCGCTCACAACCTGTCCTGTATTCATGGATGCAGGTACTAAGTACACGATCTAATATATGGGTAGATCCAACTCGAGGATTCATACAACCAGTTTTGATTGCTCGCTACTGGAGGCAAAGCAGCTTCATGGGAGTATGAATATTGAACCAAAAAAAGTTCGATCCTCCAAGATAAAAATTTTTACTTCTATAACTTGAACGGAGATTAGGCCCCTTTTGCGATTCACACTCGTGTTTTTGATTTATTACATGCCCAACCCCAAATACCTCATAGGGAGCGAACGATTTGTCTTAGAAAGATAGTCCCATTCTATTCTAAAAATTCAATTCAATTTTAAATTTATGAAAAAAATACTAAGTACCTTTATATCGGACGGATGGACTCTTTGAAATTATATTTTTGGATTCTAAGTTACCTTGAAACGTAAACCATCAAACTATGAGGGGGGATAAATTTTTAATTATTTTATTTATTTACTTTTTATTATTATTATTATTATTATTTTTTTTTGTTTCTCAATTTCAAAGGTTTATTGCTGAAAATAATAAACCAAAAACCAAATCCAAAAGTACTGAAAGAAATGCTTCAGAAATGCTTACATACGAGTCTGCAACACATTGGGACATTTTCATGTCAACCACTACACAACAAGGTAGTGAAGTACCTAAGGTTGTTAGTTCAACCCAAGCATCAAAGTTTTCGTGACGATTTTTCAGTTCATGTGCAAAAGCAAAATATAAGGTTGTTGATTGTTCTCTACGCAACACAGTGAGTCTATTTTATTAAATAAAATAGACCAATAAATTTTATTGGTCGTGTGGGCAAGATTTGCTTAGTTTTCGTGACGATTTTTCAGTTCATGTGCCAAAGCAAAGACATGAAAATGTCAAAAATAAACAAAACACACCATAATATGAAAACACACCTATATTATAGGAGAAAATTTGGAGATCGAAACTGACGCAATGTTAGGCACTGGAAGAGAGAGGCAACACAAAAAACGCTGCAAATTATTACACAACGCTTTATTATTTTTCTATATAGATCACTCGTCTGCAAAGAACTCGGCTTGAAGAAGATTCTACCTACCCACCACGTACTACTACCTACCTACCTACCTTCACTGAAAGCCCTCGGAGACTTGGCAGCACGATAAAGAGGGCTAGCAGATCAGCAAGAGGAGGGCAGAGCTGATACTTGCAGGCAGATAATCAAGGTATTCAGAGGGCAGATAATCAGAGGGCTAGCCGAAGAAGAAAGGAACCAAGAGGCAGTGAAGGTCTGAACCAGGGGGAGATATTGAGTGTCCCAGATTTATCGATCCAAATTTCAGCGTGTTATTCACCTACCTACTTGAATGGAATTAAATGATTTTTTCCTTCAAAAACATCTTTCATATTTTAGTGAAAACTATATTTATATAGGTTTTTGGGGTGTATATTTATTCGATAGGAACATAGTTATTTGAAATTGGATTATGATGTGTAGGAGAAATGTAAGCACCTGTCTATGTAGAATTCTGTCTGATCCATCCCCAGATGTTCACTAGACAAAAATACAAAAAGCATGTGTTAAGTTGGCTAGTTAGTTAGTTAAGAAGGGAGCTTCAGATGCGATAGGCTACAGAGTTTATGTATAGGATTATAGAATATTAAATAGCGTAACAATCTACGTAACCAAGGCTTCAAGTAAGGTGTAAAAAATTTAATATATTGTTTATCAATTAGAATAATCGGACCCGTTTGTGATGGTGGAACATGGAGGAAAATATACAACAAAGAGTTATATGATATCCACCGTGATGTTCCACTATCTAACTTTGTCAAAGCTTTTCGCTTGAGATGGGCAGGTCATGTAATAAGAATAGGTGAAGCTGGGATTCCGTACAAGATTCTTGTTGGGAATTCACGGGGACAACGGGAAAGAGGTCGACCAGGTGGATGGACCAAGTGGAGAGCGACGCCAAAACCCTGAGATGTAATAATTGGAAGTCCACAGCCACGAGTAAGGACGAATGGTGAAAAGTTGTAGGAGCGGCCAAGATCCACATCGAATTGTAGCGCCAAGCAAGAAGAAAATTGTTTATCAATTTACCCACGATAATTTATGAAGATAACCAGAGTTGAATGAAATACGTTGACAATGGTAAATTCAGCAACAGAACCAAACACATGAACGTGCGCCGAAATTATTTGAAGGACTTGATACAAAGGGGAGATATTGTTCTGAAATATTGTCGTTCAGAAGACAATGGAGCAGACATCCCAACCAATTCCTCAACTAGTGTCCATCTAATAATCTGGCTTTGAACCCCTCAAAGCGTTCTGTATCTAATGGCATTCCATCGTTCACATGATCAGTTGCGGGATTTCGGAGTTCTGCTTGACAATCAATTCTCTTTCTCCGCACACATAACATCCATACTTAACGAGCAAGGCAATGCGAGTCTTGGGGTTCGTGAGGCGTAGTACGAGTGAGTTTAATTATGTGCCTGCAATCACCACACTCAACAAAGCGATTGTTCTCCCAGTCTTAGAGTATGCCTCAGTGGTCTGGTACAGATTGAGCGGGTGCATAAGAGATTCCTGCGCTATGTAGGGTTCAAGCTTCGCATTCCGCTGGACTCAATGAAGTATGAAGACCTGAACGAAAGATGCTACACGCTCAATGCTGTGGAACTCAGACGTTTGACTGACCTCTCGTACTTCCACAAGGTGGTCCTGGATACGGTCGACTCTCCATCGCTACTTTCAATGGTCAGTTTCCAGGTCCCGTGCTCAAGATCGCGTTCGGCAAATCTGTTCTGGGTTCCTTTTTCACCTACAAACTACTCTTACCATCGTCCGATGTGCAGAATGCCGCGGATGGCTAACCTAGCACTGGAGAGATGCCCGGACATCGACTTTTTCGTCCAGACCCCAGCTATTGTTCGCCGCAGATTAACCGTTTCGTGGAGGACTATTAACGGCCTCTTTTTTACTCAGTTTTTCCTAATTTCACTTTCGACATTAATTTTCTTGTCACTTTCTTCTTTTCATACATCCCGTGCGGACGTTTCTTTTCTTTTCTCTGACGATTTTTCTATCTTTAATATTTTTTTACTCGTTGTATTGGGCTTGCCCGTATTAAATAAAAATAAATAAATAAATAAAATCTCTTCCTACCAAATCTTTCGAAGATAGATTTTAGAAAGTAGGGTTGAGTGTTCCTAGCATAACATGTTGCGGGAGGATGTTGAGGATTGATCTCCAACATTTTATACTAATTCGTTTCTATACAGGGTGTCCCATGTGTTATCCACCAAACTTTGGGAGTCGATTATACAACTAATTTGCAATAAAAAATGACTCTTAGCAATTTTTTAACCCCCTTAAAATCCGACTTATTTTACTTTTAAGATTTTTTCGTGTTTTCGACCGTACACGTTTAAAACGGTCATAACTCCCTTAAATTGCACTCAAAAATTAAAAATAAGGATACCGTTGGAAAGAGCGTGAAATTTTTCAATAGATGACCCGTTAACAAATTGAGAAAAACTGAACGCTAGAGTAGTTATTTTACCTCAAACTTAAAAATTTGTCAATATCTGTTTTTTTCAAAAATTTTTATGATTTTTCCCCATGGAAACAAGGTATTTGCCAGATAGGCTCAAAAGCTTAAAAACTTCTCCATTTCATCAGCTTTCCAACGGTCACCCAATTTTTAGTTTAACTGTGAAATTAGAGGGAGAAATGGTGTTTCAATGCGAAAAAACGTGCATTTTTTCCAACGAAATTGACAGTTGGACGGGAGGAATCCGGGGTCTGCTCCGCCTCCGCTCATCACAAGCACCACGTCCCCACGTCAAACCGTCGATTTCGTTGAAAAAAATACACGTTTTTTCGCATTGAAACACCATTTTCTCCCTCTAATTCCACAGTAAAACTAAACATTGAGTGACCGCTGGAAAGCTGATGAAATGGAGAAGTTTTTAAGCTTTTGAGCCCCTCTGGGCAAATACCTTGTTTCAATGAGGAAAAATCATCAAAATTTTCACCAAAAACAGAAATTGACTATTTTTCAAGTTTGAGGTAAAAATACTACTCTAGCGTTTTGTTTTTCTCGACTGGTCAACGGCTCATGTATTGAGAAATTTTACGCTCTTTCCAACGATTTCCTTATTTTTAATTTTTGAGTCTAATTTAAGGGAGTTACGACCGTTTGAATGGTGTAAGGTCGAAAACACGAAAAAAATCTTAGAAGTCAAAAAAGTCGGATTTTAAGGGGGTTAAAAGAAAATTACTATGAGACACTTTTTGTTGCAAATTAGTTGTAGAAACTACTTCTGAAGTTTGGTGGATAACATATGGGACACCCTGTATACAATGTTTTGTAAGCGTGTGTTGAACTATAATTAAATTGCCACTTGCGAAAAAGTATTCGAGCGTGTTCTTACTTTAACAATGTATAGTACCATATGTATAGTAGGCATCAATTTATTTTAATGTGTAAAAAATGTTTAGTATTGTTTAATAATTTACCTACTTGTTACCATAGTGTATAGTAGGTTTCAATTTACTTACCGAGATGGAGCAATTTTGCAAAGATCCTTCCCTACAACACTCGTCAAGCCTAACGTTCGGTAGGAAATCTGTACAAATCGCATCCCCTCATGGATTTATATTGTGTACAAAAATGGTGGCAAGTAAACAAATCTTTTTATTTCTGTCAACCTAATGTTCATTTGAGAGATTTTCAAAGAAGCTTTCAACCTCAATACATCGTGTTCATGACTTCAACCCTTATGTACAAGTATTTACCAATGTAGCCACGTTATTTACTACATCCCTGACGTCATTGGTTATGTGAGGAAAAGATTGCTTCCTCATCCTTAGCTCCCTTGCTAGCTCTCTTCGCTTAGATACCCACCCGGGTACCTAAACTTTTAAACTAAATACCTTAATAAAATTCCTCTTATCGGATTTTGGAGACCCGGGCAACAGGAAAGAAGGGAGAATCGAATTTCCGGACTAAAGAAGTTAACGTTTGATTATTGGAAATAGTGATCCGCAAAAACGAAATTGAATTTCTCCGCGTCAAATAATGTTGCCCTTGGGCCGGACCCCTTCCCGGATTTCTTGTCGTCTTCAAACAAAAGAAAACTCCAGACAAAAGCGAAAAGCTCCGTTCAAGCTATTAAATAAAATTTAATTTTTACCCCCTCCACGTCGTTCAGTCTTCCTTCCCATCATTCCGGTTATTATTTCGAAAGTGTATTGAAGGAAAAGGAACTAGACTTCCCAACTTGAAAGAAAATGGCTTTTCATACCTTGGAAGCCTCAAGGTTCACTGAGAAACGGAAGAATGTCAAGTATTTGCATAATACTTCCGACCATTGTCTCTCGCAACGCGGTTTAAAAGTGTAGCGGGATAAAGATTTTTTTTGTCCTTCCTTTTATCCAGCAGCTTCCTGGCCTACTAGTTAAAAGGGGGTTCCAGAGGGGAAGAATTGAATTTCCAACTTATTTAACGACCGCCGTGAGCCGAACATTGTTGGAAAAGACTGTCCGAGTTTTCCCCGGGAAGAAAAGAAGAGAAAAAAAAGCTGCATATTATTGCAAAAGGGTTTATTTATTGTTTCCTTATAGATAACCATTTTGTATTGATCATTACTTTTAGGCAGGAAAAAACATCATCCAATTTTAATGAGCAATATAGCTTCCTCTCAAAGAATAACAAAGACATACTCGTAAAATTCACATCAAAAGGTTTGAAACGCAAAAATGCGAGTCAAAATTTTGAATTTGGAGCTACAAATTTGTACCTCAAGCGGCACGAATATGAAGCTTCCTTATGTTTGAGGAAGAAAACATGATAAAAGTATACTTATAAGTAATTTTGGTTTATTATTTTCAATAATGAACCTTTGGAATCGACCAAGAAAAATTTTTTTAACCCCCCCTCAAAATTTGGTGGTTTACGTTTCAAGGTACGTAGAATCCAAAAATGCTGCAAATCATTGCTCAAAGGTTTATTATTTTCTGTATAGATCACCCTTCTGTATGGATCCCTCCCTACCAACCGTAGGTGCCTACTACCTACTAGGGCATTTTTGAAAATTTCAACCCTTCATTTCCATTTGGTTGGTGGTTGGGGTTGAAATTTTCAAAAATGCCCTAGTAGGTAGTAGGCACCTACGGTTGGTAGGGAGGGATCCATACAGAAGGGTGATCTATGCAGAAAATAATAAAGTTTTGGGCAATGCTTTGCAGCGTTTTTCCCAAGGATTCATCCTCAATTTGATTATTTTCATTGGGAGAAGCCTATTGGACGGGTAGGCCCCAGTTGTGTATTATGTCTTCGGGATTTCACCATTTGGTATAGTATAGGTCAAAAGATTCGTATCACAACGGAAGGTTGATCCTGGAAAACGAGCATCAAAATCATTCAGTCTGAAAAAAAACAATATTCGTATGAATTTGTGGTGTTAGCTTATGGATATTCAGACAGTATCCATGTCTCAGTTATGCAGGAGGTGTGGTCACCGAAGCTAAATGGATACTATACTTCATCAGGATCACTCCTTGGTCGTTGCAGGTACGCGTAAATGTGGAATTTGGTGAAAGGTGTGAATACAAAATAAAATAATGGATGGATGTTTAGAGGTACTCACAAATAAAAAGGTGTAAAGTCCATGATGCATGAGGATCATTCATAGTACCAACCTGTGAACAAGAGAAACCATTATGAACTTACAGGTAATACGATTTTGTACTGTACAATATTAAAATGTTAGGAAATCGCAGTATGGAAGCATGAACAAATATGTGGGGTGGGAGAGATGGATGCAAGGAAGGGCTCCTCAAGAAAGACCACTGGTTCCGATATGAGCCCCGAGAAAGCCGATGATTATATCACGGAGCACTCCCGCAGAGATGCCCAACTCCAGCAAC
This sequence comes from Apolygus lucorum, assembly GCA_009739505.2. NCBI lineage: Eukaryota > Metazoa > Arthropoda > Insecta > Hemiptera > Miridae > Apolygus > Apolygus lucorum. The sequence goes on from CM019176.2 coordinate 14,120,954, forward strand.
TCTGTGGCACTTTTTGGTTTATTATTTTCAATAATGAACCTTTGGAATCGACCAAGAAAAAAAAATTTTTAACACCCCCTCAAAATTTGATGGTTTACGCTTCAAGGTACGTAGAATCCAAAAATCGAATAAAATCGCTGCAAATTATTACACAATGGTTTATTATTTTTCTATATTGATCACTCGTCTGCAGAGCCGCCAACCATTCAACATGAAGAAAAACATCGATCGTACTTCGGTCAGCTATAATTTGAACAGAGATTAGGCCTCGTGTTTCTGATTTATCGTTCGTTCAAACCTTAAATTCTCGTAGTGAGCGAACGGTTTGTCCTACAGAGCTCCGCGTGGTCTCAAAAAATTCTAAGAATTCCATAGAACTTAAATTGAAGGAAAAACAATACCTTTATACCGAAATGTTTTGAGTTAGGGCGTTATCAAAATTTCTAAATTCATTTTTGAACACCTAGAAGTGACCTACATCAACCAAAATCTTCGGGGCACAACTAGACCTCAAATGGAGCCTACATACCAAATTTCATCAAAATCGGTCAATGCTAAGTGGGGAAAGTGCCGCGTCCGGCGGACAGACGGCCGAATTTTTATTCAATTTTTGGATTCTACGTACCTTGAAACGTAAACCATCAAATTTTGAGGGGGTGTTAAAAAAAAATTTTTATTGGTCGATTCCAAAGGTTCATTGTTGAAAATAATAAACCAAAATCGACACCGTACGCGGCAATTTCCCCACTTAGCATTGACAGATTTTGATGAAATTTGGTATGTAGGCTCCATTTGAGGTCTAGTTGTGCCCCGAAGATTTTCGTTGCTGTAAGTGACTTCTAAGGGTCTAAAAATTAGTTTTGAAATTTTGAAAACGCCCTAACTCAAAAATTAGTATAGAATTTTTAGAATTAGACCACGCGGAGCCCTGCAGGACAAGCCGTTCGCTCCCTACGAGAATTAAAGGGTTGGACGTACGATAAACCAGAAACACGAGTGTGAATCGCAGAAGAGGCCTAATCTCCGTTCAAATTTTAGCTGACCAAAATGGGATCGATGGTTTTCTTCAAGTTGGTTGTTGGTAACAATGGCAAAGCCGTGTTCTTCGCAGACGAGTGATCTACAGGGTGTCTACCATTTGGGTGGACCAAACTTCAAGGATCGATTCTACAACTAATTTGCACAAAAAAATGTCCATTAGCAATTTTTTCTTAACCCACTCAAAATTTTTTTCCACTTTAAAGTTTTTATTCGTATTTTTGACCTTGCAGTACTAAAATGGTCATAACTCCCTTAATTCTCATGCTATTTCGAATCTGAGTACACCGTTTGACAGAGCGTTAAATTTTATATCCGTATAGTGGGAAACCCAGTTTCTTAAAACCATTTCTAAAAATAAAAAATAAATCAAAGTCAACATTCATAATTTTTTTCTCGAAAATCGCCATTTTTCAGGCAAACGATTCTCCCGTAAAAAATACCGCAACCGTGGTGCACTCGACGGGAAAAACTACCTCAAGATCTCACCTTTCCAACGGTACGTCAGTTCCAAGGTTTAAGAGGAAAATTCCTTGAAAAAATTGAGTTTTGTGCAAAAAAAACGTGCTTCTCTAGGCATATTTCGCTAGAGAGCCGACCAAGTATTATTGCATTCAATTTTCAAGGATTGCAATAAAAAGTCCATCAAATTAAATTTCCACTCGTACAGTGACCTAGACAGTGCTTTTGGGAGGTTGGGGCGTACGAACCGCGGATTTCATTAATTATGTATTTTGGCCATATCCCTTAACACAACTCTTGTTATTGATTACAGGATGAACCTAGTTTAGACCGCTCACCCGTACGCCTGGGTGTAACAGGAAATGCATGTCTGCTACCTGATGGATGTCTTCTAATCTCGAGATACTCCACGGTAGGTTACAAATCATCAGGGGGAAATGGTGTAAAAAATGCCTCACGTGCAGTTTCCCGATTAAAAGCTGGTCGTAATTGCTAACCGAGGTCAAGCCCGGTTGACGTGAAAAAGGCCGGTGATTATGATGAACCGAGCCGCCAACGATTGAGTCAGGAACACTGTGAGCTATTGACGAGATTCACGTGAGTCATAAAACGTGATAAATCGAAGGGATGAAAGGTGTGGCGAGGAAAAAAAGAACTGAAGTACACGGAATCGCTATCACAATCGCCGAGAGAACGGGGAAATCGCTGTCCGATACATCGCAGTTTGGGGTTTCGGTTGGTGGCAGCGGTGGGGGTGAAAAAACGGAAGAAAAACGTGAGAGTTGGTGGCACGCCTGGTGGCAGGTTTTCTAATTACAGGAGGGAGGGCCCTACACCTATTGTTGTCTGTGATTGATGGAAAAACTACGTCCGGTCACTGGTCAGCGAACAGGCCATTCTGGACCCCTTCCGGTGTTGTGGGGGTTTCAAAACCCAATAATTCCCTTCGGACGTCCGGACGCGAGGTATGGAGGGCAGATCACCTCAGTATTTCTGCAGGACGTGTAAAATGTAGATGCCTCGTGAAGGCCACTGACTTGAATTGGGATGGCTGACAAATCCTTTAGCACCGTCATCGTTTGATCAATTGCCTGTTTTTTTATCCTCATTTATTTATTTTTTGTTTTCATTTTGCTTTTGGACTTGAACTGTGGACGAAAAGTTAGGTAAAACACTTTCCTTTCCAATGTTCTTCATCAGTTTTGAGTTTTGTAATCTGAAAATAATTACCAGCGTTGCTCAGAAGGAATCTTCTTTCGGACACGTCATTTGTATATCTACATACATACATGTATATCTACATAACCCACTGCTAAAGAATTCTTCTGAAGGGAGAAACCGTCCTACTGAACAGGCTGTCCCAGAATTAACCCATTAGTGGACGCTAATGCGTACTCCGTACCGCACCTGTCTTGAGTCTGAAGCAGGACGGTAAATCTTGGGTTTGATGTCGGTGACTTCCAATGGTAATCCTAGAGCAGACCCCCCTACTCAAACGGTACACGCCATTACTCATAGACTGGTAACTCATCAGAATCTCATCTGAATGAGAACCAGACAGTATGAGTTGGTTGGTGCTCTCTCCTCATATACAGGGTATAAGCCTAACTGGTCTGCCATACGGTACCAGTCAATTCTACAACTAATTGGCAACAAAAAAATGTCTCATAGTAATTTTTGTTTAAACCCTTCGTTTTCGAGTTATTTTAACTTTAAACTTTTTTTTCGTGATTTTGACCTTACGTCATTAATTCGGTCATAACACCTTTAATTTGCTGTGTAAATTACAATTTGAGGATACCGTTGGAAAGAGCATTAAATTTCCTATCGGATAGATGCCTTTACTTTTTTGTGAGTCAAGGTTTGAGATAAGAAACATCCTGTAAAAAGATAATTTTACGTAATTTTGGAAACCTCTCATTTTTTCAATCGCAAATTGAACTACGAGAACCAATATCTGTTCAAGATGCAAGAAAGTAAAAAGTGCGCCAAAATCTCAGCTTTCCAATGGTATAATCAAAAAATATTTTCCAACCAAAATTAGGGGAGAAATTTGTGCCTGAACGTGGAAAAACGTGCATTTTTTCAGCGAAATCAGCGCTCTGGCCTCCTGTTTCCGGAGGCCTCGCGGTCTACTGCGGCGCCGACCCACCCACTTCTATCGTCCTGCCCCTCAGATGGACTAGGCGGAGCGCTGATTTCGGTGATAAAATGCACGTTTTTCCACGTTCAGACACAAATTTCTCCCCTAAATTGGTTGTAAAATATTTTTTATTATACCATTGGAAAGCTGAGATTCTGGCACAGTTTTTACTGTTCTTGCATCTTGAAAAAAATACGAGTTCTCGTAATTCAAATTGCGATTGAAAAAATGCGAGGTTTCCAAATTTACGTAAAATTCTCTTTTTAGAGGACGTTTTCATGTCTCCAACCTTGACTCACAAAAAAGTTAAGGCATCCATCCGATAGGAAATTTGATGTTCTTTCCAACGGTATCCTCAAATTGTAATTTACACAGCAAATTAAAGGTGTTATGACCGTTTTAATGACGTAAGGTCAAAATCACGAAAAAAAGTTTAAAGTTGGAATAACTCGAAAACGAAGGGTTTAAACAAAAATTGCTTTGAGACATTTTTTGTTGCAAATTAGTTATAGAATCGATTGGTACCGTATGGCAGACCAGTTAGGCTTACACCCTGTACAGGGTGTCACCCTTTCGGGCGCACCACCGGGCAGGGTTCGATTCTACAACTAATTTGCAACAAAAAATGTCTCTTAGCAATTTTTTTAGAGGCTTCGTTTTCGAGTTATTTCACTTTTAAGATTTTTTTCGTGTTTTCGACCTTACATCACTAAAATGGCTATAACTCCATTAATTGATAAAGTAAATTCAAATTTGATTACATCATTGAAAAGAGCGTCAAATTTCCTATCTCCCTGATGGGGTTTTAGAAAATTTCAAATGAATCGAACGGATGTATGATAGGTCAAAAGTAAAAAATTGGAAAAGTTTCCAAAATCTTCACTTTTTCAAAGTTTGTTTCTAGAAACGTCGTGGACGGAAATTTCCATGCTGTAAGCCTAAAAGTTGCATGTGAGTTCCAGCTTTCTAACGGTGTAGTAATTTTTTTGAAACATCTCTTATTCAGTTAGAAAACGACGTTTTTAGGGCAGAAAATGTTCATTTCTGGGTGTAATTCGGCGTTGTTCACCAGAAATGCTTTCCAACTTAATAAATCATTTGACATGAAATTTTACGTACTTTTTGACACTGAGTCGAATGGCATCACTTTCCGATCTCCTCGACTAACAAATAGTACTTTTCAAGCCCTTCAAGCAAACAGGGTACAACAACTGAGTCCTCGACTCACAACTTATTATCTATCGAAAAGATAAAGCTTTCCTCAAATTCACAGAGGGCAAAAATTGGGTAAGTCAACAAAGTGGAAGGAGTGCGAGTCATTAATAACCCAGACCTCCCTTAATGACAATTTTGGATAAAACGAACGACGAGATTGAGCCCTTCGCCCAGAGAAAAAGGCTTGAAAAGTACTATTTGTTTGACGAGGAGATCGGGAAGTGTTACCATATATTTGATATTTGACAAGTTCTTCATACCGAGGGTCGATGCACACAACATCTCATCCCTCCACTTCTTTTATGATTAATCATAAGAGATCCATTCATGAAACCCCATTCATTCAAAATCATTTTATTATTGTATCATAAAAAAGATCGAGTACTTTGAAATGTAAATAAGTTCATTATTCAAAATGTGTTTCCTTAGATCAGTGGTTCAACGGAAGTATATTTTTTCCTCATAGTTTACATAGTTCATTAATTTATTATTCAAAGTACCTCTATTTAGTTATCCCCTAAATTCAGAAGCACCCTCGATAGGAGGGAGTTGGGAAGTTTCGTGTAATTAGGTTTCCGTGCGGATCGCGTTCTCCCAGTTCCTGACATCCTTTTCAAAATTCTTGGTTTTCGTTCTCCAAAAGAGAAGAGGGAAAAATCCTGTCTTCGTAGTTGGTTGGTCTTTGGAGTGGTTATATATAGGCAGGTAGGTATATTATGTATACATAAAAGGAAAGGAGTTGTCGAAGTTGGCGGATGCTAAATCACGGCTGGAGGTTTGGAGCGCAGGTACAAGATCAGCCTGTTTGTTTAGTGGGATCACGTCTTTGACCGTAATCAAGTACTTTAGAATAAAGTTGGGGAGTCGGGCGGGACAACCTTATTTGAAGACTTTCATAACAAACTTCTGCTCGGAGAGGAGGGTCCCAGAGGGAGTATCACATTTTATGACACGACTCAGAATTGAGAGAAAGGAAAGAGCCCATTTCGGTTGAGCATTGATTTCAAATCTCCAATCTCGTAAAATTTAGATAGGAATTCATCTCTTAATCCCACCCTTCCTGTAGACCTGCGGAGTTAACTAGATCCACATAAAATAAAAGAACGATATTAGAAGTCCTACTAAGTGGAGACAGCGCTAAGTGTTTACTCTGTACTTTTGAAAGTACTGAGTAAACTCTTGATTAGTAAAAGCGGATTCAAAAGGATGAAGCAATTCCATCTAGGAGAAGAAGGACAGAAATCCTTCCTGTTACCTGAATACCATTTCTGGCAACATAAACCTCCCTATTCCCAGGTAATACTTTCATTCGGTCTAGTAATCGTCACTGCTGGAATCCACAAAACATACATTTTTTCAGTTATTTATAAATACCTGTAGTACATTTGTGTGTAATAAGATTGCATTTACCTTTCGGAACAAGAAAACGCACATAATGAAACGAGATCGGAATGTGATAATAGGAACTTCAGATGATACAAACAATGTCAAATAATAATAAATTAGTAGGCTGGATATGAGAGGACTAGATGGGCAATATTACACTCTTCCCCTATTAGTTCAAGATGTTTCAGGGTTTTTTTCACGATTATTCCTCCTGAGTTTACGAGAAGGAACCTCTTGAGTTGATGACGGGGGTAGGGTCTGAATTAGTAAGTCTTCTACGGGATCTTCGGTACCCTGATGAGGTTCTTCCGTAAGAGAAGTTAGTCAGAAACAAGGAATATTTTATTATGTTGAGCGATTGAAAAAACTCGCCACAATTGATTTCTTATGGAAGACAACCCAGAATCAGAAGAAACGACAAAGAAATACCGGAGAAATAAATAATGTAAAACATTGAGCTTGAAAGATGCACTTGGGAAAGTCGTCCAGAGATGAAATGACGTGCTTCTTGACATTTCCTCCGGATATGGTAGAGTTTTGCTACCATATCACATACTGGAAACGCTTAGGTAAGGGTAGAAAGGAATTTTTTCGGAAGAAAAAAATTTTTCAAAAATATTTTCAAATTAATCTACACAATGTACTGAATCGATTGCTCCAAGAATTGTTTAAAAATGACATTGGGAAGTGGGCTAAAAATACGTTCAAAGTCGGGTATCTCAATGTACGCCAGCGCCATAGGCAGGGCCCTCCTCCACAGCAAAATACCACATATTTGCAGCTCACTAGTTTAGAAAGGGCGTCTCTGAAGGATTCAATATCAATGTAAAGTGTGTTTTTAGTCAGCAATAGTTTTTTAGTTAGCAATAGTTTATGTTTTTAGTCCATTATAAGTACCTGCCAAACTAATCATCACGCAAGGTTGAATATCAACTTCATTTCGTCAGAAAGTACTTAACAGCAAAATATCGTTATGCAAGAGATGTGAATACCTTCATATAAGTATTCAGAACAACATTTTTGGTTTTTGATTGCTAAGGAAAGACAACTGAATGACACTAAACACTACTGTAGAAAGTTTCTACAGTACAAGTTTTCTACTAGAAACAAACTTTAGTTGCAAATCATACAGACCGAATTATAGAGATCCTAAAGAGAATTTCGATTGGTTTGAAATACCGTTATCTCAAAATACGAGTACATTGGTGTGTCTAAGTGAGTGCGATATTTTGGTGATCAATATACGCAATAATTGCAAGGGACGTCCCATGGAATGTAATGGCATACCTTACTTCGAGGGGTCTCAATGAGTGAATAAACGGGTTTTCCCTCTTTTCTCAGGCAATTATTGTTCGATTTTGATGTTTCCTGCGGTAATCTTTTAGTTTTTCTATTCCCTAAGTAGATGAACTAATAAATTTCAAAAATCCTTGAAATTTTCAAATTTAGGTAAGTACAATTTTTTACTAATTTTGGTTTATTATTTTCAATAATGAACCTTTGGAATCGACCAAGAAAATTTTTTTTAACACCCCCTCAAAATTTGATGGTTTACGTTTCAAGGTACGTGGAATCCAAAAATCGAATAAAATTTGGCCGTACGCCGTACGCGGCACTTTTGCCACTTAGCATTGACCGATTTTGATGAAATTTGGTATGTAAGCTCCATTTGGGGTCTAGTTGTGCCCCAAAGATTTTGGTTGATGTAGGTCAGTTCCAAGGGTTCGTAAATTAATTTTGAAATTTTGAAAACTCTCTAACTCAAAAAATTTTGATATAAAGATATTGTTTTTCCTTCAATTTAAGATTCTATAGAATTTTTAGAATTTTTTGAGACCTCGCGGAGCTCTGTAGGACAAACCGTTCGCTCCCTACTAGAATTTAAAGATTTTACGTACGATAAATCAGAAACACGAGGGTGAATCGCAAAAGAGGCCTAATCTCCGTTCAAATTTTAGCTGACCGAAATGCGATCGATGTTTTTCTTCATGTTGGATGGTTGGTGGCTTTTGAGACGAGTGATCTAAATAGAAAAATAATAAACCATTGTGTAATAACTTGCAGCGTTTTTACTTTTGGAATTAAACATGTAGAGATTATGAAAATAAGAAGAATGCCACAAGAAACATGAAAATAGGATGATTATTTCCTGAGAAAACTGTTGATGGAAACTAACCTGCTATGAGAAAGTTGGAGGAGGCACTGGGGTGATGAGTGTCTGAGGGGGGGGGGGGGGGGGGGGCTACCGAGCGCCGGATCGTATGAGATTAGACCGCAATGAGGAAGGAAAGTTGACGACTGAGACCCCAATGTGTTTTCATTCGAGTTTCGGATTCTACATACCTATCTTCAAACGTAAACCATGCAATTTTGAGAAGGGGTTACAAATTTTTCTTGGTCGATTCCAAAGGTTTTGTTACAAAATTATAAAAGGAAAGAAGCACAAACATGGCATGAGCAGAGATCGCATTTAAATGTATTAAACGCACATCTTTGAATTGGAGTCATCTGGTGAGTTTGTTTACTTTGCTTTACTCCTCCGACTCAAGGACTTGGGCATCAGCTCAGTTTCCTCCCTACTACACTCGAGCACATGCTGTGATGAAATTTTACTTGAGATTTGAACATGTTTGTGCTCGGTCAACGCAAATTTTGATGAGCACTGAGCTCAGCCATCACTGACCTATTCATCTTCGTCGGTCATTATCATCCGAGTCGCCCTCAGCTAGAGCTTCCAACCGCGATGTGTTTTCAAAGCGTCCGACCGAATTTCGGACGCAATTAATTCCCGAAGGATGGCCAGAGGGGGTCGTAAAGGCCGGGAGTCCGTTCGAGTTCCCTGATATTTTATTAACGGGGAAACCAGATCCGACGCAGCGGTTGTGCTTGTCTGAAGCAGCGTTGCAGGCACAATAAACCGCCTAAGGGACCCGCCTCTGAATTCGTCGGTGATGGAGTGGAATTTCCCTAGGAAGTGGAAAAAACCGAATTGAAAAAGAGACTGTGGTTATCTAAAAACCTTCTCGAATAGAAATCATTGGTACGCCGCGCAGCACGAGTTCCGGAAATTCCCACGTACTCACCACCTATAGTACCGTAAAATGGTACAAATTAGAAGGTTTTTCTGACATTGTCTACGTTTTCATTATTTTTTATTGATTTTATCCTATTGATCCTGAAACCTACATATCGTACGAGTATTCCAGGTCTTTAGAAGGATCTTTTCAACACTCTCAGCGGGGAATCAATTTTCGTGATTTTCGCCCCTGCCTGAATTTTTGGAATTTTGGGAATTGGAAAGGTACCTACTAGAATCAAATATAGTGCATTTATTTTAATCAGAGAAGTGTGTGAAAGTATTGAGTAAAGGAAAAAATCAAATTTATCAATTTTTAAAATTTGTTGCCACATGGCATCATGCTCAGAAAACGCATATATTTCCTCAAATATATACTTTCTGTGCACAAAAACGCTGCAAATTATTACACAATGGTTTATTATTTTTCTATATAGATCACTCGTCTACAAAGCCACCAACCATCCAACATGAAGAAAAACATCGATCGCATTTCGGTCAGCTTTAATTTGAACGGAGATTAGGCCTCTTTTGCGATTCACACTCGTGTTTCTGATTTATCGTACCTACGTAAAACCCTTAAATTCTCGTAGGGAGCGAACTGTATGTCCTACAGAGCGAACTGTATGTCCGCGTACGGCGGACGGACGGCCAAATTTTTATTCGATTTTGGTTTATTATTTTCAATAATGAACCTTTGGAATCGACCAAGAAAAAAAAAATTTTAACACCCCCTCAAAATTTGATGGTTTACGTTTCAAGGTAAGTAGAATCCAAAAATCGAATAAAAATTTGGCCGTCCGTCCGCCGTCCGCCGTACGCCGTACGCGGCACTTTTGCCACTTAGCATTGACCGATTTTTATGAAATTTGGTATGTAGGCTCCATTTGGGGTCTAGTTGTGCCCCGAAGCTTTTGGTTGATGTAGGTCACTCCTAAGGGTTCCAAAATCAATTTTGAAATTTTGAAAACGCCCTAACTCAAAAAATTTCGATATAGAGGTATTGTTTTTCCTTCAAATTAGGATTCTATAGAATTTTTAGAATTTTTTGAGACCACGCGGAGCTCTGTAGGACAAACCGTTCGCTCCCTACGAAAATTTAAGGGTTTATATTGAAATATATATATATATATAAATCCAAACACTAGTGTGAATTGCAAAAGAGGCCTAATCTCCGTTCAAATTAGAGCTGACCGAAATGCGATCAATGGTTGGTGATTTTGATTTTTTTTATTTTTTTTTTTTTATTTTTCTTTTCATATTGGATGGTTGGTGATTTTGTAGACGAGTGATCTATATAAAAATAATAAACCGTTGTGTAATAATTTGCAGCGTTTTTGGATTCTACGTACCTTGAAACGTAAACCATCAAATTTTGAGGGGGTGTTAGAATTTTTTTTTCTTGGTCGATTCCAAAGGTTCATTATTGAAAATAATAAACCAATACGGGGAAAACCGTTTATTCAGTCGTTTTTGGTTTATTATTTTCAATAATGAACCTTTGGAATCGACCAAGAAAAAAAAATTTTAACACCCCCTTAAAATTTGATGGTTTACGTTTCAAGGTACGTAGAATCCGAAAATCGAATAAAAATTTGGCCGTCCGTCCGCCGTCCGCCGTACGCGGCACTTTTGCTACTTAGCATTGACCGATTTTGATGAAATGTGGTATGTAGGCTCCATTTGGCGTCTAGTTGTGCCCCGAAGATTTTGGTTGATGTAGGTCACTCCTAAGGGTTTCAAAATCAATTTTGAAATTTTGAAAACGCCCTAACTCAAAAAATCTCGATATAAAGGTATTGTTTTTCCTTCAATTTAAGATTCTATAGAATTTTTAGAATTTTTTGAGACCACGCGGAGCTCTGTAGGACAAACCGTTCGCTCCCTACGAAAATTTAAGGGTTCATATTGAAATATATATATATATATATAAATCAAAACACGAGTGTGAATCGCAAAAGAGGCCTAATCTCCGTTCAAAATAGAGCTGACCGAAATGCGATCGATGGTTGGTGATTTTGATTTTTTTTATTTTTTATTTTTTATTTATTTTATTTTTTTTTGATTTTTTTTTCCTTTTTCTCTTTATATTGGATGGTTGGTTGATCTTCTTGTTGGATGGTTGGTGATTTTGTAGACGAGTGATCTATATAAAAATAATAAACCGTTGTGTAATAATTTGCAGCGTTTTTCTATTCTTGACCGACTTCAACGCGCCGAAGGCGCGCGAAAGAGGAGGTACCTACTCGATTCGGGTTGTCGTGGGACGATTTTTTTTTTTTTTTTTTTTGTATGTCCGAGCACCTTGCTGTTCTTTATTCTGGTACCAATCTGTCTGGTTCTTTTTGAAATTTGTTCTACCAGTATCCGTGGTGGTCCCGTTTTAAACATATTTCATTCTCTGTCATTAATTTAATTCTTTAAGATTTAATTATCTGTCATTCTCTGTCATTAATTATAGTTATTGCCAATAATTATTATTGTTCGAGTTTGATGATTCCAGCGTCATTCTTTGTTTTTCATAATTTTGAGTTGCCGCATTTCGTGCCTCCTTTTAATTATTTTGATACACATTTAATTCATCATTTTAATAATTATAAATAGTTATAAAATAATTATATTATAAATTAGGTATACTACAAATATTATACTACACAAATAAATTATACTACAATTATTGTAGTAATACTCTCACTTTTCTCTTGATTTATTACTGCTATCTTTCTGAATAATTCTTTCCCCGACCTCGTCCAACAGACGTTATCGCAGGCGTCTTTGTGTCGTCTGTGTTTTTTCTGTCATTCATTGTATACGCCCGTCCTAGAGATTATCAGCTTTGCGGTTCAAACCTCAAAGTTTGAGCATTCCCGCCGTCGATGGCCGCGCCGGACCTTCAGGTAAAGTGTTAAAGGTAAAGGAGGGGGCACCTCTGGCTCGTTCCATTGGCTGACGTCTTGTCGGGCTCATCGCAACACCAAGGTTGACAGGTCCACCGAAATTTCTGTAGCTCCACCAAATTGTGAAGTTCATTTAACATTTGACCATTTGACTATCCTGTTCCGTTTCTCAGGAATACACCTTTCAGCCCTCATTTTTCCTTGATTCATTATTTTCAAAAACAAACTTTTGAAATAGGTAGGCCGAAATCAAAAAAAATTTAACTCCCCTCAAAATTGTACGATTTACGTTTCTCTAAGAGTAGGTAGGTACCTTTGTAACCAAAAATGGACCAACCTCGTAACTGATTATGACAAATTACCAAAAAGGAGAAAATAATTATTACAAGTTGTTCAGATGAGTTGTTAGCAAAAAGTAAAGTAAATAACAATTTCAGGTTGAATTTCTGCCCAACTACTATTCGTCGTAGGTGCTACTTTGGTTTATTATCTTCAATAATACCTAAGCCTTTGGAATCGAGCAAGAAAAAAAAAATATTTTAAACCCTCTCAAAATTTGATATTTTATGTTTCAAAGTAACGTAGACTCCAAAAATCCAAAAACAAAAATTTCCGTCCGTACTCTGAACGCCGTTTTTTACATATCTACCACATGATTTAATGTAGTCTTCTGAAAATCGGAAAAATGAACAATTTTCGTGTACACATGATTTGATTAATTTTCGTACACACGGTCTTTGAGATAATTTGACGCTTTCCCATAGAATTTTTTATCGCGTCCGAACTCTACCGTATTTTTGTTTGACTGGCGGCCCTGACTATTTGTGTGGAACACGCGAACGGAGAGCAGGCCTTCCTTCATGTTTATCTCCCTCGATCAACAGTTGTCTTCCTGACGTGGGTTTATCGTAGAAAAGCTTATTAAGTTTGATTTGTCATCTAGTTTTAGCTACTTCAGTGTGTACTTCTGGTCACCGACTTCTTCTGAAATCGTGGATTCGTCAGTCTATTAATATTGGAGCAGGTGAGTTGGTGAATTTCTATCGTGAGCCTCCACCCCAAGATGGTTAGAACCTAATCTGAGCCCCATCAGTCAGACAACTTTTAATGGCAACATAATATGTAATGTAGTACATATTATGTAATTGGGTAGGTATATTATACCTACCCAAATATTTTTTCCGTTGATTTCAAATATGACAATATTGCATTGTGCAATGGCTAGTTTTGGGCGGTGAAGAAAAATAATTACTTCACCTTTTTGGATTGCATGCTGCTAGGGTTGGGTATCGTTACAATTTATAATAGGTAATATTATGTTGGATATTATTGTATATTATCCAATTCCTCAGGGAAAATGTTTTTCACAACAATGTTTGTGCATTCCTTACCATCAAGAGCCCCAGCTGAGTATATTATTGAACATTTTCTCCATAATATTAAATAATTTTATCTACCTAATGACCCAACAGGCTCTCTACCATCTTCATCTTTTCATTTTGGTGTATTATTTTCAATAATAAGCCTTTGGAATCGAGCAAGAAAAAAATTTCAACCCCCCCTCAAAATTGGATGTTTTGCGTTTCAAGGTACGTAGAATACGAAAATCTTATTTTCGATTTTCGGATTCTACGTACCTACCTTGAAACGTAAAACATCAAATTTTGAGGGGGGGCTAAAATTTTTTTCTTACTCGATTCTAATGGCTTATTATTGAAAATAATAATCATTTAGAAAATAATAATAAAATATAAATAATAATAATTATTGAAAATAATAATTATTTAGATTTGTTTTATTTGAGGCACTTGTTTTCGGAGGTGGTGGTACATCATCTTCGTTCAATTTGTCGAAGTGGTTGGTCTCCCAACAATCTAAGTAGTGATAGAGGTACTGTCGAGTAGGTTTGTAGACCTTCATTTCGTAGGTGTTGAAACAAATAAAACAAGTGGGTGTGGCACATAGCTTCCTCGTATCCATAACCCGATTATATAGATGATCCGATGCATAGTTGTTAAACTCAAAACACCAATCTCTAAGTACCTTCCACTACCCTCATAGGGGACCATCTACACGCTAATCTGGACAATCCTAGAAAATTTCATCAAATTCGGATGAAAAATCAAGTGAGTAGATGTATGTGATTGGATCAAAAAAAAAAACTTAGCCTCGGCTGGGATTCGAACCCGCGACCCCTGGGGAACAGTTCAAGTTACGGCTGTTACAAGGAATTCACGTTTGCGCATGCGCAGTCGCTTCTGTCAGTCCGGGGATGATGATTTTCATAGGGGACTATCTACAACATAATCCCTGAAAATTCCATCGAAATCGGGTGGAAAATGTGGAAGTTATGGCCGTTACAAGGAAAATCACGTTTGCGCATGCGCAGTGGCTACTATCAGTCCGAAGGTGACGATTTTCATAGGGGACCATCTAAATACTAATGTGTAACATCCCTGAAAATTTCATTGAAATCGAATGGAAAATGTAGAAGTTAGGGCCGTTACAAGGAATTCACGTTTGCGCATGCGCAGTCGCTTCTATCACTCCGGGGATGATGATTTTCATAGGGGACCGTCTACACACCAACCCGCACAATCCCTGAACATTTCATAGAAATCGGACAATAACTTCGTATAGTTATGCGCGTTACAAGGAATTCATGACAGACAGACACACAGACAGACTGACACGGAACCAAAATTGTTCAGAAAGGTCTAAAACGCAAAACGCGAGTGGAAATTTTGATTTTGGAGAACTTTTTTTTTCGTCCTTGAAAAGTGAAAACAAAGCTTCCGCTACCTTGGTAGACTCTGAAGCAAAATGTGAGAGAAACATATTGTTTAGTAATGCATGCATTCCAGGGGACGTCCCATTGGATAAGCATTAGATCAGTTAAACCAGTTGGTAAGCGATAAAACTGTTTCACTCGATGTAATTTATTTATTACTTTAGGCAAGAAATAGTGACCCCCCCCCCCTCACCATTATCCACCTTAACATTTCTAGCGGCATGGGAGCCTCGAATCTGAAGAGCATTTTTAAATCCATGATCTACGACACCCAACATGCGAATTCGAGTTCACCCCCCCCCCTACCCAACGCCAACAATGGTGCCAGTCTGGCACCAAAGCGGAAATACGTCGTAACATTGAACTTTCATCTGTTAGTTTTGGTAGGCAGTCCTTCAAAGTTCACATCCGTATTCAAGGTGAAACACGAAATAAGCGGTTTATGGCATCATGGCACCATGGTGGTACAGTGAATAATTCATGAAAATCCGGAGGTATAATGAGAATTTTTCCTCAATTTCAAAGCTTGGGTACAATTAGTAAGCAGTAAAGGAACCAAAATATTGAAAAATCGGATATTTTGTGGATATTATCCCCCCACTCACCCCCTCCCCTTGCGAATTTTGGTACTCTGGTAAAATCATGTACAACTCGGAAGTTATTTGAGTCAAACAAAAAAAGAGACGCAATTCGGTTGGGAATTGAGGCCTGGGCAGAGTTTACAAGATTATGCACGCAAACGCACGTTTTTTAGACATTAACCCCCCCTTTCCCCCTCTTAAAAAGCAAAATCCAAAATTCCGGCGCTGTAGTGCACAACTAGATAGTATTACGCGTCAAACGAAAAAAGAACCACGAAAATCGTTTGAGAACTAAGGCCTGTGCAGAGTACACAAGATTTTGTTACACACACACACACATACACATACACACACAGACATACACCTATGGTTTTTTTCGCGGATTTGGATTCAGAATGGTCTAAAATGGATTACTGTGTGGTTATTTTTTTTTCTGTTGAGTGTTGTCCAACTTCACCCCAGATCGATCGCATAAGGACGTCCAAGTCTTACTGTGGGACGTCCTAAAAAAAAGTATCGCCTCCGATACCGGAAAAAAGTATCGATACTACAATATATCAGGGGGGGAAGTATCGATATGTATCGATACTTTTTTAAATGTATCGATACTTTAAGTATCGATATTTTGGGGACATCCCTATTTCTTCGATTTGTATATAGTTTTGCCTTCTGCGTAACCAGTAATCAAATTTCCATATGCAGCTTTTTATTTTTCGAATCGAATGTGAAGCGTTTAGTTCTTTCTAATAAACTTGATTGTGAAGGTGTGAAGGCAATATGGTGTGGTACCAATAGTTACCAACCAACATTTTTTTTACCCACCAACTATTGGTAGGTACTACCTACCACACCATACTGCTTCACACCTTCACAATCAAGTTTATTAGAAAGAACTAAACGCTTCACACTCAATTCGAAAAATGGAAAGCTTCATATGGAAATTTGATTACTGGTTACGCAGAAGGCAAAACTATTTACAAATCGAAGAAATGAACAGCGATCGCTCAGATAAAATTTGAACGGAGTTTAGGCCTCTTTTGCGATTCACACTCATGATTCTGTTTTATCGAAGGAAACCTTTAAGTACTCGTAGGGACCGAACGGTTTGTCCTACAGAGCTCCGGGTGGTCTCAAAAATTTTTTTAAATTCAATACTATTTGAAATTGATGAAAAAACGATACCTTCATTTCGAGAGTTTTCGAGCTAGGGCACTCTTGAAAATTTCAACCCTTAATTTTCACCCCTTAGAAGTGACCTACATCAACCAAAAGCTTCGCGGCACAACTAGACCCCAAAATGGAGCCCATATACCAAATTTGAACCAAATCGGTCCGGTGTTGCTAAGAAAAGTGCAGCGTACGGCGGACGGACGGACAATTTTTTATTCGATTTTCGGATTCTACGTACCTTGAAACTTAAAACATCAAATTTTGAGGGTGAGATGAAAAAAAAAAAAAATTCTTGCTCGATTCCAAAGGTTTATTATTGAAAATAATAAACCAAAATGTTGAGGCCATTGCAATAGTTTCATTCGATATGGAGCAGTTGGAGCAACCAAATCGTTACGATTTATCGTTGCGTGTTATGCAGCCTTTATACATCTATAATGGTTTTGGAACACCCTGTATATGAATAATAAAACATCTTTCAAATCGGATTTCATTGAAGAATATTATTTTCAAAATTTGCAATGCTAAAAATGAGGAATTTCACCATGTCGGAATTTCCTAAATTTGACCCCGAAATTGGATTCAGCACCTCGAAAAACCCCTAACGGCAAACTTTCAGCCCTTACTTCCTAATTTACGAATCAACAAAACAGTGTAGAAAATATGTGTTGTGAGTCGTAGGTGGGGTTCTTATCACCTTCTCTTCACGCCCCACTCAACCTTGTTAAAACATGTATCTTTTCTCTCTTCCCTGCTGTGACCGTGTTGTTGTTCTCTAATAAAAAGTTGATTCAAGATTGATTAATTATTTGTGCGTTTCAAGTTATTCAGCCCATTTAATCTACACAGTGAAAGGTTTTGGGCTCAGTTCACGCGATAAATTCTAAATTCAGTGCGCGCAAAAATTAGATGAATTCGGATAAATTCGATCATCAAAATTTAACCTCTCTTTGCGTCCGTATCGTCGTGTTTCCCGTTACCATCACCACGTGTTGTCATATCTACTCGGAAAAATGACTACGAGTTCTCTAGTTCAATTCCCAATGTTGACTGGTACCAATTTTACCAACTGGAAATTTCGAATTCGCGCATTATTGGCAAAAGAAGGACTTGAAACTGTTCTCGGCTTCTCGGACGATCTCCCGAAGTCTTCATCTTCAAAGGGCGATGGAAAAAGTGAATCATTACCTGCTGATGGAGCACAAGATTTTTCTATTAAAGATGCCAAAGCTCGAGCTATTATAATTCAAGGAGTATCTGATAAACACCTTGACATTATAAAAGACTGCTGTACAGCAAAGGACATGTTTGCTGCTCTAAAAGCTGTGTTGGTTCGAGATAGCACATTTTCGAAGCTATCTTTGTGGCGTAAGCTTTTCACTTTGAAGCTCGGTAAAGGAGAAGCACTTGACGACCACTTATTACACTTCGATTCCGTGGTACGTGAGTTACAGGAATACGGTACGACTCTAAAAGAAACCGATCGTATCTGTCTGCTTCTTTTGTCACTATCCTCAGACTACGATACTGTAATAACAGCTCTCGATACTCAAGCCGCAGTAAAACTTGATTTTGTGAAAGCGAAGCTACTTGATGAGGAAAGTAAAATTAAAAATCGGAATCACGCAGCCACTGAGGAGCTTTCCTTGAAAGCATCTTATTCCGGTCAGCATCATAATACTGGTCAACATCATAGGGGAAATTATGGTAACAGGAGACGTCGGGGGCGAGGACGATGGGGACGAGGAGGCAGTCGTGGTAGAGGATACAGCCACCATAACAGCACAGTGTATAACAATGATCACCAGAAATCGTACCAATCAGAGACCAAGAATGATCACCGAACAGGTACCAATAATGCAATTGCATTTATTGCCTTGGAAGCCTCGGAAATTAAGGCAAATGAAAATCTTGAATCTTTTCTGATAGATTCTGGTGCGACGTCAAACCTCCTCAAGTCTGATTTGGAACCCCTAATGACAGACATTGTCCAGCTAGATCGAAAAATCATGATTCACATTGCCAATGGTGAATGTATGATCGCAGAGAGGAAAGGCACGCTCAGCTGTTATTGCCAAGGAAAACCGATAACGATAGAAGGATTGATAGTTCCCAACCTTCAGCATAATTTACTATCAGCAGGGACTCTGACATCAAAAGAGCACACCATCATCATGGAAAAAGCCGAAATGCTTATATGTAGCCCTCAGCATACCTTCAGATGCAGACACGTAAATGGTTTGTACTCCCTTGACGTCACATTTACGCAAGAGCAGTGCCATACCACCAGCATAGAAGAAAATGCCATCTGGCATAGGCGCCTTGGTCATCTAAGCAACAAAGGGCTCCAGCAACTCGGACTGCCTACCCTGAAGGGAACCTGTTCATCATGTGTCGAGGGGAAAGCCACCCGACAACCTTTTCCTAAGAAGGAAAAATGTACGTCTCGAATTGGACAATTGATACATTCAGACATTTCAGGTCCCGTAACTCCAGAAACACATCTTGGACAGAAATATTTTCAGGTGATACTTGACGACTATAGTCATTTTCTCGTAGTCAAACTCCTGAAGTCCAAAGATGAGGCAGAGAGAAATTTGATCGATTTCGTCAACATGCTGGAACGCCAGAATGCCATTAAAGTCCAAAAATTCAGACTGGATAACGGAGGAGAATTCAGCTCAAATCGATTCAAAAATTATGCTCTAGAAAAAGGGATAGAACTGCAATACTCTATGCCTTACAGCCCTCAGAGCTGCGGAAAATCCGAAAGAATGAATCGTACAATCCAAAATATGGTGAGGACAAAGCTCATAGACTCCGGAATGCCGAAGTTTCTGTGGGGAGAAGCCATAAAAAGCTCCGTGTACGAGTTGAACAGGTCACCTACGACTACACTCAAGAAAGGCGAAACACCATCATTGATATGGAACGGACGCAATGACATCTCGAAGCTGAGGATATTCGGATGTCGTGCCTGGATTACTCGCCTACCAAAAGGGAAGAAACTTGACGCTAGAGCAACAAGAGGAGTGATGTGCGGCTACTGTGGAGGCGGCTATAGGATCTGGCTACCCGACGAAAAGAGAGTGGTGGAATCACGTGATGTAATTTTCGATGAACACGTATTCGAGTACCTACTAAATTCAAACAAAAATGAAATACCGGAAAATTCCGAGTTTTATCGCTCTCAAGGTATTCCAGAAAAGAATACGACATCGATTTTAGCACCACCATCTCCTCCTAGTCCTGTGAAGACGCCAACTAAAATGCCATCCTCTAGTCCGACGTCAACGCCATACTCAAGTCCAATGACAAGCCCGTCATCACCGACTCCTCAGAGCTCTCTGAAACCTAAGCTACAAATGACCACTAGGTCAGGAAGAACTATCGGTCAACCGAAATATCTACAAGACTATGATGTCTATCAAGCATATTGTATGCTTACTTCGAGTACAGAAGTACCACGAAACTTCGAGGAAGCTACGAAGTCATCCGAGTGGAGTCTGGCGATTCAACGAGAACTGGACTCACACAAACGCCTGGGTACTTGGAAACCTGAGCATCCTCCTATCGGCATAGTACCTATCGAGACGAGATGGGTATTTACTATAAAGTCGGATGGGACGAAAAAAGCCCGCCTTGTAGCTCGTGGATTTCAAGAACCTACTGAGGAAGGGGGAGAATTCTCATACGCACCAGTATGTCGTATGCAAACTGTAAGAACGCTACTATCCGTCGCTGTAAGAAATGATTGGCCACTGAAACAAATCGACGTCCCCACAGCATTTCTAAATGGTTTTCTCGACCACGATGTATACATTTATACACCGCTTGGAGTGAACAGCAAGTCGGAAACTCAAAAACTTGAGAGAGCATTGTACGGTCTTAGAAAAGCACCAAAATGCTGGAATGATCGCTTCAATGAGATGATGTTGTCTCTAAACTTCAGAAGATCTGAGTATGATTTCTGCTTATACGTCAAAAATAATATATACCTCGTCTTATTTGTGGATGATGCAATAATTACCGGGAATGTGGACGAAATCAATGACGTTATCTCAGCTCTGGAACATGAATTTCAGGCAAAAACAATTGTAGAGGCGTCTTCATTCATCGGAATGACAATCGAGCGAAATGATGACGAAATCACGGTCACACAACCCCGCATCATCGAACGAATCCTAGAAGAGTTCAACATGAAAACATGTCGAAAGGTATCAACACCAATGGAAACCGGATTCCAATACGAAGAGGACACGGTCAGAACTGACATACCTTACAGACACTTGGTATGCTCACTAATGTATGTCTCAATCACAACTCGCCCGGACATCGCATTCTCGGTGTCATATCTAAGTAGATACCTCGACAGACCCACCGAGTCTACTTGGAAGGCAGCAAAAAGGATCGTCAGGTACCTCAGTCACACAAAAGATTTGGGTCTCCGGTTCACCAAAAGTTCATCAACAACGGGACTCCAAGCATTCTCGGACGCTGACTGGGGTGGCGACCGTCAAACACGGAGATCTATCAGTGGATTTATCGCCTACCTAGATGGGAATCCGATCTCATGGTACTCCAGAAAACAGGACTGCGTTGCCCTATCTACCATGGAGGCTGAGTACATCGCAGGGGGTGCAGCTGCCCAAGAGCTGATGAATTTGAGTGGAATAGTGTCCGAATTTGTTGGTGAAAGTGTAATCCCGCTGCTAAAAATTGATAACCTAGGGGCAATTTCCGCGATTAAAACTTGTGAAAACACAAAACGTGCAAAACATATTGAACTTAGGTATCATTATATAAAGTATTTGTTTGAACAGCTGAAATTATGCCTGGAGTATGTAAGTACCAATGAGAATATCTCGGACATTTTTACAAAAGCTTTAGGTAAGGAAAAATTCGTTTACTTCAGAGACAGAGTTCTCAACTTGTAATTTATCCTGAGAATCATTTACCTATGGCATGAAATTAGGGATACCTACATAATAAATAGGACATAGCATGCAAGTTCCTACCTTATATGTGTCGTCTTTATTACTAACGAATTTATAGTATTGGTTCAAATTGTTTTTCCATTTTTGTCTAAAATTTTGGTCGATGTGATCTTTGTTTACAAATGACGTCACACGTTGGTATCTATATCATCTTCTTCTTCGTTGGATACTAGTTAACAAATGTAAATTCCATCTAAAACGTTAACTAACATGGAACAGCTTTTCATTTGTAGATGAGTGCATGGATGGCAAAAACCATCCATGGATGAGAACAAAGAGATCAATCGAAGGGGGTGTGTTGTGAGTCGTAGGTGGGGTTCTTATCACCTTCTCTTCACGCCCCACTCAACCTTGTTAAAACATGTATCTTTTCTCTCTTCCCTGCTGTGACCGTGTTGTTGTTCTCTAATAAAAAGTTGATTCAAGATTGATTAATTATTTGTGCGTTTCAAGTTATTCAGCCCATTTAATCTACACAGTGAAAATATGAACGTTTAAAAAAACCGGGAGGATGACGTCAACGTGCAATAGTTCATTAAAGGCTCTGGCACACAGAACGCGATCTGTCGCGGCGGGCAGCGATCACTGACCGCCGCGATCCGGCGATATGGTTGTAAGATGCAACATTGCATCATCCCTGTCACACATAGCGCGATCTGTCAAAGCGATCCAGTCTTGATCGCGGCGACAGGCGATACACTTGTACAAAACTACAAAATTATAACGCGATCCGGCGATCCAGTTTCAAGATGGGAGATGAAATAACCGAGAAATTTTGGAAACAGTTGAACGTCCGAGGCGAAACGAAAAAGCGATCGTCTGGTGACTGTCGCCTGTAGCCAGATACCTGAAAAGATTGATAAAATTAAAATTAACCGTATAAAATAAGAAATAATAAAAATGAAAGAAATGGTTGAAGATTTTCAAATCTTGAGTATTCAGCAACATCCATTCATCCGCTTTTTTATTTTAGTTCTATTATTTTAGTTAAATTTTTTTGTACACCACTTATTTCTGAACCATTATTTATGTATACGTAGACGGTGGTATTCACCAAGTTCTTCTCTTTTTTGATTTATTGGGTGCACCCAAAATCGTCTTCTTGTGCTGGTACTCTGTACTAACGCGAAAAGAAGCAAGAGTTCCTCTTCGTCAGAACTACTCATTTTTTTCTAGAGAACCATACGAACTTGTTGATAATGTACAATACTGGATCGCTCACACAGATATCGCGTTGCATGTGCATCACCGATCGCCAAGGAGATCACGGGATCGCTGCCCGCCGCGACAGATCGCGTTCTGTGTGCCAGAGCCTTTACAGCCGTTTGAAGCGCTGAGATCGTGAAATCTAAAGTTCCCAGATGCAACATTTTACAAAACCAGTAAAGTTCGAAATCGAAAAACTGAAGAAAAACGCTGCAAATCATTGCTCAAAGGTTTATTATTTTCTGTATAGATCACCCTTCTGTATAGATCACTGGTTCTCCATCAATAGCACCTACCACCATCTGTATTCTCCCTTGACCTTCCCTCTCAAATTTCAGCTTCCTGCGTTCAATAGGATTGAAGATGGCTTCGGAGCTCACTCAGCTGATCAGTGATCTGAAGAGTGAAGAAGATCTCCTCGAATGCTGGAGACGCCTGGAAGAGCACTTCCATTCAATAGGATTGAAAATGGCTTCGGAGCTCACTCAGCTGATCAGTGATCTGAAGAATGAAGAAGATCTCCTCGAATGCTGAAGACGCCTGGAAGCGCACTTCCATTCAATAGGATTGGAAATGGCTTCGGAGCTCACTTAGCTGATCAGTGATCTGAGGAGTGAAGAAGATTCCTCGAATGCTGGAGACGCCTGGAAGAGCACTTCCATTCAATAGGATTGAAAATGGCTTTGGAGCTCACTCAGCTGATCAGTGATCTGAAGAATGAAGAAGCTTTTGAGCAATGATTTGCAGTGTTTTTTACCCACCAACATTTTTTTTACCTACCAGCTAGGTACTACCTACCACACCATTCTGGCTTCACACCTTCACAATCAAGTTTATTAGAAAGAACTAAACGCTTCACACTCGATTGGAAAAATAGAAAGCTTCATATGGAAATTTGATTACTGGTTACGCAGAAGGTAAAACTGTATACAAATCGAAGAAATGAACAGCGATCGCATTTTAGTCTGATAAAATTTGAATGGAGATTAGACCTCTTTTGCGATTCACACTCATGATTCTGTTTTATCGAAGGAAAACCTTCAAGTACTCGTAGGGACCGAACGGTTTGTCCTACAGAGCACCGGGTGGTCTCAAAAATTTTTAAAAATTCAATGCTATTTAATATTGGTGAAAAAACGATTCCTTAATTTCGAGAGTTTTCGAGCTAGGGCACTCTTGAAAATTTCAACCCTTAATTTTCACCCCTTAGAAGTGACCTACATCAACCAAAAGCTTCGCGGCACAACTAGACCCCAAATGGAGCCCATATACCAAATTTGAACCAAATCGGTCCAGTGTTGCTAAGAAAAGTGCCACGGACGGCGGACGGGGGACGGCGGACGGACATTGCAAATTTGGATTCTACGCACCTTGAAACGTAAAGTGACAAAGTTTGAGGGGGGGTTATAAAATTTTTTTGCGATACGATCACATAGGCTTATTATTAGAAATAATAAACCAAAAATAGATAAAGCAAGATGGAGAAAATTAGGTTTCCCCTGTTTTAATTTGATAACTTTTCTCTTAGATGACACAATTTCTTCATACCAACGGGCAACACTGGGAGGAGACGGTGATCCGAACAGCCAATAAGCGAGCATTTCTGCTCACCCGGAGGTCCGTTTTCCCGGTTATTTTTTGAAATCATAAATTTTGATTATCTCCCAAAAATAACAGGAGACTTATTTTCCGAAATCAACCCGATTTTCATCTATTCCACACCATTAACTATTTAGGAAAAATGCAAATAGAATTCGGTGAAATTCCTCATTCTGAGTCTACTGCAATAGCTTAATTTTTCTCAAAAATTCTCTTTATAAAAACATAATGATAATAATATATATGAAAGCACCACCTAAATGTAGGAAGGTACTTGGTAAATTTCAATAACTCTTCTTATTGCTGTAGGTAGGAACAATTTCTCTTGTGATTGATGGGAGGGAGGGGGGGATGTTTTCATTCAGTTGATTTAAGTTTGCCTTTGTAGGCCCTATAAGTTGTACGTTCTGTATCCCACTTTCCTACACCTCCACCGAGGTGTCCCTATTACCTACGCGTAATTACTTTTCTCAAGTGTTGTTAGCTAAGTGGTTGTAGAGCATCGCTGTGGGTGGCGCTCCCTGCGGCGGCCTCCCGAACTAATTTCAAGGGTAAATGGGCCGCCCTTGGTCTATTGTTGTATTTCTAAAGGGACCGCGGGGCAGTGAAGAGCAGGCGAATGTTTCCAGAGTGGTGATAATTTGTCCCCTGAACCTCTCCCTCTCTTGCTGCCTTAAACATTGAATTTACCTCATCCCGACACCCCTGAACATTGAATTCTCCCTCTTGGTTGTGCTGTTTCTAACGCCAGGAAGGACCCGCTGTAAAACACCTGCCGCCAAAACTTCTTGCGACCCCCCTCCCCTTCTCTTCTCTTTCTTGCCACCACTGTTCACGATTTAACCCTTTCCTCAATGGTCGGCATCTCCACAATATCACAACTTACCTTGTTTTTACATCCCCTCTCCAACCACTTCCCCACCATTCTCACTACTCCTTTCCCAAAATTGCTCATCCAAGGTTCTCTTGTTGATCTCCTCCCTTCAAACATTTATATGATCTACACTCAGTAGATATTATTGAGTTTAAAAGACTCATAGATTTGAATAAGGTCAAGTGTGGTGTAAATGGAAACCAGACGTTTCTCTTTCAAATTCCCTCCGTCTCCTTGAAATAATTCAGTGTGGCAATTTTTCGAGTTTTCACTTATCAGTGGCTTCACACAGCTAGAGGAAAGAAGAAATTTTGCTCTCTATCATTTGGAAGGGATTGAGAGTAAGTTGACATTTAACCCTTACTAAATTGAAAGATGATAATCTGTGCATGTTTATTCCTAAAGGGCAGAGATTTAGAGTGAAAACATCAGTCAAAAAAGTCAAATTTCTATTTAAAAAAATGTGGTTTTGCACCAGGTAGCTTGGAAATTTGGGGTTCTTTCCAACGATATTCTCGAATTTGAATATACTTGGTAAATAATGGAAGTCATGGCTGTGGTATTGAAGTCCTAAACACCAACCAAATTTTAAATTTGGGAAAACATGGGGTTAAAACTAAATTGCTGGGAGACATTTGGTGTTGAAAAAATCGCTCAAATGTATATTTATAGACAGCAAAAGGATACTGTCAGGGTGGGAGGAGGGGGGGGCCTGCTGACTGCAGGATATTCCGTGCTCCCAATGCTTGGCGTCTCCATTCTTCACTCAGCGTGGCTTCGTTCACAATCCCAGTCATCCCCCGTTCTAAGATAATCCTTAGCCCTTCAGGACCATCTAAATTACCGAAAAGCCGACCCAAGTTTAAAAATGCATTCATTTCAAAAATTTTAGCTTCAAGTAATTTCAATTTTTTTATTCACTCATACTATAAAAAGGTAATTTTTCGCATGATAGCATATTTAGTGACGTTTAGACAAATCCAAAATGTATTTTAAATTGAAATTCAGTTGATCAGTTGTGGAGATAGTTGAGGATAAGGTTTGGTATTCTCCCTCTCTCTCGCATAGCTGTCGTCCCCCTCAGCCTTAAGATAATATTGGTGCTTATGTGTTTGATTTGGCGGTTGGTGAATCCGAAATGGACGGATATGGTTACTGCATCTTGATTCCTCAGTTGATTTAGGAAGAATGGTGACCTGTCTATTTTAAAGACTGTGTAATAATTTACAGTGTTTTACAAAAGATTCATTAAGTGTATTAGTTTATTGTCACATGTGGATTTATCCCCTCTGCACACCAATTACTGTCCACACTGCAAACTTAACTGGGATACTTTAAATGTTCCAATTAAGAGAATATTGGAGCCGAATTTTTATAGCAATCCACATCAGCTGGGGAATTCTTGGAGGGTAGCAAATTACACTGTAAATTTACATGAATTTGGAAGGGTTTTCAATCATGTTGGTTTGAATACAGTACATGACGATGAAGTTCATGGTTGACAGCAGAGAAGTGAGTGAATTTTGCAGACCAACGCAATCATGCAAGTGCCCGCGTTACTCTTTGTAGGGGAGCTTAACTATCTGCTCAACTTGGTGGACTTTTCGTTTCCATTATTCTTGTTTACTGTCGCGGTTTACACCGACTTACCTCGTCGTGAGACTCAGCTACATTCACTGAATCTTCAGTCACTCAAATTTTACGCAGCATTGAACATCTACTTTCTGTTGCAGATTTGTGAAACCCTTCTACTCGCCTTATCATTCCAAATTGGCTGGTCATTTGACTTCAAGTTTCATTTGAATCTCGAGCTGATTTCAATTCTCAACCAGAAATGGACATCAGGGGGTGAGTGTCGACAAGTATTCGTCTTTTCCATCGAAAAGTCATAATAATTCACTTACTTCTTATGTGTATTCAGCACTAAAAGCGTTGATTTTTCAGAAATTAGCTTCCTGATAAGATTTTATTGTCCTCTACTTTCAGGAGATCCGTTGATTTTGAAAATTAATTGGAACTCAGAAGTGATAAATTCTTACATTGGAACCATTACTGGTGTACCTACTAATAACCAGTGTTGTGACCCAAATTTTAGCTAGCAATTAGTTCTTAAATAAAGAAGCAACAAGAGGATCCCTGAGTGAGTCATCACCTACCGGGGGAGACGAGGTATGGGGAAACATGTCAACATGACGTCACCCTTCCACCTCTCTCTCCCGCGAGGAAACTATACGAGTATATAAGCTCACTCAGGGATGCTCCCGTATGCCAATCTAGTTCAGTCAACCATCTTGCTCATTTTGCTCTCTACATTTTCCTCGAACGAGGATCTCCTCGAAGTACTAAGCTCACTAGGTAAATCTCCCGACGGTCGGTTTCTAATGAAACGCCGGGGTTGCCGGGCTAGCCTATGTTCCATGCACTCCGCACGGCGGTAGGGCTAATAAGCTGCTGGTGCAACAGTGCAAGTCACCAGAGTAGGGACAATGAGGAATTTCAACGAATTCTGTTTGCATTTTTCCTGAATAGTTAATGGTGTGGGATAGATGAAAATCGGGCTGATTTCGGAAAATAAGTCTCCTGTTATTTTTGGGAGACAATCAAAATTTTTTATTTCAAAACTAACCGGGAAAACGGACGTGAAGCGGGAACGCTCGCTGATTGGGCTGTTCGGATCGCCGTCTCTTCCCAGTGTTGCCCATTGGTATGACGAAATCGTGTATTCTAAGAGGAAAGTTATCAAACAAAAGCAGGGGAAACCTCATTTTCCCCATCTTGCTTTTTCTATTTTTTTCTTCAGTTTTTCGATTTCGAACTTTACTGTTTCGTGAAATTTTGCATCTGGGGACTATAGATTTCTCAATCTCAGCGCTTCAAGCGGCCGTAAATGAACTATTCCAGGATGACGTCATTTTCCCGGTTTTTTTAAACATTCGTATTTTCTACACTGTTTTGTTTATTCGTAAATTAGGAAGTTCGGGCTGAAAGTTTGCCTTAGGAGGTTTTTCGGGGTGCTGAATCCGATTTTGGGGTCAAAAATAGGAAATTCCGACATGGTGAAATTCCTCATTCTCTCTTCATTGAGTAGGGGTTAAAGAAAACACAAACGCCGCATCGAGAAGGTCATCTCCTTCACTCGACGACACGCAAACATAACAACCAGTTTCCATATTATAAGATCCATTATTTCTTCAATTCTGTTGAAGATGAACGATGTTCGAATTGAGGAGCTGGCACACTAGGCATATTCAGGACGGGAAAAACGCCGCAGGCAGGATTCTGGGGGTCACCTCCACTTTCCCGTCCTGTGCCTAGAGACAGGACTAGGGACGGCACTATACTCCAATGTATCGATTCTCCTTTCGATACGATATTTCTTAGAAATTATCAATGCCCGATATCTTTTCGATACCGATATTATAAAATATCGATACTTCGATCATATCGGCTCATAGTATCGATACCACCGATATTTCAAATTAACCCACCTATGATTTTTCACTCCAAATTACAACCCTATTAATTAAGAAAAGGCAATATATTTTTTTAACAATAATTTAAAATGTAATAAAAGTCAATGGCAGTTAAAAATTTAATAAAGCCAATTATTTAAAATTTGATAAAAATGAATAATCATTCCATTTTATTCCAATTCCAATTCTTATTTGTTAGAAATCTCTGTTCAATGAAATGATGTTTTTCTTCGACTAGAAATCGAAAGGATCAAGTGATAAATCAGTTACTATACAAACAATACAATTTATTATTCGAAAAACGCTGCAAATTATTACACAACGGTTTATTATTTTTATATAGATCACTCGTCTACAAAATCACCAACCATACAATATGAAGAGAAAAAAAAAAAAAAAAAAATCGAAAAAAAAATATAAAAAAATCAAAATCACCGACCATTGATTGCATTTCGGTCAGCTCTAATTTGAACGGAGATTAGGCCTCTTTTGCGATTCACACTCGTGTTTGGATTTATATATATATATATATATATATATATATATATATATATATATATATATATATATATATATATATATATATATATATATATATATATATATATATATATATATATATCTATATATATATATATATATATATATATATATCTATATATATATATATCTATATATCTATATATATATATATATATATATGCATATTGCGTGCATCTGGCGTCCGCCCTACAGAAAGTTGCATTCAAAGTGGCGTCCGGTGCAAAGTGGCGTCCGTATACGGACGTCATTTTACACAACAGGCTCATCTTGTACAGAATGATCCATTGAGGCGTCCCCCCTTTTTTTTAAGAGGACGTCACTTTGACGGTTTTCTTCAGTTTTCGTATAGATTTAGTGCACGAAAATTCCGCTCGGACGCTGCACACGTTTCGTATATGATTTGCAAAAGTTAAACTTTACACGAAGCGGTGGAAGTGGCGTCCAGGTTGCAACCCCCGGTTCTCCCACTCCAGCAGCCATCGAACTGCGCCTACTCCCATCCAAAAGCACTGGGCATTCTCTCTCCCTTCACTGGGAAAAAGTTGACCCGTTTTTTTTTTTCCAGATACCTTTTATAGCATCGGGAAATACTATTTTTCACATCACATATTAATTTAGAACGTCAGTGAGGGTCTTATTTCGCTCTTATCACTCGGTCCCTGCGTTGTTGGTTCTGCGACACCAAACCTTCCCAATTGGTCCTAAAGTCTCAAGTTTTGAGAATGTAGGTTGTACTGTGTACTTGTGTACTACCTACTGTCAGTATAATATAGGTACTCATAACAGAATAAATAAATGCAGTGGGTCATTTTCAAAACCGTTTATTAAATGCTTTAAATTGAAATACAATATTGAAATTGATCCTAGATTTATGAATAAATGTATGCGATATTTTTTATGTATGACGAGGTGAGGATGAAAGGGTACGCCGGCCAAAAGCATCATCAAAATCAGTTTAATATCTAAACTGCTATTTTCTTAAAAATTGGTGAATTTCTTTTTGGGTATTGAGTAATAAATTTTCAAATAGTCAAAAAGATCAGGGAACAACATACAATCTATGTTGTACAATATCTGTTGTTGTACAATATATGATATTGTATAGAATCTATACAACACCAAGCAACACCACCTAATTGACTTTTCCCAGGTTCACAGGAGACACAAAAAACTGTTTTATTGTAATAAATTATTATTACCATGCACCTTCTTGTCATATTACCACTATGAAGCCCCTCAAAAACTCATTCATATAGAAAAAATCCAAATACCTAATAATTTCATGAAAATCGGTCAATTAGGTGGTGTTGCTGTTTGAAATTTGCAATAAGGTGGTGTTGCGTGGTCAATTAGGTTGTGTTGTCTGAACGAGATTTGTAAGTTAGGGTGTGTTGTAATGTGAACATTAGGCTGAATCTTTTTCTTAATTTAAATTAAAAAAAAAATCCTTATCAGTGTATAGTTTTGGAATGTCAGAATTTAAAATAGGGGAGAATAATAAAACGGTAAACCACAATGTATCAATAAAAAATATTTTTAATTCATCTTTAAAAGAAGTATTTATCTTCAGCAAACATTTTCAACTAGAACATTAAACAATTTTGCAAACATTAGAACATACAAATAACTAGAACAAGTAGGTAACTAGATAATAACTACAAAACTAATTCAAATAAGCTTAACTAGAGCAATAAAAAATGAATAGGCTAATGCAAGTAAAATACAACTAGAACAAATGAACTAGATAATTTATACAAATAACTGGAACAATAGAAAAACGTCTGCCAAGTGGGTGTGGCACATAGCTTCCTCGTATCCATAACCCGATTGTATAGATGATCCGATGCATAGTAGTTAATCTCAAAACACCAATCTCTAAGTACCTTTCACTACCCTCATAGGGGACCATCTACACGCTAATCTGGACAATCCAAGAAAATGTCATCAAATTCGGATGAAAAATTGAGTGAGTAGATGTATGTGATTGGATCAAAAAAATTCTTAGCCTTGGCTGGGATTCGAACCCGCGACCCCTGGAGCTCAAATCAAGACTCATTCCTCTGAGCTATTAAACTTGTCATGAATAAGATTTGAGATTCTCAGAGAAGACAATCCCTCTATGAATAAATCCCTCTATGAAGAACAATTCTCTATGATTTTCATGGGGGACCATCTAAACATTACTCTGTAACATCCCTGAAAATTTCGTTGAAATCGGATGGAAAATGTGGAAGTTATGGTCGTTACAAGGAAATTCACGTTTGCGCATGCGCAGTGGCTACTATCAGTCCGAAGGTGGTGATTTTCATAGGGGACCATCTCAATACTAATCTGTAACATCCCTGAAAATTTAATTGAAATCGGATTGAGATTGTGGAAGTTATGGCCGTTTCAAGGAATTCACGTTTGCGCATGCGCAGTCGCTTCTATCAGTCCGGGGATGATGATTTTCATAGGGGACCATCTACAACTTAATCCACATAATCCCTGAAAATTTCATTGAAATCAAGTTGAAAAAGTGGAAGTTATAGCCGTTACAAGGATATTCACGTTTGCGCATGCGCAGTCGCTTCTATCAGTCCGGGGATGATGATTTTCATAGGGGACTATCTACAATTTAATCCACATAATCCCTGAAAATTTCATTGAAAT
The DNA here is from genome assembly GCA_009739505.2 of Apolygus lucorum. Lineage (NCBI taxonomy): Eukaryota > Metazoa > Arthropoda > Insecta > Hemiptera > Miridae > Apolygus > Apolygus lucorum. Next base: position 14,153,057 of record CM019176.2, read on the forward strand.
CGGATGGAAAATGTAGAAGTTATGGCCGTTACAAGGAATTCACGTTTGCGCATGCGCAGTCGCTTGTATCAGTCCGAGGATGATGATTTTCATAGAGGACTGTCTACACAACAACCTGCACAATCCCTGAAAATTTCATCGAAATCGGACAATAACTTCGTATAGTTATGCGCGTTACAAGGAATTGATGACAGACGGACAGACAACAGACAGACAGACACGGAACCAAAATTGTTCAGAAAGGTCTAAAACGCAAAACGCGAGTGGAAATTTTGATTTTGGAGAACTTTTTTTTTTCGTCCTTGAAAAGTGAAAACAAAGCTTCCGCTACCTTGGTAGACTCGGAAGCAATTAGCAAAAATTATCAACTAGATTTTTTTTCAGTTATGCTGTCTTTCTTTTTTTCTTGGGAGGATCAACCCTCTGTTCTTTCCGAGGAAGCTGCGCTCTTTGTGTCTCTTCTTTTGGTTTATTATTTTCAATAATGAACCTTTGGAATCGACCAAGAAAAAAAAAATTTTAACACCCCCTCAAAATTTGATGGTTTACGTTTCAAGGTACGTAGAATCCAAAAATCGAATAAAAATTTTGGCCGTCCGTCCGCCGTACGCGGCACTTTTGCCACTTAGCATTGACCGATTTTGATGAAATTTGGTATGTAGGCTCCATTTGGGGTCTAGTTGTGCCCCGAAGCTTTTGGTTGATGTAGGTCACTCCTAAGGGTTCCAAAATCAATTTTGAAATTTTGAAAACGCCCTAACTCAAAAAATTTCGATATAAAGGTATTGTTTTTCCTTCAATTTAAAATTCTATAGAATTTTTAGAATTTTTTGAGACCACGCGGAGCTTTATAGGACAAACCGTTCGCTCCCTACGAGAACTTGAGGGGTTTCCTTCGTTTTATAACAGAAACTCCTGTAAGGAACTCTATTTTTCGAATCGAGTGTGAAGAGTTTATTTCCTCCGAATAAACTTGATTGAGAAGGTGTGAAGGTAATTATGTAGTAGGTAGGTAGCAAGTACCTATGGTTGGTAAGTAACAAATTTAAAAAAAAAATAGTGACAATGGCAAAGTTGTGATCTCCGCAGACGAGTAGAAAAAAAACTTTTTTCTTGGAATTTTTAAAGAATTTTTTTCTTAGAACTTATTTAAAAATAAGTCAATGTGTTTCTCTGCGTTACAAACATCTGAACTCTACCATAAGAAAAAATTATATCAGTCACATGAATAGGGTCCTGTTCCAGGACGTAAACGTCGTGCTAACAATGATAGAACAATACTGAAGACTAGCTTGGCCATTTTCTCCACCTCCATTTACACCGGACTAGTCAGAAACCATGGACTGATTTGGTTGAAATTTGGTATATGGGCTCCATTGGGGGTCTAATTGTGTCTCGAAGCTTTTCATTGATATCAGTTACTTTTGAGGAGTAAAAGTTAAGGGTTGACATTTTCAAAAGTACGCTAGCTCGGGAACTCTCAAAACAAAGGTATTGTTTTTTCACCAATTGAAGATAGTATTGAATTTTTAGAAATTTTAGAGACCACGCGGAGCTTTATAGGACAAACCGTTCGCTCCCTACGAGAACTTGAGGGGTTTCCTTCGTTTTATAACAGAAACTCCTGTAAGGAACTCTATTTTTCGAATCGAGTGTGAAGAGTTTATTTCCTCCGAATAAACTTGATTGAGAAGGTGTGAAGGTAATTATGTAGTAGGTAGGTAGCAAGTACCTATGGTTGGTAAGTAACAAATTTAAAAAAAAAATAGTGACAATGGCAAAGTTGTGATCTCCGCAGACGAGTAAAAAAAAAACTTTCTCCTTGGAATTTTTAAAGAATTTTTTTCTTAGAACTTATTTAAAAATAAGTCAATGTGTTTCTCTGCGTTACAAACATCTGAACTCTACCATAAGAAAAAATTATATCAGTCACATGAATAGGGTCCTGTTCCAGGACGTAAACGTCGTGCTAACAATGATAGAACAATACTGAAGACTAGCTTGGCCATTTTCTCCACCTCCATTTACACCGGACTAGTCAGAAACCTACCAAAAATCTTAAATTGATGGAAACACAATACCTTTCTAAAAAACTTTTTTGAGATAGAGCGTTTTCAAAATTTCAACCCTTAGAAGTGACCTACAGCAACCAACATCTACGGCACACAACTAGACCCTAAAAGGCCCCTATACCAAATTTCATCAAAATCGGTCAATGCTGGGTGACGAAAGAGCCGAGTACGGCGGACGGACGGCCTAATTTTTATTCGATTTTTGAATTTCACGTACCTTGAAACGTAAACCAACAAATTTTGAGGGGGGTTAATTTTTTTTCTCGGTCGTTTCCAAAGGTTTGTTATTGAAAATAATTAACCAAAAAAAAAGGCGAAAAACTCGGGGATTGAAAATAATGTGGGAGCCAGACGAGTAAAGATGTGATAATGAGAGAGGCGCAAACCTCAGAGGTAGAAGTTCAGCAATCCCCGTTCGTAGGAGGTTGATCCATAGCGCGGAAAATTCAAGTTGGGCGGGAATTACAAATTTCGTCCACTGGCCACCGTCCATGTTAGGATGACATGACGAGTTTGGTATCAATTCCTGTGTAATTTTTCACGCTGAATCCGTTAGTGATACTTACAAATGATTTTGACGGCTAGAAAGTGGATTTTTTGAAGAAGACCTCCATTCGTAGATATGGTAGTGAGTATAAAGTAACACCTTTCTTTTATTATTTTTCTGTATAGATCATTCGTCTGCAAAGATCACAATTTTACCATTGTAACTCTTTTTACCTGCTACATAATTACCTTCACACCTTCAAAATCAAGTTTTTGGAAGAAATAAACGCTTTGAATTCGATTCGAAAAATAGGGTCCTTCGTATGGAAATTTGATTACTGGTTGCTACGGAAGCAAAACTGAATACAACTCGAAGAAACGAACAGCGATCGCATTTTGGTCAGATAATAATATTATTTGATAATAGTATTAATTATTAAATTAAATTAAATTAAATTAAATATTAAATAATAATAATAATATTAATAAATATTATTTGAACGCGATTAGACCTCTTTGGTGATTCACACTCGTGATTTTGTTTTATCGAAGGAAAAACCTTAAGGTCTCGTAGGGAGCTAACGGTTTGTGCTGCAGAGCTCCGCATGGTCTCTAAAATTTTAAAAATTCTATGCTATCTTAAATTGATGGAAAAACAATACCTTTATATCGATTTTTTTGAGCTAGGGCGTTTTCAAAATGTCAACCCTTATTTTTCATCCCTTAGAAGTGAAGAAACCATGCTTACTATTGGCTGGGGCGTTAGTGATTATTCGGTTAGGAAGATTATTCGGTATTGAGAATAAAATTTGAAAAAAAAATGCTCTCCTGTAAAATTCTATTTTTTGTACTTACCTGGTTTTTCCCCACCACCAGCCAATTCATTGACCTGGAGAAGATGGGATTTTGGCAGAACTGTTGAAGAATGGACGAGAAAAATTGGAAAAATCATTGCACTCCCCGCATGTGTGTACTAGTAAAATTCGTAAATTGGTACTACGAATCCCATCATGCTCTTACATTCTTATTACAGGATCTAATTCCAAATTCGAATAATATGGAAACAATATTTTATTGATGTTAGGAAGCTATGTGCTACGCCCACAAAGGTAGTAAAATACGTAAATTGATACTACAAACCCCATCCTGCTCGTACATTTGTATTACAGGATCTAATTCCAGATTCGAAGAATGTGGAAACAATATTTTATTGATGTTGGGAAGCAATGTGCTACCCCCACAAAGGTAGTAAAATACGTAAATTGGTACTACGAACCCCATCCTGCTCGTACATTTGTATTACAGGATCTAATTCCAGATTCGAAGAATGTGGAAACAATATTTTATTGATGTTGGGAAGCTATGTGCTACGCCCACAAAGGTAGTGAAATACGTAAATAGGTACTACAAACCCCATCCTGCTCGTACATTTGTATTACAGGATCTAATTCCAGATTCGAAGAATGTGGAAACAATATTTTATTGATGTTGGGAAGCTGTGTGCTACGCCCACAAAGGTAGTGAAATACGTAAATAGGTACTACAAACCCCATCCTGCTGTACATTTTCATTACAGGATCTAATTCCAGATTCTAATAATCTGGGAAGAATATTTTATTGATTTTATTAATAACAACTTATTAAACAACTTGTGAGGGGGGGTTCTTTTCTACTTCTCTTTTGCTTCCTCACTACCGAAGGTTGGGAAGCTTTGTATTCGTAAAAGAAGTGAAAAAAAAAAATTTCCTCCAAAATCAAAATTTCCACTTGCTTTTTGCGTTTTAGAGCTTCCCGAACAATTTTTGGTTCCGTGTCTGTCTGTCTGTCGGTCTGTCTGTGGTCAATCCTTGTCCCGGGCAAAACTATACTAACCTGTGGTCCGATTTTGATGAAATTTTCAGGGATTGTGCGGGTTAGGTCCTAGACGGTCCCCTATCAATTTCAGCACCTTCGGACGAATAGGAGCGAGTGCGCATGCGCAAACGTGAATTTCCTGGAACCTCGGTTTCTCGGTTTCTAATGAACCGATTTTGCTCAAATTTGGAGGTTAGTTAGGGACTAACTTCTGAGAGACACCCTATAAGTTCCAATCAAATTGTTCAAGCAATAGCCGCTGCGCATGCGCGAACTTTAAATTTATTGTTACAACCAAAACTCCCCAACTATTCAACCAATTTCGACGAAATTTTAAGGGATTGTGTGGGTTAGGTCCTAGACGGTGGTTTATACCTACACTCTTTCGTTCTTTTATTTCAGTGGTTTATATACCACAACTATTTACAACACTATTAAAACATTAATACCTGCAACCCTATCCCGCTTATTATCGCCAATATTTTGGTATTCAATAACTCTTTGAATCATAATTTTTTCGCCAACTGATTCTATTCGTCCATGTTACAATGAGTGAGGAAGCTATACTGCCCACCCAACTTGGCAGACGTTTTTTTCTATAGTGATACATTTTGCGAACCATATAGAACCATTAATTATGGATCAATGTCCCTCCCTCATTATTAAACTTCCTGGTCCTTAGGAAGGGAAGTGGGGCCTAATAAACTCGGCCCGATTTTATTTCCTATGTATGATTTTTTCTCTTGAAAATTATATTTTCCCCATTTCTCTCTTATTGGTCCTTTTTGGCAATTACCCATTATTTTTCATGTAAACAACTTGTGAGGGGGGGTTCTTTTCTACTTCTCTTTACTTTTTCTATATTGACACATTTTGCGAAACGTTCTGAGATTGAATTGGGTGAGTTCACCAATTTGGCATTCTCCACACCCTTGAAAACGGCTGGTTCCAGCCCTCAACTCGGGCGCCTTGCCAGCGCTATTCACACTGCAGCGGAATTGACGTCCAGTAAGCTCGAGCTTACTGGACGTCAATTCAGCTGCTGTGTGAACGGAAGCCACTATGCGTTATATGTACAGCGTATATGTGAAGAACTGTATATGTCATCAGCAAGCGAAATGTGAATATCTGAGTCGGTTAACAAGTATCTCGGCCTTATTAATGTTTGGAATTTCAAAATTTTGTTAAAATGACCACTCCTTCAGGGGGACGTCACTTTACCACAACTATGATACGGACGTCATTTTGTACCAAGATGTAAATATATATATATATATATATATATATAGATAGATATATATATAGTATATAGAGATATATATATATATATTATATATATAGATATATATATATATATATAGATATA
>CM019176.2:14158934-14266289 GCA_009739505.2 Apolygus lucorum
AATATGAACGTTTAAAAAACCGGGAGGATGACGTCAACGTGCAATAGTTCATTAAGGCTCTGGCACACAGAACGCGATCTGTCGCGGCGGCAGCGATCACTGACCGCCGCGATCCGGCGATATGGTTGTAAGATGCAACATTGCATCATCCCTGTCACACATAGCGCGATCTGTCAAAGCGATCCAGTCTTGATCGCGGCGACAGGCGATACACTTGTACAAAACTACAAAATTATAACGCGATCCGGCGATCCAGTTTCAAGATGGAGATGAAATAACCGAGAAATTTTGGAAACAGTTGAACGTCCGAGGCGAAACGAAAAAGCGATCGTCTGGTGACTGTCGCCTGTAGCCAGATACCTGAAAAGATTGATAAAATTAAAATTAACCGTATAAAATAAGAAATAATAAATGAAAGAAATGGTTGAAGATTTTCAAATCTTGAGTATTCAGCAACATCCATTCATCCGCTTTTTTATTTTAGTTCTATTATTTAGTTAAATTTTTTTGTACACCACTTATTTCTGAACCATTATTTATGTATACGTAGACGGTGGTATTCACCAAGTTCTTCTCTTTTTTGATTTATTGGGTGCACCCAAAATCGTCTTCTTGTGCTGGTACTCTGTACTAACGCGAAAAGAAGCAAGAGTTCCTCTTCGTCAGAACTACTCATTTTTTTCTAGAGAACCATACGAACTTGTTGATAATGTACAATACTGGATCGCTCACACAGATATCGCGTTGCATGTGCATCACCGATCGCCAAGGAGATCACGGGATCGCTGCCCGCCGCGACAGATCGCGTTCTGTGTGCCAGAGCCTTTACAGCCGTTTGAAGCGCTGAGATCGTGAAATCTAAAGTTCCCAGATGCAACATTTTACAAAACCAGTAAAGTTCGAAATCGAAAACTGAAGAAAAACGCTGCAAATCATTGCTCAAAGGTTTATTATTTTCTGTATAGATCACCCTTCTGTATAGATCACTGGTTCTCTCCATCAATAGCACCTACCACCATCTGTATTCTCCCTTGACCTTCCCTCTCAAATTTCAGCTTCCTGCGTTCAATAGGATTGAAGATGGCTTCGGAGCTCACTCAGCTGATCAGTGATCTGAAGAGTGAAGAAGATCTCCTCGAATGCTGGAGACGCCTGGAAGAGCACTTCCATTCAATAGGATTGAAAATGGCTTCGGAGCTCACTCAGCTGATCAGTGATCTGAAGAATGAAGAAGATCTCCTCGAATGCTGAAGACGCCTGGAAGCGCACTTCCATTCAATAGGATTGGAAATGGCTTCGGAGCTCACTTAGCTGATCAGTGATCTGAGGAGTGAAGAAGATTCCTCGAATGCTGGAGACGCCTGGAAGAGCACTTCCATTCAATAGGATTGAAAATGGCTTTGGAGCTCACTCAGCTGATCAGTGATCTGAAGAATGAAGAAGCTTTTGAGCAATGATTTGCAGTGTTTTTTACCCACCAACATTTTTTTTACCTACCAGCTAGGTACTACCTACCACACACCATTCTGGCTTCACACCCTTCACAATCAAGTTTATTAGAGAACTAAACGCTTCACACTCGATTGGAAAAATAGAAAGCTTCATATGGAAATTTGATTACTGGTTACGCAGAAGGTAAAACTGTATACAAATCGAAGAAATGAACAGCGATCGCATTTTAGTCTGATAAAATTTGAATGGAGATTAGACCTCTTTTGCGATTCACACTCATGATTCTGTTTTTCGAAGGAAAACCTTCAAGTACTCGTAGGGACCGAACGGTTTGTCCTACAGAGCACCGGGTGGTCTCAAAAATTTTAAAAATTCAATGCTATTTAATATGTTGAAAACGATTCCTTAATTTCGAGAGTTTCGAGCTAGGGCACTCTTGAAAATTTCAACCCTTAATTTTCACCCCTTAGAAGTGACCTACATCAACCAAAAGCTTCGCGGCACAACTAGACCCCAAATGGAGCCCATATACCAAATTTGAACCAAATCGGTCCAGTGTTGCTAAGAAAAGTGCCACGGACGGCGGACGGGGGACGGCGGACGGACATTGCAAATTGGATTCTACGCACCTTGAAACGTAAAGTGACAAAGTTTGGGGGGTTATTAAAAATTTTTTGCGATACGATCACATAGGCTTATTATTAGAAATAAAAACCAAAAATAGATAAAGCAAGATGGAGAAAATTAGGTTTCCCCCCTGTTTTAATTTGATAACTTTTCTCTTAGATGACACAATTTCTTCATACCAACGGGCAACACTGGGAGGAGACGGTGATCCGAACAGCCAATAAGCGAGCATTTCTGCTCACCCGGAGGTCCGTTTTCCCGGTTATTTTTTGAAATCATAAATTTTGATTATCTCCCAAAAATAACAGGAGACTTATTTTCCGAAATCAACCCGATTTCATCTATTCCACACCATTAACTATTTAGGAAAAATGCAAATAGAATTCGGTGAAATTCCTCATTCTGAGTCTACTGCAATAGCTTAATTTTTCTCAAAAATTCTCTTTATAAAAACATAATGATAATAATATATATGAAAGCACCACCTAAATGTAGGAAGGTACTTGGTAATTTCAATAACTCTTCTTATTGCTGTAGGTAGGAACAATTTCTCTTGTGATTGATGGGAGGGAGGGGGGGATGTTTTCATTCAGTTGATTTAAGTTTGCCTTTGTAGGCCCTATAAGTTGTACGTTCTGTATCCCACTTTCCTACACCTCCACCGAGGTGTCCCTATTACCTACGCGTAATTACTTTTCTCAAGTGTGTTAGCTAAGTGGTTGTAGAGCATCGCTGTGGTGGCGCTCCCTGCGGCGGCCTCCCGAACTAATTTCAAGGTAAATGGGCCGCCCTTGGTCTATTGTTGTATTTCTAAAGGGACCGCGGGGCAGTGAAGAGCAGGCGAATGTTTCCAGAGTGGTGATAATTTGTCCCCTGAACCTCTCCCTCTCTTGCTGCCTTAAACATTGAATTTACCTCATCCCGACACCCCTGAACATTGAATTCTCCCTCTTGGTTGTGCTGTTTCTAACGCCAGGAAGGACCCGCTGTAAAACACCTGCCGCCAAAACTTCTTGCGACCCCCCTCCCCTTCTCTTCTCTTTCTTGCCACCACTGTTCACGATTTAACCCTTTCCTCAATGGTCGGCATCTCCACAATATCACAACTTACCTTGTTTTTACATCCCCTCTCCAACCACTTCCCCACCATTCTCACTACTCCTTTCCCAAAATTGCTCATCCAAGGTTCTCTTGTTGATCTCCTCCCTTCAAACATTTATATGATCTACACTCAGTAGATATTATTGAGTTTAAAAGACTCATAGATTTGAATAAGGTCAAGTGTGGTGTGTAAATGGAAACCAGACGTTTCTCTTTCAAATTCCCTCCGTCTCCTTGAAATAATTCAGTGTGGCAATTTTTCGAGTTTTCACTTATCAGTGGCTTCACACAAGCTAGAGGAAAGAAGAAATTTTGCTCTCTATCATTTGGAAGGGATTGAGAGTAAGTTGACATTTAACCCTTACTAAATTGAAGATGATAATCTGTGCATGTTTATTCCTAAAGGGCAGAGATTTAGAGTGAAAACATCAGTCAAAAAAGTCAAATGTTCTATTTAAAAAATGTGGTTTTGCACCAGGTAGCTTGGAAATTTGGGGTTCTTTCCAACGATATTCTCGAATTTGAATATACTTGGTAAATAATGGAAGTCATGGCTGTGGTATTGAAGTCCTAAACACCAACCAAATTTTAAATTTGGGAAAACATGGGGTTAAAACTAAATTGCTGGGAGACATTTGGTGTTGAAAAAATCGCTCAAATGTATATTTATAGACAGCAAAAGGATACTGTCAGGGTGGGAGGAGGGGGGGCCTGCTGACTGCAGGATATTCCGTGCTCCCAATGCTTGGCGTCTCCATTCTTCACTCAGCGTGGCTTCGTTCACAATCCCAGTCATCCCCCGTTCTAAGATAATCCTTAGCCCTTCAGGACCATCTAAATTACCGAAAAGCCGACCCAAGTTTAAAAATGCATTCATTTCAAAAATTTTAGCTTCAAGTAATTTCAATTTTTTTTATTCACTCATACTATAAAAGGTAATTTTTCGCATGATAGCATATTTAGTGACGTTTAGACAAATCCAAAATGTATTTTAAATTGAAATTCAGTTGATCAGTTGTGGAGATAGTTGAGGATAAGGTTTGGTATTCTCCCTCTCTCTCGCATAGCTGTCGTCCCCCTCAGCCTTAAGATAATATTGGTGCTTATGTGTTTGATTTGGCGGTTGGTGAATCCGAAATGGACGGATATGGTTACTGCATCTTGATTCCTCAGTTGATTTAGGAAGAATGGTGACCTGTCTATTTTAAAGACTGTGTAATAATTTACAGTGTTTTACAAAAGATTCATTAAGTGTATTAGTTTATTGTCACATGTGGATTTATCCCCTCTGCACACCAATTACTGTCCACACTGCAAACTTAACTGGGATACTTTAAATGTTCCAATTAAGAGAATATTGGAGCCGAATTTTTATAGCAATCCACATCAGCTGGGGAATTCTTGGAGGGTAGCAAATTACACTGTAAATTTACATGAATTTGGAAGGGTTTTCAATCATGTTGGTTTGAATACAGTACATGACGATGAAGTTCATGGTTGACAGCAGAGAAGTGAGTGAATTTTGCAGACCAACGCAATCATGCAAGTGCCCGCGTTACTCTTTGTAGGGGAGCTTAACTATCTGCTCAACTTGGTGGACTTTTCGTTTCCATTATTCTTGTTTACTGTCGCGGTTTACACCGACTTACCTCGTCGTGAGACTCAGCTACATTCACTGAATCTTCAGTCACTCAAATTTTACGCAGCATTGAACATCTACTTTCTGTTGCAGATTTGTGAAAACCCTTCTACTCGCCTTATCATTCCAAATTGGCTGGTCATTTGACTTCAAGTTTCATTTGAATCTCGAGCTGATTTCAATTCTCAACCAGAAATGGACATCAGGGGGTGAGTGTCGACAAGTATTCGTCTTTCCATCGAAAAGTCATAATAATTCACTTACTTCTTATGTGTATTCAGCACTAAAAGCGTTGATTTTTCAGAAATTAGCTTCCTGATAAGATTTTATTGTCCTCTACTTTCAGGAGATCCGTTGATTTTGAAAATTAATTGGAACTCAGAAGTGATAAATTCTTACATTGGAACCATTACTGGTGTACCTACTAATAACCAGTGTTGTGACCCAAATTTTAGCTAGCAATTAGTTCTTAAATAAAGAAGCAACAAGAGGATCCCTGAGTGAGTCATCACCTACCGGGGGAGACGAGGTATGGGGAAACATGTCAACATGACGTCACCCTTCCACCTCTCTCTCCCGCGAGGAAACTATACGAGTATATAAGCTCACTCAGGATGCTCCCGTATGCCAATCTAGTTCAGTCAACCATCTTGCTCATTTTGCTCTCTACATTTTCCTCGAACGAGGATCTCCTCGAAGTACTAAGCTCACTAGGTAAATCTCCCGACGGTCGGTTTCTAATGAAACGCCGGGGTTGCCGGGCTAGCCTATGTTCCATGCACTCCGCACGGCGGTAGGGCTAATAAGCTGCTGGTGCAACAGTGCAAGTCACCAGAGTAGGGACAATGAGGAATTTCAACGAATTCTGTTTGCATTTTTCCTGAATAGTTAATGGTGTGGGATAGATGAAAATCGGGCTGATTTCGGAAAATAAGTCTCCTGTTATTTTTGGGAGACAATCAAAATTTTTTATTTCAAAACTAACCGGGAAAACGGACGTGAAGCGGGAACGCTCGCTGATTGGGCTGTTCGGATCGCCGTCTCTTCCCAGTGTTGCCCATTGGTATGACGAAATCGTGTATTCTAAGAGGAAAGTTATCAAACAAAAGCAGGGGAAACCTCATTTTCCCCATCTTGCTTTTTCTATTTTTTTCTTCAGTTTTTCGATTTCGAACTTTACTGTTTCGTGAAATTTTGCATCTGGGGACTATAGATTTCTCAATCTCAGCGCTTCAAGCGGCCGTAAATGAACTATTCCAGGATGACGTCATTTTCCCGGTTTTTTTAAACATTCGTATTTTCTACACTGTTTTGTTTATTCGTAAATTAGGAAGTTCGGGCTGAAAGTTTGCCTTAGGAGGTTTTTCGGGGTGCTGAATCCGATTTTGGGGTCAAAAATAGGAAATTCCGACATGGTGAAATTCCTCATTCTCTCTTCATTGAGTAGGGGTTAAAGAAAACACAAACGCCGCATCGAGAAGGTCATCTCCTTCACTCGACGACACGCAAACATAACAACCAGTTTCCATATTATAAGATCCATTATTTCTTCAATTCTGTTGAAGATGAACGATGTTCGAATTGAGGAGCTGGCACACTAGGCATATTCAGGACGGGAAAAACGCCGCAGGCAGGATTCTGGGGGTCACCTCCACTTTCCCGTCCTGTGCCTAGAGACAGGACTAGGGACGGCACTATACTCCAATGTATCGATTCTCCTTTCGATACGATATTTCTTAGAAATTATCAATGCCCGATATCTTTTCGATACCGATATTATAAAATATCGATACTTCGATCATATCGGCTCATAGTATCGATACCACCGATATTTCAAATTAACCCACCTATGATTTTTCACTCCAAATTACAACCCTATTAATTAAGAAAAGGCAATATATTTTTTTAACAATAATTTAAAATGTAATAAAAGTCAATGGCAGTTAAAAATTTAATAAAGCCAATTATTTAAAATTTGATAAAAATGAATAATCATTCCATTTTATTCCAATTCCAATTCTTATTTGTTAGAAATCTCTGTTCAATGAAATGATGTTTTTCTTCGACTAGAAATCGAAAGGATCAAGTGATAAATCAGTTACTATACAAACAATACAATTTATTATTCGAAAAACGCTGCAAATTATTACACAACGGTTTATTATTTTTATATAGATCACTCGTCTACAAATCACCAACCATACAATATGAAGAGAAAAAAAAAAAAAAAAAAATCGAAAAAAAAATATAAAAAAATCAAAATCACCGACCATTGATTGCATTTCGGTCAGCTCTAATTTGAACGGAGATTAGGCCTCTTTGCGATTCACACTCGTGTTTGGATTTATAGATTATATATATATAGATATATATATATATATATATAGATATATATATAGAGAGATATAATAGATAGATATATATATATATATATATATATATATATATATATATATATATATATATATATATATATATATATCTATATATATATATATATATATATATATATATGCATATTGCGTGCATCTGGCGTCCGCCCTACAGAAAGTTGCATTCAAAGTGGCGTCCGGTGCAAAGTGGCGTCCGTATACGGACGTCATTTTACACAACAGGCTCATCTTGTACAGAATGATCCATTGAGGCGTCCCCCCTTTTTTTTAAGAGGACGTCACTTTGACGGTTTTCTTCAGTTTTCGTATAGATTTAGTGCACGAAAATTCCGCTCGGACGCTGCACACGTTTCGTATATGATTTGCAAAAGTTAAACTTTACACGAAGCGGTGGAAGTGGCGTCCAGGTTGCAACCCCCGGTTCTCCCACTCCAGCAGCCATCGAACTGCGCCTACTCCCATCCAAAAGCACTGGGCATTCTCTCTCCCTTCACTGGGAAAAAGTTGACCCGTTTTTTTTTTCCAGATACCTTTTATAGCATCGGGAAATACTATTTTTCACATCACATATTAATTTAGAACGTCAGTGAGGGTCTTATTTCGCTCTTATCACTCGGTCCCTGCGTTGTTGGTTCTGCGACACCAAACCTTCCCAATTGGTCCTAAAGTCTCAAGTTTTGAGAATGTAGGTTGTACTGTGTACTTGTGTACTACCTACTGTCAGTATAATATAGGTACTCATAACAGAATAAATAAATGCAGTGGGTCATTTTCAAAACCGTTTATTAAATGCTTTAAATTGAAATACAATATTGAAATTGATCCTAGATTTATGAATAAATGTATGCGATATTTTTTATGTATGACGAGGTGAGGATGAAAGGGTACGCCGGCCAAAAGCATCATCAAAATCAGTTTAATATCTAAACTGCTATTTTCTTAAAAATTGGTGAATTTCTTTTTGGGTATTGAGTAATAAATTTTCAAATAGTCAAAAAGATCAGGGAACAACATAGAATCTATGTTGTACAATATCTGTTGTTGTACAATATATGATATTGTATAGAATCTATACAACACCAAGCAACACCACCTAATTGACTTTTCCCAGGTTCACAGGAGACACAAAAAACTGTTTTATTGTAATAAATTATTATTACCATGCACCTTCTTGTCATATTACCACTATGAAGCCCCTCAAAAACTCATTCATATAGAAAAAATCCAAATACCTAATAATTTCATGAAAATCGGTCAATTAGGTGGTGTTGCTGTTTGAAATTTGCAATAAGGTGGTGTTGCGTGGTCAATTAGGTTGTGTTGTCTGAACGAGATTTGTAAGTTAGGGTGTGTTGTAATGTGAACATTAGGCTGAATCTTTTTCTTAATTTAAATTAAAAAAAAATCCTTATCAGTGTATAGTTTTGGAATGTCAGAATTTAAAATAGGGGAGAATAATAAAACGGTAAACCACAATGTATCAATAAAAAATATTTTTAATTCATCTTTAAAAGAAGTATTTATCTTCAGCAAACATTTTCAACTAGAACATTAAACAATTTTGCAAACATTAGAACATACAAATAACTAGAACAAGTAGGTAACTAGATAATAACTACAAAACTAATTCAAATAAGCTTAACTAGAGCAATAAAAAATGAATAGGCTAATGCAAGTAAAATACAACTAGAACAAATGAACTAGATAATTTATACAAATAACTGGAACAATAGAAAAACGTCTGCCAAGTGGGTGTGGCACATAGCTTCCTCGTATCCATAACCCGATTGTATAGATGATCCGATGCATAGTAGTTAATCTCAAAACACCAATCTCTAAGTACCTTTCACTACCCTCATAGGGGACCATCTACACGCTAATCTGGACAATCCAAGAAAATGTCATCAAATTCGGATGAAAAATTGAGTGAGTAGATGTATGTGATTGGATCAAAAAAATTCTTAGCCTTGGCTGGGATTCGAACCCGCGACCCCTGGAGCTCAAATCAAGACTCATTCCTCTGAGCTATTAAACTTGTCATGAATAAGATTTGAGATTCTCAGAGAAGACAATCCCTCTATGAATAAATCCCTCTATGAAGAACAATTCTCTATGATTTTCATAGGGGACCATCTAAACATTACTCTGTAACATCCCTGAAAATTTCATTGAAATCGGATGGAAAATGTGGAAGTTATGGTCGTTACAAGGAAATTCACGTTTGCGCATGCGCAGTGGCTACTATCAGTCCGAAGGTGGTGATTTTCATAGGGGACCATCTAAATACTAATCTGTAACATCCCTGAAAATTTAATTGAAATCGGATTGAGATTGTGGAAGTTATGGCCGTTTCAAGGAATTCACGTTTGCGCATGCGCAGTCGCTTCTATCAGTCCGGGGATGATGATTTTCATAGGGGACCATCTACAACTTAATCCACATAATCCCTGAAAATTTCATTGAAATCAAGTTGAAAAAGTGGAAGTTATAGCCGTTACAAGGATATTCACGTTTGCGCATGCGCAGTCGCTTCTATCAGTCCGGGGATGATGATTTTCATAGGGGACTATCTACAATTTAATCCACATAATCCCTGAAAATTTCATTGAAATCGGATGGAAAATGTAGAAGTTATGGCCGTTACAAGGAATTCACGTTTGCGCATGCGCAGTCGCTTGTATCAGTCCGAGGATGATGATTTTCATAGAGGACTGTCTACACACCAACCTGCACAATCCCTGAAAATTTCATCGAAATCGGACAATAACTTCGTATAGTTATGCGCGTTACAAGGAATTGATGACAGACGGACAGACAACAGACAGACAGACACGGAACCAAAATTGTTCAGAAAGGTCTAAAACGCAAAACGCGAGTGGAAATTTTGATTTTGGAGAACTTTTTTTTTTCGTCCTTGAAAAGTGAAAACAAAGCTTCCGCTACCTTGGTAGACTCGGAAGCAATTAGCAAAAATTATCAACTAGATTTTTTTTCAGTTATACTGTCTTTCTTTTTTTCTTGGGAGGATCAACCCTCTGTTCTTTCCGAGGAAGCTGCGCTCTTTGTGTCTCTTCTTTTGGTTTATTATTTTCAATAATGAACCTTTGGAATCGACCAAGAAAAAAAAAATTTTAACACCCCCTCAAAATTTGATGGTTTACGTTTCAAGGTACGTAGAATCCAAAAATCGAATAAAAATTTTGGCCGTCCGTCCGCCGTACGCGGCACTTTTGCCACTTAGCATTGACCGATTTTGATGAAATTTGGTATGTAGGCTCCATTTGGGGTCTAGTTGTGCCCCGAAGCTTTTGGTTGATGTAGGTCACTCCTAAGGGTTCCAAAATCAATTTTGAAATTTTGAAAACGCCCTAACTCAAAAAATTTCGATATAAAGGTATTGTTTTTCCTTCAATTTAAGATTCTATAGAATTTTTAGAATTTTTTGAGACCACGCGGAGCTTTATAGGACAAACCGTTCGCTCCCTACGAGAACTTGAGGGGTTTCCTTCGTTTTATAACAGAAACTCCTGTAAGGAACTCTATTTTTCGAATCGAGTGTGAAGAGTTTATTTCCTCCGAATAAACTTGATTGAGAAGGTGTGAAGGTAATTATGTAGTAGGTAGGTAGCAAGTACCTATGGTTGGTAAGTAACAAATTTAAAAAAAAAATAGTGACAATGGCAAAGTTGTGATCTCCGCAGACGAGTAGAAAAAAAACTTTTTTCTTGGAATTTTTAAAGAATTTTTTTCTTAGAACTTATTTAAAAATAAGTCAATGTGTTTCTCTGCGTTACAAACATCTGAACTCTACCATAAGAAAAAATTATATCAGTCACATGAATAGGGTCCTGTTCCAGGACGTAAACGTCGTGCTAACAATGATAGAACAATACTGAAGACTAGCTTGGCCATTTTCTCCACCTCCATTTACACCGGACTAGTCAGAAACCATGGACTGATTTGGTTGAAATTTGGTATATGGGCTCCATTGGGGGTCTAATTGTGTCTCGAAGCTTTTCATTGATATCAGTTACTTTTGAGGAGTAAAAGTTAAGGGTTGACATTTTCAAAAGTACGCTAGCTCGGGAACTCTCAAAACAAAGGTATTGTTTTTTCACCAATTGAAGATAGTATTGAATTTTTAGAAATTTTAGAGACCACGCGGAGCTTTATAGGACAAACCGTTCGCTCCCTACGAGAACTTGAGGGGTTTCCTTCGTTTTATAACAGAAACTCCTGTAAGGAACTCTATTTTTCGAATCGAGTGTGAAGAGTTTATTTCCTCCGAATAAACTTGATTGAGAAGGTGTGAAGGTAATTATGTAGTAGGTAGGTAGCAAGTACCTATGGTTGGTAAGTAACAAATTTAAAAAAAAAATAGTGACAATGGCAAAGTTGTGATCTCCGCAGACGAGTAAAAAAAAAACTTTTCTCCTTGGAATTTTTAAAGAATTTTTTTCTTAGAACTTATTTAAAAATAAGTCAATGTGTTTCTCTGCGTTACAAACATCTGAACTCTACCATAAGAAAAAATTATATCAGTCACATGAATAGGGTCCTGTTCCAGGACGTAAACGTCGTGCTAACAATGATAGAACAATACTGAAGACTAGCTTGGCCATTTTCTCCACCTCCATTTACACCGGACTAGTCAGAAACCTACCAAAAATCTTAAATTGATGGAAACACAATACCTTTCTAAAAAACTTTTTTGAGATAGAGCGTTTTCAAAATTTCAACCCTTAGAAGTGACCTACAGCAACCAACATCTACGGCACACAACTAGACCCTAAAAGGCCCCTATACCAAATTTCATCAAAATCGGTCAATGCTGGGTGACGAAAGAGCCGAGTACGGCGGACGGACGGCCTAATTTTTATTCGATTTTTGAATTTCACGTACCTTGAAACGTAAACCAACAAATTTTGAGGGGGGTTAATTTTTTTTCTCGGTCGTTTCCAAAGGTTTGTTATTGAAAATAATTAACCAAAAAAAAGGCGAAAAACTCGGGGATTGAAAATAATGTGGGAGCCAGACGAGTAAAGATGTGATAATGAGAGAGGCGCAAACCTCAGAGGTAGAAGTTCAGCAATCCCCGTTCGTAGGAGGTTGATCCATAGCGCGGAAAATTCAAGTTGGGCGGGAATTACAAATTTCGTCCACTGGCCACCGTCCATGTTAGGATGACATGACGAGTTTGGTATCAATTCCTGTGTAATTTTTCACGCTGAATCCGTTAGTGATACTTACAAATGATTTTGACGGCTAGAAAGTGGATTTTTTGAAGAAGACCTCCATTCGTAGATATGGTAGTGAGTATAAAGTAACACCTTTCTTTTATTATTTTTCTGTATAGATCATTCGTCTGCAAAGATCACAATTTTACCATTGTAACTCTTTTTACCTGCTACATAATTACCTTCACACCTTCAAAATCAAGTTTTTGGAAGAAATAAACGCTTTGAATTCGATTCGAAAAATAGGGTCCTTCGTATGGAAATTTGATTACTGGTTGCTACGGAAGCAAAACTGAATACAACTCGAAGAAACGAACAGCGATCGCATTTTGGTCAGATAATAATATTATTTGATAATAGTATTAATTATTAAATTAAATTAAATTAAATTAAATATTAAATAATAATAATAATATTAATAAATATTATTTGAACGCGATTAGACCTCTTTGGTGATTCACACTCGTGATTTTGTTTTATCGAAGGAAAAACCTTAAGGTCTCGTAGGGAGCTAACGGTTTGTGCTGCAGAGCTCCGCATGGTCTCTAAAATTTTAAAAATTCTATGCTATCTTAAATTGATGGAAAAACAATACCTTTATATCGATTTTTTTGAGCTAGGGCGTTTTCAAAATGTCAACCCTTATTTTTCATCCCTTAGAAGTGAAGAAACCATGCTTACTATTGGCTGGGGCGTTAGTGATTATTCGGTTAGGAAGATTATTCGGTATTGAGAATAAAATTTGAAAAAAAAATGCTCTCCTGTAAAATTCTATTTTTTGTACTTACCTGGTTTTTCCCCACCACCAGCCAATTCATTGACCTGGAGAAGATGGGATTTTGGCAGAACTGTTGAAGAATGGACGAGAAAAATTGGAAAAATCATTGCACTCCCCGCATGTGTGTACTAGTAAAATTCGTAAATTGGTACTACGAATCCCATCATGCTCTTACATTCTTATTACAGGATCTAATTCCAAATTCGAATAATATGGAAACAATATTTTATTGATGTTAGGAAGCTATGTGCTACGCCCACAAAGGTAGTAAAATACGTAAATTGATACTACAAACCCCATCCTGCTCGTACATTTGTATTACAGGATCTAATTCCAGATTCGAAGAATGTGGAAACAATATTTTATTGATGTTGGGAAGCAATGTGCTACCCCCACAAAGGTAGTAAAATACGTAAATTGGTACTACGAACCCCATCCTGCTCGTACATTTGTATTACAGGATCTAATTCCAGATTCGAAGAATGTGGAAACAATATTTTATTGATGTTGGGAAGCTATGTGCTACGCCCACAAAGGTAGTGAAATACGTAAATAGGTACTACAAACCCCATCCTGCTCGTACATTTGTATTACAGGATCTAATTCCAGATTCGAAGAATGTGGAAACAATATTTTATTGATGTTGGGAAGCTGTGTGCTACGCCCACAAAGGTAGTGAAATACGTAAATAGGTACTACAAACCCCATCCTGCTGTACATTTTCATTACAGGATCTAATTCCAGATTCTAATAATCTGGGAAGAATATTTTATTGATTTTATTAATAACAACTTATTAAACAACTTGTGAGGGGGGGTTCTTTTCTACTTCTCTTTTGCTTCCTCACTACCGAAGGTTGGGAAGCTTTGTATTCGTAAAAGAAGTGAAAAAAAAAAATTTCCTCCAAAATCAAAATTTCCACTTGCTTTTTGCGTTTTAGAGCTTCCCGAACAATTTTGGTTCCGTGTCTGTCTGTCTGTCGGTCTGTCTGTGGTCAATCCTTGTCCCGGGCAAAACTATACTAACCTGTGGTCCGATTTTGATGAAATTTTCAGGGATTGTGCGGGTTAGGTCCTAGACGGTCCCCTATCAATTTCAGCACCTTCGGACGAATAGGAGCGAGTGCGCATGCGCAAACGTGAATTTCCTGGAACCTCGGTTTCTCGGTTTCTAATGAACCGATTTTGCTCAAATTTGGAGGTTAGTTAGGGACTAACTTCTGAGAGACACCCTATAAGTTCCAATCAAATTGTTCAAGCAATAGCCGCTGCGCATGCGCGAACTTTAAATTTATTGTTACAACCAAAACTCCCCAACTATTCAACCAATTTCGACGAAATTTTAAGGGATTGTGTGGGTTAGGTCCTAGACGGTGGTTTATACCTACACTCTTTCGTTCTTTTATTTCAGTGGTTTATATACCACAACTATTTACAACACTATTAAAACATTAATACCTGCAACCCTATCCCGCTTATTATCGCCAATATTTTGGTATTCAATAACTCTTTGAATCATAATTTTTTCGCCAACTGATTCTATTCGTCCATGTTACAATGAGTGAGGAAGCTATACTGCCCACCCAACTTGGCAGACGTTTTTTTCTATAGTGATACATTTTGCGAACCATATAGAACCATTAATTATGGATCAATGTCCCTCCCTCATTATTAAACTTCCTGGTCCTTAGGAAGGGAAGTGGGGCCTAATAAACTCGGCCCGATTTTATTTCCTATGTATGATTTTTTCTCTTGAAAATTATATTTTCCCCATTTCTCTCTTATTGGTCCTTTTTGGCAATTACCCATTATTTTTCATGTAAACAACTTGTGAGGGGGGGTTCTTTTCTACTTCTCTTCTACTTTTCTATATTGACACATTTTGCGAAACGTTCTGAGATTGAATTGGGTGAGTTCACCAATTTGGCATTCTCCCACACCCTTGAAAACGGCTGGTTCCAGCCCTCAACTCTGCGGCGCCTTGCCAGCGCTATTCACACTGCAGCGGAATTGACGTCCAGTAAGCTCGAGCTTACTGGACGTCAATTCAGCTGCTGTGTGAACGGAAGCCACTATGCGTTCATATGTACAGCGTATATGTGAAGAACTGTATATGTCATCAGCAAGCGAAATGTGAATATCTGAGTCGGTTAACAAGTATCTCGGCCTTAATTAATGTTGGAATTTCAAAATTTTGTTAAAATGACCACTCCTTCAGGGGGACGTCACTTTACCACAACTATGATACGGACGTCATTTTGTACCAAGATGTAAATATATATATATATATAGATATATATATATATATATATATATAGATATATATATATATATATATATATATATATATATATATATATATATATATATATATATATATATATATATATATATATATATATATTTCGATATAAACCCTTAAATTTTTGTAGGGAGCGAACGGTTTGTCCTACAGAGCTCCGCGTGGTCTCAAAAAATTCTAAAAATTCTATAGAATCTTAATTTGAAGGAAAAACAATACCTTTATATCAAAATTTTTTGAGTTAGGGCGTTTTCAAAATTTCAAAATTGATTTTGGAACCCTTAGGAGTGACCTACATCAACCAAAAGCTTCGGGGCACAACTAGACCCCAAATGGAGCCTACATACCAAATTTCATCAAAATCGGTCAATGCTAAGAGGCAAAAGTGCCGCGTACGGCGGACGGACGGCCAAATTTTTATTCGATTTTTGGAATCTACGTACCTTGAAACGTAAACCATCAAATTTGGAGGGGGTGTTAAAATTTTTTTTTTCTTGGTCGATTCCAAAGGTTCATTATTGAAAATAATAAACCAAAAAGCCGTTCGCACGTGACTGATGTCGCCATCACGATTAATATTTTGCATGCCTCCCTCTTCTTGTAATTTCGGGAAAACTGGTTTAAATTCCTTCCAAACTCACATTGGATATTGATACTATTTTGAGGCTATCGTGACGATATATCGTTTCAATTGATACTATTCTGAGCCTATTTTGAGTGTTATTCTGTGGCAGACAATATATAATATATTATATTGTCTGCCATATTATATGGTATTATTTTCTAGTAACTTATTTGGTATTTTCTCACCAATTTACTTTGGCAAAATTTTCGATAATATCGTCAAGAAAGTATCGATACCTCCGATATTTTAGGCAAAAGTATCGATACCAATATATCGGTTTGAGTTTTGCATCAAAAGTATCGATACAAATATCGGTATCAATACCAAAACATATTGTTTAGTAATGCATGCATTCCAGGGGACGTCCCATTGGATAAGTATTGGATCAGTTTAACCAGTTGTTAAGCGATTAGACTGTTTCTCTCGATGTAATTTATTTATTACTTTAGGGAAGAAATAGTGACACCCCCCACCATTATCCACCTTAACATTTCTAGCGGCGTGGGAGCCTCGAAGAATCTGAAGAGCATTTTAAAATCCATGATCTACGATACCCAACATGGGAATTCGAGTTCACCCCCCCCCCCCACCACCACCATTTAGGGGTGGTCTGGCTGCCTCGTTCTTTCACCACTTTGCTTATGGTATTTGGTGCGCTGAATCCGAATCTGACGTCAGTTTTTTTTGTTTATGTCGGATTTTCAAGATATAGCTAGTTTTAAGATTTTTCTAGTTCTCACTTTTCTTCATTTTTTAGTGAAAACTCATCTTGCTCAAATCTCCTCAAAAAGTACTCAGACTTATAGGAAATTTCATGTAGAATCCAAATATGTACTTAGTTTTTAAGTAAAACTGTGTCAAACCCCCTATTTTCCACAAAACGTATTAAAAAACACCGGTTCTCAACGTTTTTTCTTCGGGTTTTCCCTTACATTTTGCCACTTGAAAAAAAAATTAAGGCTAAAAAAAATGTTCTCGGGCTTTTCATTTGTAGGGGAGACACCCCAGGGGAGAATGAGACCAATCGCAGCCTCCTAAACCCATTAATATCGATGGAATGAGCTTTTTCATGGCACTGAGATGAAAATTCACAAAAAACCGTTAGTTAATTTTTCGAGATAAGTATGTGCGTTCCTAAATCTGTTTTCCTCGAATGGATTTTCCTTTCTTCTACATTTTTTATGCTTGTCACCTATTAAGAGTAAGATCGAAAATAGGTACTCAAAGGGGAAGGAGTAAATCATAATTGGGAAACTCTTGTTTTGTTAAGTGATTTTAATTCAGTTTTACTAACGAAACACAATAAACTGCAGAAAAGTTAACGGTGTAAATCTGTTTCATGAAGGCTCAGATGAATCAAAAGTTGGTAAAATGTTTGGTTATTCCTCCACCTCAGAGATTCCACCAAGATATGAAAACCATGGAAGAACGGTACAAAGGGTATTGGGAAGTTCACATGATGGCGGACTATTGTTGGACCTTAAAAAGAGATTTACCTCAGGCGGCGAAGTTTTCTCTACATAGATGTCGGCGATGAAACCTCTGAGGTGGAGGAATAACCAAACATTTTACCAACTTTTGATTCATCTGAGCCTTCATGAAACAGATTTACACAGTTAACTTTTCTGCAGTTTATTGTGTTTCGTTTGTAAAACTGAATTAAAATCACTTAACAAAACAAGAGTTTCCCAATTATGATTTACTCCCCCTTTGAGTACCTATTTTCGATCTTACTCTTAATAGGTGACAAGCATAAAAAATGTAGAAGAAAGGAAAATCCATTTGAGGAAAACAGATTTAGGAACGCACATACTTATCTCGAAAAATTAACTAACGGTTTTTGTGAATTTTCATCTCAGTGCCATGAAAAAGCTCATTCCATCGATATTAACCTTCATCCGCTCGCGCCCCCCTGAGTCACACTAGCGATCGCGGGGCGGCTGATAGCCGCCCGTCACATTTTTCCTTATTTCAATGGATTTTTTGGTACTTCAACTCGATAACGACAAGGATTTGGGTTGGTCATCTTGTAAGTGAGTTCATACACATTATTTAGGATGAAACACTTTTATTGAAAATAATTATAAACTTTGGTAAACAAAAATTAAAAAAAATAACGTCATAATATTCTTTCTGGGCTTACTGCCTAGAGACTAAACACACTCTGTTCAATAAATCAAATTGTTCTTCATAGCAAAAGATATCAAATCTTTAGAAGAAACCATGCAAAATTACGAAATAATACCTAAGGATAAAAATGGTAGGTATGTAGGTACCTGGTAGAAAACTAGAAAAATAACGTACTTACGAAAAAAGCGAATCACGAGTAGGTACCAAAGCAAACATCACAAATGATAAATGAAACTCAGGATTTTATCGGCATTTCTTCCGAAACATACATAGCTACTCATAACGAGGTTGAATGAAGTAAAAAAATATACTTACATTTCACTGTGGACGTTCAAAAAAATGTTGCACTGCCGATCGCGGGGCGGCAGTTAGCCGCCGAACTTAGTCACTCAAACTTTGAACGTGTATTGACAGCCACCAACGTAACGCAGGAGGAAAAGGTTAACGACATCTTGCGGAGGAAAGTCCAACTAGAGAATACAACTGCACTTTCCCGCTCTCTTGCGTGCCAGTTATGTTTTGCCACGCAAAATTCATCGCGGGCGGCAGTTTGCCGCCCACGCGAGCGGATGAAGGTTAATGGGTTTAGGAGGCTGCGATTGGTCTCATTCTCCCCTGGGGTGTCCCCCCTACAAATGAAAAGCCCGAGAACATTTTTTTTAGCCTTAATTTTTTTTTCAAGTGGCAAAATGTAAGGGAAAACCCGAAGAAAAAACGTTGAGAACCGGTGTTTTTTAATACGTTTTGTGGAAAATAGGGGGTTTGACACAGTTTTACTTAAAAACTAAGTACATATTTAGATTCTACATGAAATTTCCTATAAGTCTGAGTACTTTTTGAGGAGATTTGAGCAAGATGAGTTTTCACTAAAAAATGAAGAAAAGTGAGAACTAGAAAAATCTTAAAACTAGCTATATCTTGAAAATCCGACATAAACAAAAAAAACTGACGTCAGATTCGGATTCAGCGCACCAAATACCATAAGAAAAGTGGTGAAAGAACGAGGCAGCCAGACCACCCCTAAATTTTGTAATCTAGTGTAATCATCACCCCCGGACTGATAGTAGCCGCTGCGTATGCACAAACGTGAATTCCTTGTAACAGCCATAACTTCTACATTTTCCATCCGATTTCGACGAAATTTCTCAGGATTGTCCAGATTAGCGTGTAGATGGTCCCCTATGAGGGTAGTGGGAGGTACTTGGAGATTGATGTTTTGAGATTAACTAGGTACTATGCATCGGATCATCTATACAATCGGGTTATGGTTACGAGGAAGCTATGTGCCACACCCACTTGGCAAAAGTTTTTCTGAAATTTAAAATGTGGAAGATGGATGGAAATAGTGCGTTTGTCCTTAAAGGTAGCGATATATTGTCTACGATTTTTTTTGCCTTCCTTTGGCGTTCAAGCTAGTATTGTATAAATCAATAATGATACTTGATAGAGTGATTTCAATACAATATTCTTCTGATGCAGATTGGAAGTCGCTGATTTACGGGAAGTATCCACGCTGAGGAACCTGTCAGACGAGGAGAGGTCCGCCATCAAGTATGTTCATGTTTACGGGAGCAACAGGAGTCCGTTTTATGGTCCCAGCGCACTCTATATCACGACAAAAGATGAGGTGGGTACAACAAATGTCGACTAACAGCGTCTGCCAAGTTGGACGTATTAATTCAGTCCAAATGGTTGAGTATATTGGGTTTGTTCCTACGATGACCGTAGTTGGAAGGAAAGCAACATGCGCATGCCCAGTAGCTGCTGTTCCTACAGGACGATCATTCCGATGGATGAAACCAACCGCTGTTCCAACAGGATAATTCGTTCAACTGCCGTTGAACTGCAGTCTGTAGGAAGTTGACGGCTTCAACGGGTCCCGTCGAAAAAGAAACCTTTCCCATTTGAAAACTCTTTCATAACCTCATTCTAATATTGAATTCGTGGGGTTCACTTCGCATCTCCTCCAAACCAATCGGGTATCGAGTTTAGTTTTTGGTTTATTATTCAATAAATCTTTTACTTCATAGTTATAAATAAATTTCAATAATGAACCTTCGGAATCAACCAAGAAAAAAGATTTTAACCCCCCCCCCCCCTCTCAAAATTTGTTGGTTTAATCCAAAAATCGAATAAAAATTTTTCCGTCCGTCCGCCGTACTCTGCACTTTCCCCAGTTAGCCTTGTCCGATTTTGATGAAATTTGGTATGTGGGCTCCATTTGGGGTCTAGTTGTGCCCCAAAACTTTTGGTTGATGTAATTCGCTTCTAAGGGTTGAAAAATAAGTGCTGAAATTTTCAAATTGCTTTTACTCAAAAACTTCCAAAATGAAAGGTATTGTTTACTCATCAATTTGAAAAATAGAATTGAATTTTTACAATCGAATGAGACCACCTGAAGCTCTGTAGGAGTAACAGTTCGCTCCCTATGAGAGCTTGATGAACTCACGATAAATCAGAAACACGACTGTGAATCGCAAAAGAGGATTAATCTCCGTTCAAATTTTAGCTATCCAAAATGCGATCGTTGTTTTTTTCTTCGAGTTGTCCTCAGTTTTGCGTCCTTCGCAACCAGTAGTCAAATTTCCTAATGATGGCACCCACAATTCTTCAATTATCTCACAATTCTTCAAAGTAAACTTGATTTTGAAGCGAAAAAATGGTTGGTTGGTAGTGACAATGGCAAAGCTGAGTTCTTTGCAGCGAGTGATCCATACAGAAAAATAATAAACTTTTGTGTAGTAGTTTTCAGCGTTTTTCTCCTACATAATATTTATATTGTTGGTGTGCTGTAGTTTGAAGCCCACCTAATTTTGTTTCATCTTTTGTTTTGTTGCAGGTATTTCTATTTGGATTTGACAGTCTGGTTGGGAAAAGCTGTATTATACAGAAGACCTTCTCTATAATAGAGAAGGTGCCCGATGGGCAAAGAGAAAGAGGCTTTCTAGAGAAGAGCAGGAAGGTGGAAGAACTATCAGGCAAGTCAGTGCGACGGATTGTGGTGGGGGAGGAGTTTGGCGCTGCTCTCACTAAAGACAACGATCTGTATCTGTGGGGACGTGACTTGGGAAAAAGTGTGCTACTACCTGAAGAGGTGAAAAGGCTTGCTGTAAAACGTCACAAACCTGGAGATCGATGTCCACAATGTTCCAAAGTACTTAGGGAATGTTCCTTTTTGCTAGGGATTCCTTATTGCAAAAGGGATGGATATTATGCCTTTGCCACCCTTTTCCCTCCTCCCTCGAGCTGGCAAGGTCCCACATTCTTTGCCCTAGGTTGCATGAGAAACTCAACCCCGGCACTTCAACTCCCACAAATGTACTGTAAGAAATGCCAATTATTCAGAAATTGTTCATTCTTGAAAACGAGGCCAATAACTTATGGAGTGACAGTGCAACTTCTGAAGTGTGATTATTGCCATTCATTCATTGACTGCAACTTTGTACCACCGCACAACAACCGCATTCCTCAGAAGATTACATTTTCGTCGCCCATCTCCATCGTCGACATCGCTGCAGGGAGGAACTTTCTGCTCATCCAAACATCGTCAGAGTTGATAATTTGGGGTGAACTGAAAACTGAAAATAGCGACTCATCAATAACAACTCAAAACTACAATGGTATCTTAACAAACCAAGACAACGTTGCTGTAGCCAAAGTAGCATGTGGGTCAAATCACATAGCAGCAATAACAACCCAGGGAGATCTTTACACTTGTGGAGACGGAGGTGCTAACGGCGCAACCTTGAGTAAAGTGCCTCTGAAGGTACCTGCTGTAGACGTAGCATGTGGGTTGACATCTACTGTCTGTCTTTTGGAGGATGGCACATGTTTCATTCTTGGTAAAATTGTCAGGATGGTGACTGGATGGACATTTTCCATGAATGTATTTCACTCCACATACCGCTGCGTTCCAGCTGTTATGTTCCAGAACTATCAAAAAGTGATGGAGTCTTCTCTGTTACAACTTAATCAATCCGAGATTAAACGATCAGCTGAAATGACTGGCGACCCCACTGATGTTTTCATTCATCTCTACGGTGCAACTATGACGTCATCCGATGGTAAGCCGATCAAGAAAGCATTTTGTGTTCTTGAGGAGTCGGAACCAACTACTGTGGAAACCAATGTGGACCAGAACTCCAGCAATGCAGAATACTTGAAAAATGGACCGAAGCTAGAACTCCTTGAGAAAAATGCTGAGGAGAAAAATTCATCCGGATTCCCTGCACATCAAATCTCAAATGTCGACTTATTTGGTCAACAACACCTCAGTGATCTCACGCTGAAGTTAGCTGACGGCAACATGCCAGTGCACCGCAGCGTTCTGCACTCGTCCTCCTCTTACTTCAAGCAGCTTTTCTCAGAATCAACGTCTTCGGCTGTTTTGGACATGTCATCCTACAACCCCTCAGCCTACCGTGTCTTCCTCCAATACTTGTACAGGGTCCCCATGAGTGAGATCAAGTGCGAGGACTTGGTTGACGTCTACGTTCTTGCTACGAGCTATAAAGAGGACTGGGTAGCTTCCGATGTCTTCTCCAAACTCAAATCCTCCATCAGCTCTGAAAACGTGCTGCTCCTCCTCGACAAAGCCAAAGCTATTAAGTCCACTGAACTCGAGCAAGAGTGCCATAAATTCCTAAATGCTCCTGAGTTCAAGAAGTCCTTGTTCGAGTCTGCATCTGAAAACATGGATGTACTTGCTGATCTCCTCCGGTCAATATCCACGTCTAGAAGCGAATAAATCGTGCACCTCCTTGCTGAAACACTCAATTAAATTGTAGTTCCGTTTATTGGACTTCATTGTTTATTCTATTACTCCATAATAATAAAAATGGATCATCATAATAAGTCCCATGTGCATCTTATCTCACCCTTAGCCTAGTTAGAAAAAAAATTAGTCCTAAGCACTAAATGTCCGGTATTTGCATAAATTTCTTCGGATATTTTGTACCTTGTTTTATAACGCACTGTCCGTTGTCAATATGTTGTGTTGCCATCCATCCAACACTTTCCTTAGTTCCCATGGAAGGATTTTGATGAAAAGTGGTATTTGAGGTCTAGTTGTGCCCCGAAGTTTTCAGTTGATTTCAATCACTTCTAAGGGGTGAAAAATAAGGGCTGAAATTTTGAAAATGCCCTAGCTCAAAAATTTTAGATATTTGAATTGTGTTTGTTTTTTCATCACTTTAAAGTATATTGAATTTTTAGAATCGAATGAGACCACCCAGAGCTCTGTAGGACCATCCGTTCGGTCCCTACGAGAACTTAAGGGTTGGACTAAAGATAAATCAGAAACACTAGTGTGAATCGCAAAAGAGGCCTGATCTCCTTCAAATTTCAGCTATCCAAAATGCAATCGTTGATCGTTTCATCGAGTTGTCCTCAGTTTTGCGTCCTCAGCAACCAGTAATCAACTCCCTTAATGGAGGCACCACAACTCCCTATTATAAGTGAGGGGCGTTTGATTGTGAAGTAGGTAGGTAGGTAGTACCCATGCTTGTTAGGGTTGTTAGGGTTGTTGTGTTGTTGTTTAGGGTTGCTGGGGTAGGGTAATAGAGGGTGTTTTTATCTTCTTGGAGCCCTTCTTATCCCTACCCAAGTCAAGGTCATGCGTCCCCGTCGCGCAACCCGGGCCCCCTGGGATAGATAGAGGTGGTTCCATTAGGTTTCCCTGGTGAACCCCTCTTGAAATCCCAGGGGTGGCTGAATGACCCTCTGGCGAATAGGGAGGGAACCCCTGTCAACGGGTTCCCTGGCCCTTCTCAACAAGCGCCCCCCCGTTATGGATGAAACAAACGAAGAGCCTCATAACCCCCGCCTGCCCATTGGCCCGCGGGGTTCTAGGGGAGGCGCTCAGAGGCGCCCCAGGCAGGGGCGTCGGCCATCCTCACCTTCCTCCTCTTCCTCATCATCCCTACCCTCTTCCTCTTCCACTGCCTCTTTGAACCACCAGTGTGCCCATTGTGAGCGAGCTTTCACTACCAGGTCCGGCCTTGGTCTCCACGTCAGACGGAAGCATCCTGTTGCTGCTATTGATATTGAACGAATACAGCACAGGTATGCTTCCGAGGAATTGCGCAGGATGGCGGCAGATGAGGCGGTGGCTGTGCGCAATGGGGTACGTAATATCAATGTTTATTTAAGCGAACGTTTTCCCATGCGCACAGTCATTGCCATCAAGAACATCCGCCTGAAGCCCCACTATAAGCAGCTTGTCCAGGAAGTTATCCTGGCAAATAGCAGTGGGGCTTCTCCCGCATCTGTTGCTGACGTGGAGCAGCAGCCTGCCATTCAGCATCCTTCCCCCGGGACCTCCGGTCTTCTTGCCGATCTGAAGACCGAAGTCTTGAGGCTCGGGGGGCAGGTAGGTCGTATTGAAGGCTATGAAAGCACCTACCTGCAGGATCTGGCGAGGCGGGCTGCTGAAGGGCTGGATAACCTGGAAAATGAGGTGGCAGCCTATTTAGGGAGAATCTTCCCGCGGGTTGGGGACGCGACCGTGACGCATCACCAGGGGGGACCTCCTCCTAGAGTGGTGTTGCGTGGAGGTCGCAGAGCAGCTAAACAAGCAAGACGGCGGGAGTACCACCGGGTTCAGAGTTTGTGGAGGAAGCATCCGGCGCGTGTGGCTGCGGAGGTGCTGGAAGAGCCTGGGGAAAATCAAGTTCAACCCCCTCTCCAGGAGTTTGTGGATTTCTGGGAGCCACTTCTGAGTGCTCCCAGTCACGACCCTGGAGAGCGTGTGGTTCCCCCAGTCTCTACCAGGGATTCCTTACGCAGCATCATGTGTTCGCCGGTGCTCTCTGACGAGGCACATAAGTGCCGTGTCAAGAACTCCACTTCCGCTGGACCTGATGGTATTTCCGCCCGTCGCTGGAATAAAGCACCAAGGACGATTAAGCTGCTCCTCCTCAACCTACTCCTCCTTGCGGGAAGACCCCCGAAAGCGTTAACCCGTACCCGAACGGTGTTCATCCCAAAGAAAGGGGGAAGTGGGCCTGGAGGCTATCGACCGATCTCTGTGTCCTCGGTAGTCTTCCGCCACTTCCAGAAAGTACTGGCATCTCGCCTCCAGGTGGCTGGTATCATTGGTGACGTCCAGAGAGCGTTTCGGCCAGCAGATGGCACGGCGGAGAACCTTACAGTTCTCCAAACTGTCATCTCGCTGGCCCGTATGAAGCGCCGCCAACTCCATCTGGCTGCTCTGGACGTCGCTAAGGCCTTTGATACAGTCAGTCACTTTGCCCTGACCGATTGCCTTCGTGGTGTCGGGGCCCCATCTCGGTTAATTGAGTATGTGGCCTGTCTGTACCACGAAGGCGTGACGGTCCTGGAGGCAGGAGGTGAGGTGTCAGGGGATGTACGGATCGGGCGTGGGGTACGCCAGGGGGATCCCCTATCACCACTCCTCTTCAACCTGGTCGTGGACACGGCCTTGGGTAAGCTGCCCACAGAAGTAGGGTTTGATCTCGCCCCTGGGGTGCGAGTAGGAGCATTGGCCTTTTGCCGATGATGTTATCCTACTCGCAGAAACCCGTGAGGGTTTGCAGATCGCCCTCAATGCATTTGCTAAGCAGCTAGCCAGGTGTGGACTTGTGGTTAACCCCGATAAGTGTGGGTCGGTCTCCTTGGTCCCGTCGGGTCGCCAACATAAGGTGAAAGTTGTGGATGGGGGTTTTGTCATAGGACAATCCCACATCCCATCTCGATCCGTGTTGGAGGTTTGGCGGTACCTTGGAGTCGACTTCATGGGGGTGGCCACCATTAGTTCCAGCCGTGTGGACCTTGGTAGAGCGCTAGATCGCGTTACCAAGGCTCCATTGAAGCCACAGCAGAAGCTGCGCCTCCTCCGCACGTACTTACTGCCAAAGCTGACCTATGGGTTAGTCTTTGGCAGGCTTACGGCGGGGAGGCTGCAAGAGTTAGATCGACAAGTTCGCTCTGCTGTGCGCTCTTGGCTGAGGTTCCCACCTGGTGTCCCAAGTGCCTATGTTCACGCACCGGTAAAATCCGGTGGGCTTGGCGTTGTGTCTCTCTCGGCATGTATCCCTTCACTGCGCCGCCAGCGCCTGCTAGCCCTTCAAGGGTCGAGCTGGGAGGTCGCCCGTGCGGCTGCTGATCTTGATTTTGTCAGGCAGCAGTTAGCATGGTGCGACCGAGCAACACCATCTGCTCCAAAACCCAGTTCGTCTGCTGAGTTCGCTGCTGCGCTGCATGAGTCAGTAGATGGTAAAGAACTCCGACAGTGCTCCGAAAGCCCTGTCTCTTCCCAATGGGTAGATTGGGCTTCGGAGGGCATTGGGGCCCGCGACTACCGACACTTCCACGCCGTCCGCATGGCAACTCTGCCAACTGCGGTACGGTGTTCGAGGGGTAGTCGTGGGACTACTCTACCCCTTTGCCGCGCCTGTCGGAGTGGAAATGAACATCTGTATCATGTAGTGCAGCAATGTCCTCGGACTCATGGGGGCCGCATTTTACGTCATGATGCGGTCGCCAAGCAGATAGCAGGTGCTCCGTCATCTAGCGGCTGGGATGTTGAGAGAGAGAGATTGTATCACATGCCAAGTGACCAGGGTAAGAAGCCCGACATCGTTGCCGTCAAGCCCGACCAGTCTTGCATTATCCTGGATGTCCAAGTTGTCAATGGCAGCTTGGACATGGAGCAGACTTGGCGGGCTAAGATAAGGAAGTATGATAGAAATGATTTACGGCAAGCGGTGTCGGAGCTAAAAGGAGTGGCACCCAACAACATCAGGGTGATGGCTGCAACCTTATCATGGCGCGGGGTGTGGTGCGGGAAAAGTGCCACGGAGTTGCGTGAGTTGGGCATCTCAGTAGGCGTACTCCGTGGTATCACCACCCGTGTCTTGCTCGGCTCATATTTGAACTGGTGGTCGTTTTATAGAGGCACTTCCCTTCATCCCTCTCTCCCACCCCCACCTTCCTCATCTTCCCTCATCCCTAGGGCCGGCGTCGGGTGAGTCCTGGGCGTCCTCCCCATTATTTTATTTATTTATTTATTTTATTTTTATGGCGTGCCCCCTCCGTCTTTGAGGGGAGTTCTA
Organism: Apolygus lucorum; assembly: GCA_009739505.2. Classification (NCBI taxonomy): domain Eukaryota; kingdom Metazoa; phylum Arthropoda; class Insecta; order Hemiptera; family Miridae; genus Apolygus; species Apolygus lucorum. The sequence goes on from CM019176.2 coordinate 14,186,292, forward strand.
TAAAAAAAAAAAAAAAAAAAAAAAAAAAAAAAAAAAAAAAAAAAAGTGACAATGGCAAAGCTGTGAACTTTGCAGACAAGTGATCTATAAAGAGAAATAGTAAACCTTTGTGTTATATTTTGCAGCGTTTTTGTTACGAACCTACTTTGTTTATTGGTCTCGCGTAACGTAATTTCGACTTGTATCGAAATTTTGTCTCATTTTTGGTCGGGTTATGATGCCAATAACATGTTCCATGTTAAAATATCACTTCACTCAACTCCCAGCTGGTTCTGTGACCACATGGAAGTATCACGTCGTTTGAGGGCCATCATGGCACATCTAACTTTTGCCAACTTTTCAGGAGAGCCAAAAAACTGTTTTGCGAGTAAAGTAATCGTGTTTTCTTTATTTTCTGTGTTCAAACTAGCCTAATTGGGGTCGCTCGACATGATTTTACAATAAATTTGGTTGCCAACGAACTACCTTCGAAATTAGCGTAGATGTGCTATGCTGCCCTGATTTCGTCCCCTAGATGTGCTGTGCTGTCGAACATTTTTGCTATATTGCAGAGGGGTAACATGCAGTTGTCCTATGCTGCTGTACTAAAATTAAGTTCTCAAATAAATTATCTATTTGGTTTCCCTCTATAAAGCCAAGGATAGTGTTTTAAACTGGCTTGCAATTCCTTTTTTTGTCAGCCCGACAAGTAGACAGCGAAGGTAGGTACCAGATGTTTTATAAACTCGAAACAGTACCAATTTATATTTACGTTTCATTTAAACGAAGAAAAAAATTGAACTCAACAGTTTTACATTGACTTGAATGTTCAATAATTGAACATTCAACAATTATTGTCTTTGTTGAATTCAATGACTTGAATTTCACAACTGCTACTACCAGCGTTAGTATTAGGGTAGGTACCTATTTTCCTAGTCCTAGTGAAGAAAAAATTCTTTGGCTAACACAGAAACATTATTAAAGATCACAGAGATCTGTATAAAATCGGTTTCATAAAGCTCGACTTGAATTTCACTACAGTTTACCTGCTGTTGAAAATAGGTAGGTAGCTTCGTGTATATCGATACCTTAAAGCACAAAGGGGCTATGTCCATCCATCTTCCACATTTTAAATTTTTTTCAACTTCAGAAAAATTCAAATTTAAAAAAACTATTATTGACTTTCTTGACGATTATAGCTCGAAAGTTTCTTGAAAAACGCTGCAAATTATTACACAATGGTTTATTATTTTCTATATAGATCACTCGTCTACAAAATCACCATCCATCCAATATGAAAAAAAAAAAATCAAAAAAAAAAATCAAAATCACCAACCATCGATCGCATTTCGGTCAGCTCTAATTTGAACGGAGATTAGGCCTCTTTTGCGATTCACACTCGTGTTTTGATGTATATATATATATTTCAATATATACCCTTAAATTTTTGTAGGGAGCGAACGGTTTGTACTACAGAGCTTCGGGTGGTCTCAAGAAATTCTAAAAATTCTATAGAATCCAAAATTGAAGGAAAAACAATACCTTTATATCGAAATTTTTTGAGTTTGGGCGTTTTCAAAATTTTAAACTTGATTTTGGAACCCTTAGAAGTGACCTACATCAACCAAAAGCTTCGGGGCACGACTAGACCCCAAATGGAGCCTACATACCAAATTTCATCAAAATCGGTCAATGCTAAGTGGCAAAAGTGCCGCGTACGGCGGACGGACGGCCTAATTTTTATTCGATTTATGGATTCTACGTACCTTGAAACGTAAACCATCAAATTTTGAGGGGGTGTTAAAATTTTTTTTTCTTGGTCGATTCCAAAGGTTCATTATTGAAAATAATAAACCAAAAATGAAAGAGATTGGTGTACTAAGCCATTATTTTAGGAATTGTGCACTGGTGATAACTTCTTTTGCGTTTTTCTCAAAAATCCGTTTTTGGACATAGCCCCTTTGTGCTTTAAGGTATCGATATTTTCTTATGGCACTCATGTGATGTGCCTTTCTTATTTCCTATGAATTATACAGATTGGACGCTTCACAATAACAAATATATTGTTTAGCCATGCACGTATTTCATGGGACGAAGTGCAGAATGATAAAACATGAATTGTTTATTGTGGGGTTTCTACTTATTACAAAATTGAGATGAGGAGTTACCAAAGTGAACTGAATTTATTGTTATAATCCTCTGACCTTCTTGTCAAATCATATTTCTCTACTGGAAAGCGAACATGTGTTAATATAAGTCAGATGTGAAGTGATTTTATTCCTGTTATTCAACTGAAAAGCCTATTCTGATGGTGCGTTTTGATAATTATTTACTAAATGAAATACTAGTCATTGTCTCATTACTGTGAAAATCTTGTCAATTTATGTTCATTGACTGGAATGTCTAGAATAAAATATATAAGTCGTTTCGGGTTTTGAAATTCTGTTGAAATTTAAAAAAAAAATAGTTGAAGTTAAATATCATTACTCCTTATTGGACCATGGTGTCACTAGTGTCACTGAAAACATCTTGGGAATCCCACAGCTTTCCCAAGGTATCACCAGATTAACTAGATATTAATTGCAATTTAAAAATTAATGGACAGAGCTGAATTTTTCGAAACATTTTCTGTTAGTTATTGGAAATCCAAAATTGATGTTATGATAAAAATTTTACTCTATTTTGAGACAAAAAATTCTGCTGTCCATTAAATTTAAAGTTGTAATTTAATTTTGGTTACTCCGGTGACATTTAGAGATATCTGTGGAGTTCCTGAGATTTTTTCGGTGACGCTAGTGATACCGTGGCCCAACTAGGGTTAACCAGTTGAATATTATTAACTTCAACTATATTTTTTAAAACTTCAGTAAAATTTCAGAACCCAAAAAGACTTATATATTTGTAGATATTCCAGTCAATGAACATGAATTGAGAAGATTTTCACAGTAATGAGACAATGACTAGTATTTCATTTACTTAATAGATAATTATAAAAATCCACCATCAGAATATTCTTTTCAGTTGAATAAAATCTTGTCACGTCTTACTTATTACTTCTTAGTTTGGAAAATGATTACGCCGATTTTCTTTAATGAGAAAACATTAACAATTATTTTGTGACCGACTTCAACGCGCCGAAGGCGCGTGAAAGAGGAGGTACTCAATTCGGGTTGTCGTGGGACGACAATTTTTTTTTTTTTTTTTTTTGTATGTCTGAACACCTTGCATTTCTTTATTCCGGTACCAACCTGTCTCATTCTTTTTGAAATGTGTTCTACCAGTATCCGTGGTGGTCCCGTTTCAAACAGATTTCATTTTGCTTTATTAGAAGTATCGAAAATTTGTGAAAGAAGTTGAAAAACGTGGTTCCCGTTTTCGGGAATATTGGTCAGCGTTCACTCTTCTTGCCCTGTGACTTCCGACTGAGTCGATGGAGGACCATTTGTGTATAGTCAAATTGAAGGTCTGATTGTAAGCTTTAAAATGATATGCTATATGAGGGGGGTTCCGATGACTAAAAGGTGCTGCGGAGGATGAGAAACGGGGAAATTATAGTGGGTTATTAGCTCAGGACCTGCAAGAGTCATATCAAACGTGTCTACGAATGCTCATGTATGTGAGTTTTCCTACCAAGTATGAGTGATAATTATAAGTTGGGTATTCTACCAAGTGGGTGTAGCACATAGCTCCCTCGTCATTCATAATATAGTTGGATATCTAATGGTATAGGAGATCGTCATAACTGCATAGTGCCGTACCAAATATGAGATATGTAGTACAATTTGGTGATGAGAGGGTATTTTACCAAGTGGGTGTAGCACATAGCATCCTCGTCATCCATAATATAGTTGGGTAGGTAATGGTATAGGAGATCGTCAGAACTGCATAGTACCAAATGTGAGGTATGCAAAAGTACAGTTAGGTGATGAGAGGGTATTCTACCAAGTGGGTATAGTACATAGCTTCCTCGTCATCCATAATATAGTTGGGTAAGTAATGGTATAGGAGATTGTCGGAATTTAGTGCCATACCAAATATGAGGTAAGTATATAGTTCAGTTAGGTGATGAGAGGGAATTCAACCAAATAATAATAATAATTACTGAATAGTGCCGTACCAAATATATAGTACAGTCAGGTGATCAGATGGTTTTCTACCAAGTGGGTGTAGCACATAGCTCCCTCTTCAATCATGTCATGGGTGATTTGTTGAATTGTGTTGTCAGAACTACCAAGTACCTAGCAATTATGAACAAAGTCGAACAGTTAGGGGATAAGAGAGTAGATTGGTAAGTAGGAGTTCAAAAAAAAAAAAAATGAACCAAATACCTCCTGAAACTGATCCTAAAACGGAAACTCATCTATACATATGGAAACTGATCCTGATTACAGAATTTGGTCCACCCTACGGCTTCTGGTTCACCTTACTGAAATGATTCACAGTATTACTAAAACTGTTCGAAAAACTGCGGGTAAATTAATTTCAGATTTATATTGAGGACCACTAAAAAGTGAAAAATAAAAAATAATGTAAAATGGAAAAATAATAAAATAAACACTTTTTTAACAAAAAAATGGACCGACCTCAAAAATGATGTCTGTAAACACCAAAAAAGGAAAAATAATAATCTAAGCGAATACATACTTGATGTAGTAGGTTCTTTCATATCCTCCATCATACAATAGCAGTAACATACTACCCAATAGTTTTGGAACACTTATATCTACTCGTATTCATGTTTTCGAGACTGTTTTGAATGACAGGCGACAATCAGCGGTTTGGAGGGGGTCAGCGCGGGGGTCAGTGGGGATTTGCTATAACCCCACTATTGCAGCATCAGCCAAGGCAAACAATCGAGGAACTGTTTCGTGACCTTCAAAACTTGGAAGATGAGCCATGGATATTAATTAACCCCTGCATGGAAAGACGTGAAATATCCACCTACCCACATCTCACCACCATTCATTCGCCTTCATTTTCGTGAAATACTGACCTGGAACGAACTGTGACTGACTGAGACTGAGACGAATGAATTCTTCTTCGAATTATTTCTTCCAATGGAGTGTGAAGCGTTTATTTCATCTAAATTAACTCGATTATGAAGCGAAAATATGGTTGGTAGGTAGAGACAATGGCAAAGCTGGGTTCCTTTTTGGCGCTTGATCTGCACAGAAAAAATCAACTTTTGTGTAATAATTTGCTGCGATTTTGATTATTGTTTATTCCTCTAAGACTGGTCATGCTGTTTGCCTGACGAATATTCTCACCTGACGCTCCTGGGTTAGGAAAAATGTTTTCACCACTTTCAGCTAGGGAACCTGCTAATAGTTTGTAAATCCAACGTAATACTATCATCTTTAGCGTGGTCATTTGCCTAAGATTCTCTCCAAAGCTTCGCGATGAGCCATCGAGTCTCTACGAAAGGCAGCGGATGTCTTCGACTTGGATCGTCAGGGAAACGAAGAAACAATGTGCAAGCTGCTCTAGCTGCAAGGTAAGAGCAAGTACCTAGGAATATAAATTATCATTTTAACCTTGGGGAGAAATATAAGCGTCCTAAAGGTATTTATGTTTCTGACGTAGTTTTGGTTTATTATTAGCGATTTTTACGATTCCTGCGAACTAAAATGATTAATTTCTTATTAAAGATGCCAGAACAGCTTATTAATGTTTAGGAACAAGAAAATGTTTCAAAAAGTACTTTTTTACACCTCGTTTGATTTCAAAAAGTAGGTAGGTACTAAACGCCACGTTTTGTTTCAAAAAGCACTGTACCTACTATCCATAAATCTGATATTTCAAATCTCGTTCATAATTATTTGAAACTCCGAACTAATTTACATTTTTTTCGTAGTTATTTATTATAATGTATTATTATATAAAAAATAATTAGGGCTTATAAAAATAGGCCTTAGCACATTTTTCAGGTCGCTATGGTTTTTCGCGTTTTTCTCACGTTTGTCCAAATCTGATGTAGGAGGTACATTTTGAAATCAAATCCTCAATTCGTCTCCAAGTTGATGTATTTTAGCCGTCAAAAGTTATGCTTGCTTTCCTGAGGGTTGCAAATCTCTATGTACACTCCCAGTATTAGTCTAAAACACATGAGCTGAAGTCCCTAAATGAGCGTTCTAGTAAGATGTTGCCTTTTTGACCGACTTCAACGTGCCGAAGGCGCGCGAAAGAGGAGGTACTCAATTCGGGTTGTCGTGGACATTTTTTTTTTTTTTTTTGTACGTACGAGAACCTTGAGTATGGAAGATCGTTGCTGGGCGCGTTTTCGTTCATTCGCAGCTCGCTTATCTCTCCTCACTCCTTATCTCTCGGTTTTTCACCGCTCGTCATGAAGTTCACTTTCTCATCAAAAGAACAGAAAATGCACAGTTATAATCTCACGGATTCTCCAACGTTGTGCGGAGAAATGCCCAGTCAATTTTTACATTGATCATCACAAACAGGATCCACGATTTGCTTACATGTTGTTATGATCCCTGAGGGTAGTTTATTCCCCAAACTTGCAACCTCGAAAACCTTGTGCTAATTGTTGCAATTTTTTCAGTTTTAACTATCACTTCCGAACTATAATTTTGAATTTACATGCTCACTAGCATTTTAAATATGAAATGAATTTCCTACCATTTGAGACCAACTGGATCTCTGCAGGTTGAATAATAATGGAGGCACTGGAACCCAGTCACTGGGTAGCCACCACAGAGTACTGGAGTCAAATGGGGGGGGGGGGGGGCTTGAGCTTACGCACTCCCGCTCCCCAAAGGCGGGAAGGCCGCTCCAGTCACTCCTACACTCTGTGGTCCCGCCACCCCCTCACCTGGTGAAGCACAATGGGAGGGGGCAGCTCAGACTCCTTCCATTGGCTGACGTCTTGACACCAAGATTGCCAAGTCCACCGAAATTTCTGTAGATCCACCAAATTTGGAATTGCATGTTACTGTGAAAAAAAGGGCTCTACAGTTCCGTTTCTCACGGAAAAACTTTTCAGTCCTCATTTTCCGTTTGTTTATTATTTTTAACAACAAACTTTTGGAATCAACCAAGATCAAAAAAGTAAACCCTCTCAAAATTTTATGATTTACGTTTCTCCAAGTGTACATACCTATGGGGAATCCGAAAATCCAATGATCAAATTCACTTTTGGTTTATTAATTTCAATAATGAACTTTTGAAAAAAAAAGTAGGTACGTAGAATTCGAAAATCGAATAAAAATGTTTACGTCCGTCCGCCGTACGCGGCACTTTCCTTAGTTCCCATGCACTGATTTTAACGAAATTTGGTATATGGGCTCCATTTGGGTTCTAGTTGTTCCCGGAAGCTTTTGGTTGGTGTCCGTCACTTCTAAGGGTTGAAATTTTGAAAACGCCCTAGCTCAAAAAATTTCGATATAAAGGTAGGTATTGTTTTTTCATCAATTTAAAATAGTATCGAATTTTTAGAGACCACGAGGAGCTCTGTAGGGCAAACCATTCGCTCCCTACGAGAACATATTATGTTAATATTAAGGATTGGGCTTACGATAAATCAGAAACACTGGTGTGAATCGCAAAAGAGGCCTAATCTCCATTCAAATTTTAGCTGACCAAAATAGGATTGCTGTAGGTACTTGGTAGGCAGGTGGTGACAGTGGCAAAGCCGAGTTCTTTACAGAGGAGTAATCTATATAGACAAATAATAAACCTTTGTGTAATAATTTGCAGCGTTTTTAAAACATAATACCTATCTCTGTCATCATCAGTTTCGAGGTTATAATGGAGTGTGCGCGTGGGTCGGCAAAACTGTTTCTTGTTATTTTTAATCTAAACTAGACCTCATTCTGAGAATTTCGACACCAACCGCGACCTTCTAGCGTGAGAAGACCTTTTTCTATGATTTTTCAAAGTTTCGAATGTTTATGACGTCACAGTGGGCTGGGGAGTCCCCCCCAGGCGGGAGTGGTGCGTGACGTCATAAACAATTTGAAACTTTAAAAAATCATGGAAAAAGATCTATTCATCCAAAAAAAAAGAACGGCTGGTGTCAAAATGAGGTCTATTTTCAATAAAAAATAGAAAAAGTAAAAAAAAATGCCCACCCCCCATTACTACCTAGGATACTGATTTTTTAACATACCTACCACGTGCTTTCAGTACTATAGTCTTCTGAAAATCGGAAAAATAAACAATATTTAATTGTGTATAATTCGATGGAGTCAATTTGGGTATTTTTCGAAGATTTTGAAATAATAAATTTATTAGGTAGGCATTAAATTTGATCTTACGCGCATGCTGTCCGAACGGGATTTTTCATCCAATGCGAGAAGTTATTTCTAATATTGTTCTACCTAATTAATTCACAGTCTTAGAGATATTTTGACGCTTTTCCAAAGAAGTTTCTATCGCGTCCGATTTCTACCGTTTTTTTGTTTGACCGACCACCAATTAAGCTGGCAACCCTGACTATCCCTGTGGAACACGCAGCTTCCAGTCGCTTCTATCTCCCTCGAGCCTCCATCAACAGTTGTCTCAGTTCCTAACGTATTTCGTAAAAATGCTTCAAGTTTGATTTGTCATCTGGTTTTTGCTACTCAAATTTGTGCACTTCTGGTGACCGACTTCTTTTGAAATCGTGGATTCATCAGTCTGTTAATACTGGAGCAGGTGAGTTGGTGAATTTTGGTCGTGATAGCCTCAAGAAGGTTAGTACCTCACTTGAGACCCATCAGACCGACAACTTTTCATGGTAATTAGGTACCTGTTACACCATTATTTGTTCCGTTGATTTCTAATATGTCAATATTGCATTGTGCACTGGCTAGTTTTGGGCGGTGAAGTGAAATGACGCCGTTTTATTGCATGCTGCTCGACGAAGCATCGCGAAATCAATTTTTCTGTGATTCACACAATATTCTGTGATACCCAGCATCTTATTCATGATCGTGGTCGTACTTTCCGAACTGCACCTTACTGCGTCTTTCTAAGCTTGATATTGAGCAGCGAGAAAGCGGTAAATTCCGGCCATCAACAGAAAATACGCAGAATTGCGTATCAACAAAAAAGTTAGGTTTGCTCGTTTCTCAAAATAATGGAAGAGGGGGAATTGGTTGCCCGATGGTTGCTAGCAATTTTTGTTGATGAGAATCGCTCAAGTTTGGCAATTCTGAGCTGATGGATCAAGTTGAGGAGCAGACTCGAGGTAGTCTCGTTCATGTGCATCGGCATGGAGTGTTGAAACCTTGACAGGATGGCCCGTTTTTCGCGGAGAATTCCATAGACACCTGCACCTCATAGTAATCAACCTACTTTATCCCAAAAATCGTATCGTGCATCTTACAAAACGTTCAGAACTACCAACGGTGTGTATTCGAAATGGTATAATTGCTGCCTTGTTCTGCTTATCTTTTTCCCCCTCTCTTTTCTCTCGCCAGGGAGAGATTGGAAGGCGGCCATCTTAATCAAACTGTGATTTCAACTAACCAGACAATTTTCAGGGTTTAAAGGTCAAAATTTGACCCCTGAGTCCTACTTTGTAGAATTTGCTTCTTCCTCAGGGGGACACGAAAATTTCGTGACATTTAATGTCCACCGGAATAATCAGATTTTGTTCTCTCGAGAACTGGGGGATTTATGGCTTTGTTAGTTTCGAAATGTCGAAACCCCGAACTTGAACTTGAATTAAACTCGGAAAAACAAGGAGTTGAATTTTGCAACAAATTTCCCCTCCCAGCACTCTTTATAACCAACTCAAAATGCCACTTTTTCACTTTCAATATTCTTGTCCGTGTTTTCGACCTTGAGCTACAAAGTTGGACATAACTTCTTTCCCGTGCAAATGCAAATCTGTGTACACCATTGGAAAGAGCGTTAGAAGATATTTTGCTTGTCTCCTTGTTGATCTCCTCCCTTCAAAAATCTATAATATAGATCATATTACGTATTACAATGTAGATCATATGATCTACACTCAGTAAATATGAATTAGTTTAAAGGACTCATAGATTTAAATAAGGTCTAGTGTGGGAATGGAAGCCAGACGTTTCTCTTTCTAATTCCCTCTGTCGACTTGAAATAATAGGGTGTGCGCCTGGGTAGGAAAAACTGTTAATTGTTATTTTTAATCTAAGGCAGACCTCATTCTGAGAATTTTGGTACCAACCGCGACCTTCTAGCGTGTGTAAATCTTTTCCTATGAATTTTTAAAGTTTCGACCGTTTATGACGTCAGGGTGGGCTGGGGGGTCCCGCCCAGGCGAGAGGGTCGCGTGACGTCATCAACGGTCGAGACTTCGAAAAATCGTAGAAACAGATCTACTCACGCTAGAAGGTTGTGGTTGGTGTCAAAATTCTCAGGATGTAGTCTACTTTCGATTAAAAATCAAAAAACGCTGCAAATCATTGCTCAAAGGTTTATTATTTTCTGTACAGATCACCCTTCTGTATAGATCACTGGTTCTCCATCAATAGCACCTACCACCATCTGTATTCTCCCTTGACCTTCCCTCTAAAATTTCAGCTTCCTGCGTTCAACAGGAGAGAAAATGGCCTTGGAGCTCACTCAGCTGATCAGTGACCACTCATGCGCCTTCAGCATTCTCCATTGACCCGCCCTCTCAAATTTCAGGTTCCTGCGTTCAACAGGAGAGGAAATGGCCTTGGAGCTCACTCAGCTGATCAGTGACCACTCAGGCGCCTTCAGCATTCTCCTTTGACCCTGCCTCTCAAATTTCAGGTTTCTGCGTTCAACAGGAGAGGAAATGGCCTAGGAGCTCACTCAGCTGATCAGTGACCACTCATGCGCCTTCAGCATTCTCCATTGACCCGCCCTCTCAAATTTCAGGTTCCTGCGTTCAACAGGAGAGGAAATGGCCTTGGAGCTCACTCAGCTGATCAGTGACCACTCAGGCGCCTTCAGCATTCTCCTTTGACCCTGCCTCTCAAATTTCAGGTTTCTGCGTTCAACAGGAGAGGAAATGGCCTAGGAGCTCACTCAGCTGATCAGTGACCACTCAGGCGCCTTCAGCATTCTCCCTTGACCTTCCCTCTCAAATTTCAGGTTTCTGCGTTCAACAGGAGAGGAAATGGCCTTGGAGCTCACTCAGCTGATCAGTGACCACTCATGCGCCTTCAGCATTCTCCATTGACCCGCCCTCTCAAATTTCAGGTTCCTGCGTTCAACAGGAGAGGAAATGGCCTTGGAGCTCACTCAGCTGATCAGTGACCACTCAGGCGCCTTCAGCATTCTCCCTTGACCTTCCCTCTAAAATTTCAGCTTCCTGCGTTCAACAGGAGAGAAAATGGCCTTGGAGCTCACTCAGCTGATCAGTGACCACTCATGCGCCTTCAGCATTCTCCATTGACCCGCCCTCTCAAATTTCAGGTTCCTGCGTTCAACAGGAGAGGAAATGGCCTTGGAGCTCACTCAGCTGATCAGTGACCACTCAGGCGCCTTCAGCATTCTCCTTTGACCCTGCCTCTCAAATTTCAGGTTTCTGCGTTCAACAGGAGAGGAAATGGCCTAGGAGCTCACTCAGCTGATCAGTGACCACTCAGGCGCCTTCAGCATTCTCCCTTGACCTTCCCTCTCAAATTTCAGGTTTCTGCGTTCAACAGGAGAGGAAATGGCCTTGGAGCTCACTCAGCTGATCAGTGACCACTCAGGCGCCTTCAGCATTCTCCTTTGACCCTGCCTCTCAAATTTCAGGTTTCTGCGTTCAACAGGAGAGGAAATGGCCTAGGAGCTCACTCAGCTGATCAGTGACCACTCAGGCGCCTTCAGCATTCTCTATTGACCTTCCCTCTCAAATTTCAGGTTTCTGCGTTCAACAGGAGAGGAAATGGCCTTGGAGCTCACTCAGCTGATCAGTGACCACTCAGGCGCCTTCAGCATTCTCTATTGACCCGCCCTCTCAAATTTCAGGTTCCTGCGTTCAACAGGAGAGAAAATGGCCTTGGAGCTCACTCAGCTGATCAGTGACCACTCAGGCGCCTTCAGCATTCTCCCTTGACCTTCCCTCTCAAATTTCAGGTTTCTGCGTTCAACAGGAGAGGAAATGGCCTTGGAGCTCACTCAGCTGATCAGTGACCACTCAGGCGCCTTCAGCATTCTCCTTTGACCCTGCCTCTCAAATTTCAGGTTTCTGCGTTCAACAGGAGAGGAAATGGCCTAGGAGCTCACTCAGCTGATCAGTGACCACTCAGGCGCCTTCAGCATTCTCTATTGACCCGCCCTCTCAAATTTCAGGTTCCTGCGTTCAACAGGAGAGAAAATGGCCTTGGAGCTCACTCAGCTGATCAGTGACCACTCAGGCGCCTTCAGCATTCTCCTTTGACCCGCCCTCTCAAATTTCAGGTTCCTGCGTTCAACAGGAGAGGAAATGACCTTGGAGCTCACTCAGCTGATCAGTGACCATTCAGGCGCCTTCAGTATTCTCCATTGACTTTTGATTATGGAAATTTGATTACTGGTTACGCAGAAGGCAAAACTATACAAATCGAAGAAATGAACAGCAATCGCATTTTAGTCAGAAAAAATTTCAACGGAGATTAGACCTCTTTTGCGATTCACACTCATGATTCTGTTTTATCGAAGGAAAACCTTCAAGTACTCGTAGGGACCGAACGGTTTGCCCTACAAAGCTCCGGGTGGTCTCAAAAATTTTTAAAAATTCAGTACTATTTAAAATTAGTGAAAAAACGATACCTTTATTTCGAGAGTTTTCGAGCTAGGGCACTCTTGAAAATTTCAACCCTTAATTTCCACCCCTTAGAAGTGACCTACATCAACCAAAAGCTTCGCGGCACAACTAGACCCCAAATGGAGCCCATATACCAAATTTCATCGAAATCGGTCCATGGTAACTAAGAAAAGTGCCGCGTACGGCGTACGGCGGACGGACGGAAATTTTTTTATTCGATTTTCGTATTCTACGTACCTTGAAACGTAAAACATCAAATTTTGAGGGGGGGTTAAAATTTTTTTTTCTTGCTCGATTCCAAAGGCTTATTATTGAAAATAATAAACCAAAAACGCTGCAAATCATTGCTCAAAGGTTTATTATTTTCTGTATAGATCACCCTTCTGTATAGATCACTGGTTCTCCATCAATAGCACCTACCACCATCTGTATTCTCCCTTGACCTTCCCTCTCAAATTTCAGCTTCCTGCGTTCAATAGGATTGAAAATGGCTTCGGAGCTCACTCAGCTGATCAGTGATCTGAAGAGTGAAAAAGATCTCCTCGAATGCTGGAGACGCCTGGAAGAGCACTTCCATTCAATAGGAGTAAAAATGGCTTTGGAGCTCACTCAGCTGATCAGCGATCTGAAGAGTGAAGAAGATCTTCTCGAATGCTGGAGAAGCCTGGAAGAGCACTTCCATTCAATAGGATTAAAAATTGGCTTTGGAGCTCACTCAGCTGATCAGTGATCTGAAGAGTGAAGAAGATCTCCTCGAATGCTGGAGACGCCTGGAAGAGCACTTCCATTCAATAGGAGTAAAAATGGTTTTGGAGCTCACTCAGCTGATCAGTGATCCGAAGAGTGAAGAAGATCTTCTCGAATGCTGGAGAAGCCTGGAAGAGCACTTCCATTCAATAGGAGTAAAAATTGGCTTTGGAGCTCACTCAGCTGATCAGTGATCTGAAGAGTGAAGATCTCCTCGAATGCTGGAGACGCCTGGGAGAGCACTTCCATTCAAAAGGATTGAAAATGGCTTCGGAGCTCACTCAGCTGATCAGTGATCTGAAGAGCCTTTGAGCAATAATTTGCAGCGGTTTTTACCCACCAACATTTTTTTTACCTACCAACTTTTTTTACCTACCAGCTAGGTACTACCTACCACACCATGCTGGCTTCACACCTTCACAATCAAGTTTATTAGAAAGAACTAAACGCTTCACACTCCATTGGAGAAATAGAAAGCTTCATACGGAAATTTGATTACTGGTTACGCAGAAGGCAAAACTGTAAACAAATCGAAGAAATGAACAGCGATCGCATTTTAGTCCGATAAAATTTGAATGGAGATTAGACCTCTTTCGCGATTCACAATCATGATTCTGTTTTATCGAAGGAAAACCTTCAAGTACTCGTAGGGACCGAACGGTTTGTCCTACAGAGCTCCGGGTGGTCTCAAAAATTTTTAAAAATTCAATACTATTTAAAATTGGTGAAAAAACGATACCTTTATTTCGAGAGTTTTCGAGCTAGGGCACTCTTGAAAATTTCAACCCTTAATTTTCACCCCTTAGAAGTGACCTACATCAGCCAAAAGCTTCGCGGCACAACTAGACCCCAAATGGAGCCCATATACCAAATTTGAACCAAATCGGTCCATGGTAACTAAGAAAAGTGCCGCGTACGGCGTACGGCGGACGGACGGAAATTTTTTTATTCGATTTTCGTATTCTACGTACCTTGAAACGTAAAACATCAAATTTTGAGGGGGGGTTAAAATTTTTTTTTTCTTGCTCGATTCCAAAGGTTTATTATTGAAAATAATAAACCAAAAAATCAAGGCGCACCGCACCCCCCATTTAGGGTGGCAAAGGTGTATATCGGTGGGTCGGAAATTCAGGTTTTTGACCTTAAATTTAGATTCAGCACCATTGAAAACCTCCATACTGTAACTTTTTGCCCATTGATACAATAACATGTGGTAGAAAAATTAAATAAAGAGATCACACGTTTGAAAAGAAGGTGGTTTACTACGCCGCGGGCGTGTGTGTGTAGTATTTTATAGTATCCAAGGCCACGAGGCGTTCGAGAACACACGGGATTAGTCGAACGTCTCGTTCCTAGGTCAGCAGCTTGAGGGAGTCTCAGTCTGTCACCGTTCGTTTTTAGTATTTATCGGAATTGAAGGCGCAAACTCTTGAAAAGTATTACCTAAATTTGAAATTTTAGAGGATTTTAGAAATTTATTAGCGCACGGTCCTTGGGAATTGAAAAACTGAAACATTGCTGTTGTAATCATCAAAGTCGAACAATAATTGCCAGAGAAAAATGGGAAAAACCGTTTATTCAGTAGTTTTCCCATTTTGGTTTATTATTTTCAATAATAAGCCTTTGGAATCGAGCAAGAAAAAAAAAATTTTAACCCCCCCTCAAAATTTGATGTTTTACGTTTCAAGGTACGTAGAATCCGAAAATCGAATAAAAAAATTTCCGTCCGTCCGCCGTACGCGGCACTTTTCTTAGTTACCATGGACCGATTTCGATGAAATTTGGTATATGGGCTCCATTTGGGGTCTAGTTGTGCCGCGAAGCTTTTGGTTGATGTAGGTCACTTCTAAGGGGTGAAAATTAAGGGTTGAAATTTTCAAGAGTGCCCTAGCTCGAAAACTCTCGAAATAAAGGTATCGTTTTTTCACCAATTTTAAATAGTACAGAATTTTTAAAAATTTTTGAGACCACCCGGAGCTCTGTAGGACAAACCGTTCGGTCCCTACGAGTATTTGAAGGTTTTCCTTCGATAAAACAGAATCATGAGTGTGAATCGCAAAAGAGGTCTAATCGCCGTTCAAATTTTATCTGACTAAAATGCGATCGCTGTACATTTCTTCGATTTGTATACAGTTTTGCCTTCTGCGTAACCAGTAATCAAATTTCCATATCAAGCTTTCTATTTTTCGAATCGAGTGTGAAGCGTTTAGTTCTTTCTAATAAACTTGATTGTGAAGGTGTGAAGCCAGTATGGTGTGGTAGGTAGTACCTAGCTGGTAGGTAAAAAAAAGTTGGTAGGTAAAACAATGTTTGTAGGTAAAAAACGCTGCAAATCATTGCTCACTGATCAGATCACTGATCAGCTGAGTGAGCTCCGAAGCCATTTTCAATGCTATTGAATGGAAGTGCTCTTCCAGGCGTCTCCAGCATTCGAGGAGATCTTCTTCACTCCTCACATCACTGATCAGCTGAGTGAGCTCCAAAGCCATTGTCAATCCTATTGAATGGAGGTGCTCTTCCAGGCGTCTCCAGCATTCGAGGAGATCTTCTTCACTCCTCACATCACTGATCAGCTGAGTGAGCTCGAAAGCCATTTTCAATCCTATTGAATGGAAGTGCTCTTCCAGGCGTCTCCAGCATTCGAGGAGATCTTCTTCACTCTTCTGATCACTGATCAGCTGAGTGAGCTCCGAAGCCATTTTCAATCCTATTGAACGCAGGAGCTGAAATTTGAGAGGGAAGGTCAAGGGAGAATACAGATGGTGGTAGGTGCTATTGATGGAGAACCAGTGATCTATACAGAAGGATGATCTATACAGAAAATAATAAACCTTTGAGCAATGATTTGCAGCGTTTTTCATTGGCAATTATCGTTTGATTTTGATGATTACAACAGCAATGTTTCAGTTAATAAATTCCCTAGGGACGTGCACTAATGAATTTTTAAAATGCTTCTAAAATTTCCAATTTAAGCCCACCTCTTCAAGTTTTTGCGCCTTCGATTTGGCCAAATACTGACCCGGAACGAGGTACGAACTTCAACTGACTGAGACCCCCTTACTACGTCACACCATTCAAATCTTCAGCTTTCATTAGCTTTCCTAATTTCTTCTACACATTTTCTTGACAAACAGACTCAATTACCGTTATTCCTAACCCATGCTCTTTTGAAAAAAAAAAATTACTGAAATACCCCATTTTTTGAGTATTTGCTTCATAGAGCAAGAGGAAGGAGGAAATTTAGCTCTATCTTCATCTGGAAGAGATTGAGAGTAAGTTGACATTTAACCCTTATTAAATTGAAATCTGATAATTTGGGCATAATTTGGCTTTTCCAAAGTTGGCACAGATTTAAAGTAAAATCATTGATCGAAAAAGTCAAATTTCTAAAAGCAAACCTAGTTTTGCACCAGGTTGCTTGGAAATTCGGGGTTCTTTCCTACGATATTCTCGAATTTGAATATACTTGGTAAATAATGGAAGTTATGGCTGTGGTATTGAAGTCGAAAACACCAACAAAATTTTAAAATTGGAAAAACATGGAGAAACTACATTGCTGGAGTCATTTTGGTTTATTATTTTCAATAATAAGCCTTTGGAATCGAGCAAGAAAAAAAAAAAATTTTAACCCCCCTCAAAATTTGATGTTTTACGTTTCAAGGTACGTAGAATCCAAAAATCGAATAAAAAAATTTCCGTCCGTACGCCGTACGCGGCACTTTTCTTTTGATTTGGTATATGGGCTCCATTTGGGGTCTAGTTGTGCCGCGAAGCTTTTGGCTGATGTAGGTCACTTCTAAGGGGTGAAAATTAAGGGTTGAAATTTTCAAGAGTGCCCTAGCTCGAAAACTCTCGAAATAAAGGTATCGTTTTTTCACCAATTTTAAATAGTATTGAATTTTAAAAAAATTTTGAGACCACCCGGAGCTCTGTAGGACAAACCGTTCGGTCCCTACGAGTACTTGAAGGTTTTCCTTCGATAAAACAGAATCATGAGTGTGAAT
The DNA here is from genome assembly GCA_009739505.2 of Apolygus lucorum. Lineage (NCBI taxonomy): Eukaryota > Metazoa > Arthropoda > Insecta > Hemiptera > Miridae > Apolygus > Apolygus lucorum. The sequence goes on from CM019176.2 coordinate 14,203,707, forward strand.
CGCAAAAGAGGTCTAATCTCCATTCAAATTTTATCTGACTAAAATGCGATCGCTGTTCATTTCTTCGATTTGTATATAGTTTTACCTTCTGCGTAACCAGTAATCAAATTTCCATATGAAGCTTCTATTTTTCGGATCGAGTGTGAAGCGTTTAGTTCTTTCTAATAAACTTGATTGTGAAGGTGTGAAGCCAGTATGGTGTGGTAGGTAGTACCTAGCTGGTAGGTAAAAAAAAGTTGGTAGGTAAGAAAAATGTTGGTGGGTAAAAAACGCTGCAAATCATTGCTCAAAGGCTTCTTCACTCTTCAGATCACTGATCAGCTGAGTGAGCTCCGAAGCCATTTTCAATCCTATTGAATGGAAGTGCTCTTCCAGGCGTCTCCAGCATTCGAGGAGATCTTCTTCACTCCTCAGATCACCGATCAGCTGAGTGAGCTCCAAAGCCATTGCTCAAAGCAAACCACAAATTTTATGTTTCGCGTTTCAAGGTACATACAATTCGAAAAATAGTACCTACCGACATGGAAATGATTGCCTCCTGAAACTCACTTCATCGACGATTTATTAAATCCGAAGGATTAAAAATGGCTTCGGAGCTCACTCAGCTGATCAGTGATCTAAAGAGTGAAGAAAATCTTCTCGAATGCTGGAGACGCCTGGAAGAGTGACGCACTGATCAGCTGAGTGAGCTCCGAAGCCATTTTCAATCCTATTGAACGCAGGAAGCTGAAATTTGAGAGGGAAGGTCAAGGGAGAATACAGATGGTGGTAGGTGCTATTGATGGAGAACCAGTGATCTATACAGAAGGGTGATCTATACAGAAGGGTGATCTATACAGAAAATAATAAACCTTTGAGCAATGATTTGCAGCGTTTTTGTTCAAAAAAAAAAACGCTCATAAATATATTTTTAGACAAAAATAAGGATTATTTTTTCAAAAACTTTTTTTTTGTTAATTTTTTTTCTCGAATTTTTCGCATGATAGCTCATTTAGTGACGTTGAGACAAATTCAAAATGTATTTTAAATTGAAATTCTGTTGATCAGTTGTGGAGATAGTTGAGGATAACGTTTGGTATTCTCCCTCCCTCGCACATAGCTGTCGTCCCCTTCAGCCTTAAGATAATATTGGTGCTTATGTGTTTGATTTGGCGGTTGGTGAATCCAAAATGGACGGATATGGTTACTGCATCTTGATTCCCCAGTTGATTCAGGAAGAATGATCAAAGCAGAATGGTGATCTCTCTACGTAAAACATTTGTAATAATTTGCAGCGTTTTACAGAAGATTCGTTAAGTGTATCGGTTTATGGATGGTCATATGTGAATTTCATCCCCTCTGGACACAAAGTACTGTCTACACTGCAAACATAACTTGGATACTTACAATGTTCTAATTAAGAGAATATTTGCAGTAGAATTTTTACACACGACTTTTTTATTTTTTTTACACATTGGCTGGGAAATTGGCAAAACACACTGAAACATTTACATGAATTTGGAAGGGTTTTAATCATATTGTAATGAATACAGTACATGATGGTGAAGTACATGTTTGACAACAGAGAATTCAGGTGAGTAAATTTTGCACAGACCAACGCAATCATTTCGAACCAACAGAATCTAAGTGCCCGCGTTACTCTCTGCAGGGGAGTTTCTGTCTACTGTCTGCTGTAGGTCTGCCACAGAAACTTTGCAGCCCTTTGGCGCATTCTTCTGGAGAACATAGAACTAATTATCTCCTATCATCAAGCAGATTCCCGCGCTTACGATAATGTTCCGGGAATTTCTCCCCTAAAAATTTTCGATACTTTTAACAAAGCAAAATGAAATTTGTTTGAAATGGGACCACCACGGATACTGGTAGGACAAATTTCAAAAAGAATCAGACAGATTGGTACCAGAATAAAGAAATGCAAGGTGTTCAGACAAACAAAAAAAAAAAATCGTCATCCCACGACAACCCGAATTGAGTACCTCCTCTCTCGCGCGCCCTTGGCTTGTTGAAGTCGGTCAATAAGGGACTAGATTTCCCTCCTGCTGCAGCTTGAAATTCGTGCATTTCCGAAATTGAAATTTCGTGGCACTACACGAACATCAAATTTCTCACGCCTCCAATTTCCGTGTCAAGGTTTCACCATGGAAGGTTGACTCGTCGTTATAGTTCGCGGATCCGCCACCTAGAGGGCGCCACACGGATGCAAAGTTTCTGTGGTAGATCTATAGTTACTGCTAGTCTGCTTCTAGTTACTGTCTGCTCAACTTGGTAGACTTTTCCTTTCGATTATTTTGTTTACTGCCGCGGTTCACACCGACTTACCTCGAGGTGAGACTCAGCTACATTCACTGACTCTTCAGTCACTTAAATTTAACGCAGCCTTTCCTCCGTCATGTGGAAATTCGAAAACTTGCACTTACACCTGGGAGTCTATTCCCACCTGGGACAGCTGCCTTGAATTCGAGTTGAACTTTTATCTACTTTCTGTTGCAGATTTGTGAAACCCTCCTTCTCGCCTAATCATTCCGAATCGGATCGGCATTTTGACTTCAAGTTTCATTCGAATCTCTTCAATTCTCAACCAGAAATGGACATCAAGGGGTGAGTGCCGACAAGTATTCGTATTTTGACCGACTTCAACAGCGCCGATAGGCGCGAGAAGGAAGGAGGTATCCAGTTCGGTGTGAAGCTAAAATTTGATTTCAAAAATTGATTTTGAAATCAATTTTAAAATCAACTTTGAAGTTTGAAATTTCAAATTTAAAAAAAATTGAAATTTCAAAATCAATTTTAAAGACGAGTTTCCCGACTGATTGATTGACGGACCGTTTGTTTATATTCAAATTAAAGGTCCGAGCTTTACAAAAATGAGATGCTTTATGAGGGGGGTTCCGATATCTAGCAAATTTCGGTAGTCTACCAAGTGGGTGTAGCACATAGCCTTCTCGTAATCCAAAACTTGTTGCAGCGAGCTAAACTATGATGTTCTTGTCCGATTTCGATGACATTTCCAGAGTTTGTTCGAGTTTGCGTGTAGATCATTGCTCCCAGACTGATAGTAGCCACTGCGCATGCGCAAACAATAATTCCCTTGTAGCTGGCATCCTTCTACATTTTCTATCCGATTTTGATGAAATGTTCAGGGATCATGCGAATTGTTGTGTTGATTGTCCCCTATGAAAATAATCATCTCCGAACGAATATTAGCCACTGTGCATGAGCAAACGTGAATTCCCTACAACAGTCATAATTTCTACATTCATTTTCATTTTTCATCTCTGCATGCATTTTAATATGGAACATGTTAGTGCCCTAGAGTAACTACCAGAAAAACGTTACACTGGGAGGGTGATCTTCGCCGGCCACGCGGCCTTTTTGACACTCCGGTGTAAGAGGCGCGAAGTGTCGAGTTTTTCTTAATGCGTTTTAGATATGTTGCTAGGGATAATATAACTTTTGTATTATACCTACCTACGACTTAAGGTTCTGCTATAAATTTGGCTAAAACATGTTCCATGTTTTTATAATTTACGCCGTAGGCTCTAAGTAGGTAGCATCAGGGGGGCTTCCCCCCCCCCCTGGCGAGACGCGAAGCACCGAGTTTTTTTCATCTGATATCAATGAATGTTATCTGAATAGGTAATTTGGCACCAAAATTCAATGTTAGAGTTCAATTTCACCATGTGATGTTGTTGAACTCGAATTCTCATGTTGGGTATCGAAGATTTCCTCCAAATCCAATATTTCCTACTCAAATACTTACTAAATTACGTTGAGTGAAACAGTTTTGTGCAGGAGGGAGGGAAATAGAAATGCGTGTTTTTTCGCTCACCAACTGGTTCTAGTTGACCTAATGCTTATCCAATGGGACGTCCCCTGGAATGCATGCATTACATTTTGCACAGGCATCCATTGAGTTTTTCTGAAATTTAAAAAAAATTAATATGTGGAAGATGACTGAAAATAGTGCTTTTGTCCTTGAAGGTAGCGATGTATTGTCTACGATTTGTTTTGCCTGCATTTAGCAGGCTTTTAAGCTAGTATTTTATAAATCATAATGATCCTTGATAGAGTGATTTATATACAATATTCTTCTGATGCAGATTGGAAGTCGCTGATTTACGGGAAGTATCCATCCTGAGGAACCTGACAGACGAGGAGAGGTCCGCCATCAAGTATGTTCATGTTTACGGGAGCAACAGGAGTCCGTATGATGGTCCCAGCGCACTCTATATCACGACAAAAGATGAGGTGGGTACAACAAATGTCGACTAACAGCGTCTGCCAAGTTGGGCGTATTAATTCAGTCCAAATGGTTGAGTATATTGGGTTTGTTCCTACAGCGACCGTAGTTGGAAGGAAAGCGACATGTGCATGCCCAGTAGTTGCTGTTCTGAACTTGTCAAGAGGGGGGTTGCCTGACTGAAGTTCACCCTTTTTGATTTTCGTTTTCTCATTCGGTCGCTAATTCCCAATATTTTTGATTTCTGATGGATTCCATATGTTGAGGACATCTGCTAGAATATGCCTGGTATCTCGGTTTTGGGAAAATTTATTCTAATGCCCGCATATTTGGTCAATGAGTGAATCACCAAAAGATTAATTATGGTGTTTCGTCAAAAAATATAGATTTTATGAGAAATTTGACATGGCAGAAACTTAGAATACGACGAAAGGAAACCAAATAAGTTTACAGAATGAAAATCGGTCCACTGATAGCTGAGAACTTTTGGGAAAATGATTAAGCTCCTGTCTCTCTCTTTTCCCGATATAGCTGTCTCTCTCGCACACTTGTCATCCCCTTTAGCCTTAATCAAAAACTTCCGAAATGAAGGGTATTGTTTACTCATCAATTTAAAAAATAGAATTGAATTTTTACAATCGAATGAGACCACCCAAAGCACTGTAGGACTAACAGTTCGCTCCCTATGAGAGCTTAATGAACTTACGATAAATCAGAAGCACGACTGTAAATCGCAAAAGAGGATTAATCTCCGTTCAAATTTCAGCTATCCAAAATGCGATCGTTGTTCTTTTCTTCGAGTTGTCCTCAGTTTTGCGTCCTTCGCAACCAGTAATCAAATTTCCTAATGATGGCACCCACAATTCTTCAAAGTAAACTTGATTTTGAAGCGAAAAATGGTTGGTTGGTAGTGACAATGGCAAAGCTGTGTTCTTTGCAGCGAGTGATCCATACAGAAAAATAATCAACCTTTGTGTAATAGTTTTCCGCGTTTTTCTCTTACATAATATTTATATTGTTGGTGTACTGTAGTTTGAAGTCTACTTAATTTAGTTTCATCTCTTGTTTTGTTGCAGGTATTTCTATTTGGATTTGACAGTCTGGTTGGGAAAAGCTGTATAGAGGAGATGCCTGATGGACAAAGAGGCTTTCTAGAGAAGAGCAGGAAGGTGGAAGAACTATCAGGCAAGTCAGTGCGACGGATTGTGGTAGGGGAGGAGTTTGGCGCTGCTCTCACTAAAAACAACGATCTGTATCTGTGGGGACGTGACTTGGGAAAAAGTAAGCTACTACCTGAAGAGGTGAAAAGGCTTGCAGTCAAACGTCACAAACCTGGAGATCGATGTCCACAATGTTCCGTAGGACTTACAGAATGTTTAGGGATTTCTTATTGCAGTCAGACTGGATATTATGCCTCTGCCACCCTTTTCCCTCCTCCCTCGAGCTGGAAAGGTCCGACATTCTTTGCCCTCGGTTGCAAGGGAAGCTCAGCCCCGGCACTTAAACTCCCACAAATGTACTGTCAGAAATGCCAATCATTCAGAAATTGTTCATTCTTCAAAACGAGGCCAATTGATAAAGAGTCATTCGACTTCCACCTTCTGAGGTGTAATTATTGCTGTTTATTCATTGACTGCAACTTTACACCACCGCACAACAACCGCGTTCCTCACAAGATTACATTTTCGTCGCCCATCTCCATCGTCGACATCGCTGCAGGGAGGAACTTTCTGCTCATCCAAACATCGTCAGAGTTGATCATTTGGGGTGAACTGAAAACTAAAAATAGCAACTCATCAATAACAACTCAAAACTACAATGATATCTTAACAGTACAAGACCACACTAGTACTTGCTACTTTGCTGTAGCCAAAGTAGCATGTGGGTTAAATCACATAGCAGCAATAACAACCCAGGGAGATCTCTACACTTGTGGAGACGGAGGTGCTAATAGCGCCACCTTGAGTAAAGTGCCTCTAGAGGTACCTGCTGTAGACGTAGCATGTGGGTCCACATCTACTGTTTGTATTCTGAAGAATGGCACATGTTTCATTCTTGGTAAAATTGTCAGGATGGTGACTGGATGGACATTTTCCATGAATGTATTTCACTCCACATACCGCTGCGTTCCAGCTCTTATGTTCGAGAACTATCAAAAAGTGATGGAGTCTTCTCTGTTACAACTTAATCAATCCGAGATTAAACGATCAGCTGAACTGACTGGCGACCCCACTGATGTTTTCATCCATCTCTACGGTGCAACTATGACGTCATCCGATGGTAAGCCGATCAAAAAAGCATTTCATGTTCGTGAGGAGTTGGAACCAACTACTGTGGAAACCATTGTGGACCAGAACTCGAGCAATGCAGAATACTTGAAAAATGGACCGAAGCTAGAACTCCTTGAGAAAAATACTGAGGAGAAAAGTTCATCCGGATTCCCTGCACATCAAATCTTGAATTTCGACTTATTTGGTCAACAACGCTTCAGTGATCTCACGCTGAAATTAGCTGACGGCAACATGCCAGTGCACCGGGTTGTTCTGCACTCGTCCTCTTCTTACTTCAAGCAGCTTTTCTCAGAATCAACGTCTTCGGATGTTTTGGACATGTCATCCTACAACCCCTCAGCCTACCGTGTCTTCCTCCAATACTTGTACAGGGTCCCCGTGAGTGAGATGAAGTGCGAGGACTTGGTTGACGTCTACGTTCTTGCTACGAGCTATAAAGAGGACTGGGTAGCTTCCGATGTCTTCTCCAAACTCAAATCCTCCATCAGCTCCGACAACGTGCTGCTCCTCCTCGACAAAGCCAAAGCTATTAAGTCCACTGAACTCGAGCAAGAGTGCCATAAATTCATAACTGCTCCTGAGTTCAAGAAGTCCTTGCTCGAGTCTGCATCTGAAAACGTGGATGTACTTACAGATATTCTCCGGTCATTATCCACGTCCAGAAGCTAATCAATCGTGCACCTCCTTGATGAAACACTCAATTATGTTGTATTTTCCATTTGCTGGACTTTCATGTTTATAATGCTACGACTACCATAATAATAAAAATGGATCATTTCATTCTAATCTGAATTCGCATGTGCATCTTAATCTCACCCTTAGCCTAGTTAGATAAAAAATGTAGTCCTAAGCACTAAATGTCAGGTATTTGCATATGTTTCTTTGGATTTTTTAAAATTTGTTTTATAACGCACTGTCCATTGTCAATATGTTGTGTTGCCGTCCATCCGCTGTACGCAACAGTTTCCTTAGTTCCCATGGAAGGATTTTGATTAAAATTGGTATTTGAGGTCTAGTTGTGCCACGAACTTTTCAGTTGATTTCAATCACTTCTAAGGGTTGAAAAATAAGGGCTGAAAATTTTAAAATATCCTAGCTCAAAAATTTTAGATATTTGAATTGTGTTCGTTTCTTCAACACTTTAAAGTATATTGAATTGTTAGAATCGAATGAGACCACCCAGAGCTCTGTAGGACCAACCGTTCGGTCCCTACGAGGACATAGGGGTTGGACTTACGATAAATCAGAAACACGAGTGTAAATCGCAAAAGAGGCCTAATCTCCCTTTTGAACAAAATACACTAATCAAATTCTCAAAAAAGTGTTTTCTTAGTTATGCCCTTGTTTACCCAAAATTTGATGGTAGCTTTACTCCAAAAACCGGGTATCTTTACTCCACTTATTTAGGTTGGGATAAAAGTAGCCTCACTCATATTTTTCTAATTTAATCTCGAAAAATATTTGAGTTTTATAATGTTCGCAGTGTTGAATGTAAGGTTTCTAGTGTATCTCATGTTGCAGAAGTAAGAGATGGGGAGAAGAAATGAGAAAAAGCTTGGCACGCGCCCCTACCGGAACTTTACAACAATGATATGAACATAAACGTTCTTTGGTCTCATAAGTTGTGATTTACAATATTATTTACTCGTGGGTTAACTTTGAAATTTACCATTGCAATTCATTTGAAAGTTATCGAATGTGAAACTGACTTTTTCTGTGATTTTGTTAAGTCATTCGTTTATCGTTTGTTGTCCTTTAATATTTCTTTACTTGTTGAAAGTTTTGCTCGATTACCTACATAAGTCTGTCTATACTGGAAGACTGAAATTGTGATCTCTTAACCAGAAATATTGCATTTCAAGCAAATTCGTTGAAATAAATGATCATTGGAATTTATATTTTTCTTAGGTATAACTAGTATTTTTCAAGCTAAAAAGTTCAATTTTTCAGAATGTATTTTATAATAATATTATAAATACTTGATATTATCAAGTATTTCTGGGGTAATGAATTCAATCCCGACTAGTAACACACGGGCACCACTGCCCGTTTCTGTAGCGATAACTGTGAGTTTTTCAGAGTGGAGTAAAGATACACGCACTCATAGGTAACTTTACTCCAACATTTAAGCAATTAAATAGGGGGGTTACAATGGGGTGTTTCGGTGGGTCGGAAATTCAGGTTTTTGACCTCAAATTTGGATTCAGCACCCTTGAAAACCGATATACTACAACTTCAAGCTCAATGATACTATAACATGTGGTAGAAAAATTAATTAAAGAGATCACACGTTTGTAAAAGGCGGGCTGCTATAAATGCACACACACTAGGCAAGGACTACGCCGCGCGCGTGTGTGAGTAGTATTTTGTAGTATCCAAGAGGTCCTCCAAGGGTTTCTGTGCATGGATACTTTTTTCAAAGACAGTTGGCTAGCTACGTCACACCATTCAAATCTTCAACTTTCCATAGCTTCTCTGATTTTTTAAAAACATTTTCTCGACGAACAGACCCGATTACCGTTATTCCTGATCCATACTCTTTTGAAAAAAAAAAAATTGACTGAAATACCCCATTATCTGATCAATGAGCTCGACCACTCAAAATGTTCAGGAAGCCCTGAAGATCAATTCACTTATTAAAAAAAATCAATTTAACCCATTTCGAGTGGGAGAAATTGTATTTGGAAATGTTTTGGAGTAAATCTTGGGGTAAAGTTTGACTTTTACGGTTCAAATCGGCATTTTAGTCTCATAGGAGTATTCGCTTAATTCCTCTCCTCTATCAAAAAAGGGTTACAGTACTGATGTTGCTTAATCTTGATATTTGAAAAGAGCTGATAGTTCATTTAATGACTGTATTGACCAATGGAGAAGCCGTATTCTTTGCAGGTGGGTGATCCATGGAGAACAATGATGAGCCGTAGTGTAATGATTGCGTGATGCCTACATACTGGATCACTAATTATGAAATCGTGATCTTGGGGCCCTAACTTCTTTCGGTGGGTCTCCATCAGTGATGATGTAACCGTATTACATGGTAGGTAATAGGTACGCTGGGTTATGGATTTTCATTGAAGAAATTTGGGTGAGTCCCGAATGAAAGAAGAGCGAGGGACCACCTGCCGTATCATAGCTAGGAAGTTATTCTAGAGAATAAAAATATTATGAGAAGGCCGTGATAGAGATGGGAAGGGGTGTGGAGAGGAGCGACTGAGGTGAGTCAACACGAATAATCTTCCTTCTCAGTCAACAGAAACATTGTCCGCGATATTACATGCTAAGCATTTCCTCTGTTGCCATCCTAGGCACCGACTTTCCCTTCTCAGCCTTTTCAGGACGTCCCACAGTAAGACTTGGGCGTCCTAATGCAATCAATCTGGGGTGGAGGAGGACAACACTCAACAGAAAAAAAATAACCACACAGTAATCCGTTTTAGACCATTCTGAATCCAAATCCGAGAAAAACCATAGGTGTATGTCTGTGTGTGTGACAAAATCTTGTGTCGTCTGCCCAGGCCTTAGTTCTCAACCGATTTTCGTGGTTCTTTCTTTGTTCGACGCGGAAAACTATCTAGTTGTGCACTACGTCGCCAGAATTTTGAATTTTGCTTTTTAAGGGGTGGAAAGGGGGGGTTAATACTTAAAAAACGTGCGTTTGCGGGCATAATCTTGTAAACTCTGCCCTGGCCTCAATTTCCAACCGATTTGCGTGTTTCTTTTTTTGTTTGATTCAAATAACTCCAGAGTTGTACATGAATTCACCAGAGTACCAAAATTCGCAAGGGGAGGGGATGTGTTCGAAATTGGACAGTTTTTCACCAGAGTATCAAAGTTGTCATTGAGGGGATGTGGGGGGACAATATACACAAAATATCCGATTTTTCAATATTTCGGTTCCTTTATAGCTTACTAATTGTACCCAAGCTTTGAAATTGAGGAAAAATTCTCTCTCTCATTCTCCGGATTTTCATGATTAATATCTGTACCGCCATAGAACTAATGGTGGTGCCAGCACACCATAAACCTCATATTTCGTGGTTTTTTTCGTGTTTCACCTTGAATGTGGATGTGAACCTCGACGGACTGCCTACTAAAACTAATAGATGAAAGTTCAATGTCTTTCGTATTTCCGTTTTGGTGTCAGACTGGGACCATTGGAGGTGCTGGGGGGGGGGGGGGGTGAACTCGAATTCGCATGTTGGGTATCGTAGGTCGTGGATTTTAAAATGCTCTTCAGATCCGAGGTGGATCATGGCGAGGGAGGAGGAGGAGGGGGATCGCTATTTCTTGCCTAAAGTAATAAATAAATTACATCGAGCGAAACAGTTTTATCGCTGACCAACTGGTGTTAATTGACCTAATGCTTATCCAATGGGACGTCCCCTGGAATGCATGCATTACAAAACAATATGTTCTCACGTTTGTCCAAAACGGATGTAGGAATAACATTTTGAAATCAAGCTCCTCAATTCGTCTCCTAGTTGATGTATTTTAGCCGTCAAAAGTTATGCTTGCCTTCCTGAGGGTTGCAAATCTGGATGTACACTCCCAGTATTAGTCTAAAACACATGAGCTAAACTCCCTAAATGAGCGTTCTAGTAAGATGTTGCCTTTTTGACCGACTTCAACGCGCCGAATGCGCGCGAAAGAGGAGGTACTCAATTCTGGTTGTTGTGGACGACGATTTTTTTTTTAATGTCCAAGCACCTTGTTTGTGTAAAGTTAGACTGAGCAATTTCCCCTGAACATAAGAGCAAGTCTCCAAATAATAGTGAAATACGAGGGGGGGGGGGGAAGGGGTCCGGATAGTCGTGATCGTTGGCCAGCTCGTTTTCTGGGTCGGAGACACGAACTGATCTCTGCGGGAAGATCGTTAGTTCAAATCTCGGTTGCTGGGCGCGTTTTCGTTCGTTCGCGGCTCGCTTATCTCTCCTCACTCCTTATCTCTCAGTTTTTGACCGCTCGTCGTGAAGTTCACTTTCTCATCAAAAGAACAGAAAATGCGCAGTTATAATATCACGGATTCTCCAACGTTGTGCGGAGAAATGCCCAGTCAATTTTGGTTTATTATTTTCAATAATGAACCTTTGGAATCGACCAAGAAAAAAAAAATTGTAACACCCCCTCAAAATTTGATGGTTTACGTTTCAAGGTATGTAGAATCCAAAAATCGAATAAAAATTTGGCCGTCCGTCCGCCGTACGCGGCACTTTTGCCCCTTAGCATTGACCGATTTTGATGAAATTTGGTATGTAGGCTCCATTTGGGGCCTAGTTGTGCCCCGAAGATTTTGGTTGATGTAGGTCACTTCTAAGGGTTCCAAAATGAATTTTGAAATTTTGAAAACGCCCTAACTCAAAAATTTTGATATAAAGGTATTGTTTTTCCTTCAATTTAAGATTCTGTAGAATTTTTAGAATTTTTTGAGACCACGCGGAGCTCTGTAGGTCAAACCGTTCGCTCACTACGAGAATTTAAAGTTTGGCAGTACGATAAATCAGAAACACGAGTGTGAATCGCAAAAGTGGCCTAATCGCCTTTCAAGTGTTAGCCGACCGAAATGCGATCGATGTTTTAACATGTTTAATGTTTTAGGGCTGGGGGTCATTCTGTGAATTCCGACACGCAAATTTGCAACGGGCAAAACTATACTAACCTGTGGTCCGATTTTGATGAAATTTTCAGGGATTGTGCGGGTTAGGTCCTAGACGGTCCCCTATAAATTTCAGCACCTTCGGACCAATAGGAGCGAGTGCGCATGCGCAAACGTGAATTTCCTGGGACCTCGGTTTCTAATAAACCGATTTTGCTCAAATTTGGAGGTTAGTTAGGGACTAACTTCTAAGAGACACCCTATAAGTTTCAATCAAATTGGTCAAGCAATAGCCGCTGCGCATGCGCGAACTTTAAATTTATTGTTACAACCAAAACTCCGCAACTATTCAACCGATTTCGATGAAATTTTCAGGGATTGTGTGGGTTAGGTCCTAGACGGTGGACCGCTAATATTTTGGTATTCAATAACTCTTTGAATCATAATTTTTTCGCCAACTGATTCTATACGTCCATGTTACAATGAGTGAGGAAGCTATACTGCCCACCCAACTTGGCAGACTTTTTTCTCTCCTATTCAACGCAGGAAGGTGAAATTTGAGAGGCAGGGTCAATGGAGAATGCTGAAGGCGCCTGAGTGGTCACTGATCGGCTGAGTGAGCTCCAAGGCCATTTTCTCTCCTGTTGAACGCAGGAAGCTAAAATTTGAGAAGCAGGGTCAATGGAGAATGCTGAAGGCGCCTGAGTGGTCACTGATCAGCTGAGTGAGCTCCAAGGCCATTTTCTCTCCTGTTGAACGCAGGAAGCTGAAATTTGAGAAGCAGGGTCAATGGAGAATGCTGAAGGCGCCTGAGTGGTCACTGATCAGCTGAGTGACCTCCAAGGCCATTTTCTCTCCTGTTGAACGCAGAAAGCTGAAATTTGAGAGGCAGGGTCAATGGAGAATGCTGAAGGCGCCTGAAGGGTGACTGATCAGCTGAGTGAGCTCCAAAGCCATTTTCTCTCCTGTTGAACGCAGGAAGCTGAAATTTGAGAAGCAGGGTCAATGGAGAATGCTGAAGGCGCCTGAGTGGTCACTGATCAGCTGAGTTTCTCCCTTGCGAGGGAAAAACATTAAACATGATTTAATGTTTTTCCCTCGCAAGGGAGAAATTGAACATTATACATTATGTCTTCGTAGTAAATGAATAACTCACTTACTTTGTGATTTCGCTAATTTTTTTTTTCTTCATGTTTGATGGTTGGTGGCTTTGCAGACGAGTGATCTATATAAAAATAATAAACCGTTGTGTAATAATTTTGCAGCATTTTACATTGATCATCACAAACAGGATCCACGATTTGCTGTTACATGTTGTTATGATCTCTGAGGGTAGTTTATTCCCAAACTTGCAACCCCGAAAACCTTGTGCTAATTGTTGCACTTTTTTCAGTTTTATCTTTCACTTCCGAACTATAATTTTGAATTTACATGCTCACTAGCATTTTAAATATGGATTGAATTTCCTACCATTTGAGACCAACTGGATCTCTGCAGGTTGAATAATAATGGAGGCACTGGAACCCAGTCACTGGGTAGCCACCACAGAGTACTGGAGTGGGGATGGGAGGGGGCTTGAGCTTACACACTCCCGCTCCCCAAAGGCGGGAAGGCCGCTCCAGTCACTCCTACACTCTGTGGTCCCACCACCCCCTCACCTGGTGAAGCACAATGGGAGGGGGCAGCTCAGACTCCTTCCATTGGCTGACGTCTTGACACCAAGGTTGCCCGGTCCACCGAAATTTCTGTAGATCCACCAAATTTGGAATTGCATGTTACTGTGAAAAAAAGGGCTCTACAGCTCCGTTTCTCACGGAAAAACTTTTCAGTCCGCGTTTTCCGTTTGTTTATTTTTTTCAACAACAACCTATGGAATCAACCAAGATCAAAAAAAGTAAACCCTCTCAAAATTTTATGATTTACGTTTCTCCAAGTTTACATACCTATGGAGAATCCGAAAATCCAATGATAAAATTCACTTTTGGTTTATTAATTTCAATAATGAACTTTTGAAAAAAAAGGTAGCTACGTAGAATTCGAAAATCGAATAAAAATGTACGTCCGTCCGCCGTACGCGGCACTTTCCTTAGTTCCCATGCACTGATTTTAACGAAATTTGGTATATGGGCTCCATTTGGGTTCTAGTTGTTCCCCGAAGCTTTTGGTTGGTCTCCGTCACTTCTAAGGGTTGAAATTTTGAAAACGCCCTAGCTCAAAAAATTGCGATATAAAGGTATTGTTTTTTCATCAATTTAAAATAGTATCGAATTTTTAGAGACCACGCGGAGCTCTGTAGGGCAAACCGTTCGCTCCCTACGAGAACTTAAGATTGGGCTTACGATAAATCAGAAACACTGGTGTGAATCGCAAAAGAGACCTAATCTCCGTTCAAATTTTAGCTGACCAAAATAGGATTGCTGTAGGTACTTGGTAGGCAGGTGGTGACAGTGGCAAAGCCGAGTTCTTTACAGACGAGTAATCTATATAGACAAATAATAAACCTTTGTGTAATAATTTGCAGCGTTTTTTAAACAAAAAATCTCTGTCATCATCAGTTTCAAGGTTATAATGGGGTGTGCGCGTGGGTCGGAAAAACGGTTTATTGTTAGTTTTAATCTAAACTAGACCTCATTCTGAGAATTTCGACACCAACCGCGACCTTCTAGCGTAAGAAAACCTTTTTCCATGATTTTTCAAAGTTTCTAATGTTTATGACGTCACAGTGGGCTGGGGAGTCCCGCCCAGGCGGGAGTGGCGCGTGACGTCATAAACAATTTGAAACTTTAAAAAATCATAGAAAAAGATCTATTCATCTAAAAAAAGAACGGCTGGTGTCGAAGTTCTCAAAATGAGGTGTATTTTCAATAAAAAGTTTAAAAAAAAGGCGCACTCCCCATTACTACCTACCTACACTGATTTTTTAACATACCACGTGCTTTCAGTACTATAGTCTTCTGAAAATCGGGGAAAATGAACAATATTTAATTGTGTATAATTCGATGGAGTCAAATAGGGTATTTTTCGAAGATTTTGAAATAATAAATTCATCAGGTAGGTATTAAATTTGATCTTACGCGCATGCTGTCCGAACGGGATTTTTCATCCAATGCGAGAAGTTATTTCTAATATTGTTCTACCTAATTAATTCACAGTCTTAGAGATATTTTGACGCTTTTCCAAAGAAGTTTCTATCGCGTCCGATTTCTACCGTTTTTTTGTTTGACCGACCACCAATTAAGCTGGCAACCCTGACTATCCCTGTGGAACACGCAGCTTCCAGTCGCTTCTGTCTCCCTCGAGCCCCCATCAACAGTTGTCTCCGCTCCTAACGTAATTCGTAAAAATGCTTCAAGTTTGATTTGTCATCTGGTTTTTGCTACTTAAATTTGTGCACTTCTGGTCACCGACTTCTTTTGAAATCGTGGATTCATCAGTCTGTTAATACTGGAGCAGGTGAGTTGGTGAATTTTGGTCGTGATAGCCTCAAGAAGGTTAGTACCTCACTTGAGACCCATCAGACCGACAACTTTTCATGGTAATTAGGTACCTGTTACACCATTATTTGTTCCGTTGATTTCTAATATGACAATATTGCATTGTGCACTGGCTAGTTTTGGGCGGTGAAGTAAAATGACGCCGTTTTATTGCATGCTGCTCGACGAAACATCGCGAAATCAATTTTTCTGTGATTCACACAATATTCTGTGATACCCAGCATCTTATTCATGAGTGGTCGTACCTACTTTCCGAACTGCACCTTTTGCGTCTTTGTAAGCTTGATATTGAGCAGCTAGAAAGCGGTAAATTCCGGCCATCAACAGAAAAAACGCAGAATTGCGTACCTATCAACAAAAAAGTTAAGTTTGCTCGTTTCTCAAAATAATGGAAGAGGGGGAATTGGTTGCTCGATGGTTGCTAGCAATTTTTGTTGATGAGAATCGCTCAAGTTCGGCAATTCTGAGCTGATGGATCAAGTTGAGGTGCAGACTCGAGGTAGTCTCGTTCATGTGCATCGGCATGGAGTGTTGAAACCGACACGATGGCCCGTTTTTCGCGGAGAATTCCATAGACACCTGCACCTCATACTAATCAACCTACTTTATCCCAAAAATCGTATCGTGCATCTTACAAAACTTTCAGAACTACCCACGGTTAGGGACGGCACGATACCACCGATATATCGGAGTATCGATACTTTTTTGGTATCGATACCGATATTTGTATCGATACTTTTGATGAAAAACTCATACCGATATATCGGTATCGATACTTTTAACTGAAATATCGGAAGTATCGATACTTTCTTGAGGATATTATGGAAATTTTCCCAAAGTAGACCGGTCAAAAAGTACCAAAATATTAAGTACCTACTCAGAAAAAAGTACCATATTTTGTCTGCCACAGAAAATGCCTCCGAATAGTATCAATTGAAACGACATATCGCTTTTAATATCCTTCATCGATATTCAAAAACTTTCTACATGTTATCTCCCTGTAACCTCGCATTTGCGTTTTTTATTTCGCTGGGTTTCTTGAACAGTTCGAGTTTGTTGTGTAATTGTTTTACTTTTTAAATCACAAATTTTTAGGACGTCCCACAGTAAGACTTGGGCGTCCTTATGCGATCGATCTGGGGTGGAGGAGGACAACACTCAACAGAAAAAAAACAACCACACAGTAATCCGTTTTAGACCATTCTGAATCCAAATCCGCGAAAGAAAACCATAGGTGTATGTCTGTGTGTGTGTGTGTGTGTGTGTGACAAAATCTTGTGTACTCTGCACAGGCCTTAGTTCTCAACCGATTTTCCTGGTTCTTTTTTTGTTCGTCGCGGAAAGCTATCTAGTTGTGCACTACGGCGCCGGAATTTCGAATTTTGCCTTTTAAGGGGAGGAAAGGGGGGGTTAATGCTCGAAAAACGTGCGTTTGCGTGCATAATCTTGTAAACTCTGCCCAGGCCTCAATTTCCAACCGATTTGCGTGTTTCTTTTTTTGTTTGACTCAAATAACTTCCGAGTTGTACATGATTTTACCAGAGTACCAAAATTCGCAAGGGGAGGGGGTGAGTGGGGGGATAATATTCACAAAATATCCGATTTTTCAATATTTCGGTTCCTTTACTGCTTACTAATTATACCCAAGCTTTGAAATTGAGGAAAAATTCTCATTATACCTCCGGATTTTCATGAATTATTCTCTGTACCACCATGGAACTAATAGTGGTGCCACCATGGTGCCAGGACATGGTGCCATGATGCCATAAACCGCTTATTTCGTGGTTTTTTTTTTTGTGTGTTTCACCTTGAATACGGATGTGAACTTTGACGGACTGCCTACCAAAACTAACAGATGAAAGTTCAATGTTACGACGTATTTCCGCTTTGGTGCCAGACTGGCACCATTGTTGTCGTTGGGGTGGTGGGGGGGGGGGGGGGGGTGAACTCGAATTCGCATGTTGGGTATCGTAGATCATGGATTTTAAAATGCTCTTCAAATTCGAGGCTCCCATGCCGCTAGAAATGTTAAGGTGGATAATGGTGGGAGGGGGGGGGGGTCAGTATTTCTTGCCTAAAGTAATAAATAAATTACATCAAGTGAAACAGTTTTATCACTTACCAACTGGTTAAACTGATCTAATGCTTATCCAATGGGACGTCCCCTGGAATGCGTGCATTACTAAACAATATGGTTTTTAATTCAAGTTTAGCCATTTATTTAACTTCACGATTTGATAATAAATATTATTTGTATTGTACTTAACTGATGGTCTGTTCGGAGAGGCAGTTCTGAACGGTTTGAAGGAGTTCGGAAGAGTCCAAGCGCCTCTATCCCCACCCCTTTTCAGTTCTGGTGCGGTTCCGAACTGCATCTCCAAACAGACCCTGATTTACTACTTGATCCTTTCCACTTTTGTCGTGGGAGAAAAAGATCATTTCATTGAACAGAGAATTCTTGCAAATAGGAATTGGAATGAATATAAAATGGAATGATCGTTCATTTTTATTAAATTTTAAATTATTGACTTCTAAAACATTTTAAATTACCACTGACTTTTATTACATTTATATATTATCGACTTTTATTAATATATTTATAATGTTAATATACATACTACTTAATTAATGGTTTTTTATTTTGGTTTACAAAATCATCGGTGGGCTAATTTGAAATATCGATAGTATCGATACTTTGGAGTATCGTGCCATCCCTACCAACGGTATGCATTCGAAATGGTATAATTGCTGCTTTGTTCTGCTTATCTTTTTCCACCTTTCTTTTCTCTCGCCAGGGAGAGATTGGAAGGCGGCCATCTTAATCAAACTGCGATTTCAACTAATCGGACAATTTTCAGGGTTACTTTAAAAGGTAAAAATTTGACCCCTGAGTCCTACTTTGTAGAATTTGCTTCTTCCTCAGGGGGACACGAAAATTTCGTGACATTTAATGTCCACCGGAATAATCAGATTTTGTTCTCTCGAGAACTGGGGGATTTATGGCTTTGTTAGTTTCGAAATGTCGAAACCCCGAACTTGAACTTGAATTAAACTCGGAAAAACAAGGAGTTGAATTTTGCAACAAATTTCCCCTCCCAGCACTCTTTATAACCAACTCAAAATGCCACTTTTTCACTTTCAATATTCTTGTCCGTGTTTTCGACCTTGAGGTACAAAGTTGGACATAACTTCTTTCCCGTGCAAATGCAAATCTGGTTACACCGTTGGAAAGAGCGTTAGAAGATATTTTGCGTGTCTCCTTGTTGATCTCCTCCCTTCAAAAATCTATATGATCTACACTCAGTAAATATGAATTAGTTTAAAGGACTCATAGATTTAAATAAGGTCTAGTGTGGTTAATGTAAATGGAAACCAGAAGTTTCTCCTTCAAATTCCCTCTGTCGACTTGAAATAATAGGGTGTGCGCCTGGGTAGGAAAAACTGTTTATTGTTATTTTTAATCTAAGGTAGACCTCATTCTGAGAATTTTGGTACCAACCGCGACCTTCTAGCGTGTGTAAATCTTTTCCTATGAATGTTCTAAGTTCCGACCGTTTATGACGTCACAGTGGGCTGGGGGGTCCCGCCCAGGCGAGAGGGGCGCGTGACGTCATCAAAGGTCGAAACTTTGAAAAATCATAGAAACAGATTTACGCACGCTAGAAGGTTGTGGTTGGTACCAAAATTCTCAGAATGAGGTCTTCTTACGATTAAAAAAAAAATCAAGGCGCACCCCTCATTCAGGGTGGCAATGGGGTATTTCGGTGGGTCGGAAATTCAGGTTTTTGACCTTAAATTTAGATTCAGCACCATTGAAAACCTCCATACTCTAACTTTTTGCCCATTGATACTAGGTGTTAGGTAGGTAGGTAGTGGGGATCGCCACCTCCCCGGATCCACCAGTGACCTTGAAATACATACATCAGTTAACAAATAGAGCTTGTGCCTGTTCATTCTTCCTTCCTCTACTTCTATTTAATTTGTGTTTATTTCAAAGCTAAAAGCATATCAAACATGGTGTCAGGTGTGGAACATTGAATGAGAGCTTCCTTACTTCGGCTGCGAGTCATAAAAAATAAGGAAAGGAAAGGAGATCGTTCTCAAATTCCCGTCTTCATCAACACGATACATGCCGGTAAGAGCGGTAATTGTTTTTGGAAAGAGAAATTAGTTTCATCGAAGTGTCACCTGAATCGATAAGTTGCAGTCTGAAGCCGGATTGAAGCGCTAACTAGGAAAAGCAATTCGATTTCCAGAAATTTGTAGGTACTTTCGTGCGAGACGTATTCGTTTTCCCTTGTTTGGAATTGTTGTTGAGACAGGACTCTCAATCTTAGGGTCACAATGTCTATTCCTCTACCTACGAAAATGTCAACATCGGGTAATCAGGTCGACAATTGGAGATATTTCAAGGACGAGTGGTCGAATTATTTAATCGCATCTGGTCTAAAGGATAAAGGGGAGGATGTTATTGTCGCTACTTTCAAGTGTTTACTTGGTCGTGAAACTTCCCAAATCCTAAACAACATGAAACTAAACGATGCTCAAGTTAAAAGTCTCCAAGAGATAGAAAAAGCCCTAGATAGCTACTTTTTGCCTAAAATAAACGTAATTTATGAAAGATACTTATTTGGTTCTGCTGTTCAGAAAGAGTCCGAATCGATCGATCAGTATGTGAGCAGGCTTCGAAATCTGTGTTCTGCTTGTGATTACAAAACCATTGAGGACGAAATGATTCGGGACCGGTTAGTTCTAGGCATTCGAGACGAAGATACGAAAAAGCAATTAATTAGTAACTCGAAACTAGATCTGAAAATGGCCATAGACATATGTAGAGCTAATGAATTAGCAGATAGGCAATTACGTAGCATGCAAGGTACTAGTTCTTCAGAACCGGTTAATAAAATGACTCGTAAACGAAATATTCCGAATAAATTAAAAGCAAGGAATTTTCAAAATAAAAAGGAAGCTGTTCCATGCAAATATTGCGGTAAAATTCACGTGCATGACCGAAATTCTTGTCCAGCATATGGCAAAACATGCCGGAAATGTGGGAAGCTGAACCACTTTGATTCGGTGTGTGGCTCTTTTGGGTCGAATTCAAAACCCAAAGGTCAATTTAATAAGCGACGATCTCATGTGCGCCAAGTAGAAGAAGGTAGTTCAAGCGAGGAATATTTTTCAGAGGCTTTCAAGCTAGATATCGTAAATAGTCTTGGGAATAAACAGGCTAAGCGTGTCTGGGTCGCCTCGTTAGATTTTTTCATCGATAAGCGAATTAAAACAATCGACTGTCAGCTTGATAGTGGTGCTACAGTGAATGTAATCGAATCAAATTTGATCAACCGAATTTTCGGGAAAAAGCTAGAAATTAAGCCAAGCAGTACTACGATAAGATGTTTCGGCGGTAGTCTCATTACACCTGTTGGTGAATTTTCTATACAGGTTGCTAGCAAGAGCGCTAGGCGCACTTTGAAATTTTTGGTGGTTGAAAATAGCAACTTCACCAACGCTCAGATGCCACTCATATCAGCTGATAGCTGCGAGCAGTTGGGATTGGTAAAGCTCACTGATATTAAGCATTACGCATTACGGATTACGGACGTTACGCACCTATGTGAACCAAGCTTTAAAGCTTGGTTCACATAGGTGCGTAACGTCCGTAATCCGTAGTGCGTAATTGGATCCTATTGGCTGGGGCGAATAGCCCCTCAATTGGGGGGCGCGAGCAATCTTTGCGGACGAAGACTTTTGTCCGTTTTGTAAAATTAGATATTTTACGCATTACGGATGAACTTCGACAAATTTCGGCAAACTTGGTGAAAGCTCTCGTCATCTGTTCATCGTTCAGCTGTTCGTCGTTGAGTCGGTTCTCTGGATTCCGTTTTATTATTCCGTATTCGGATTAGTATTTTTATTCCGGATTATTTGGTTTTCATTTTCAATTATTTGGTTTTCATTTTCGAAATGAATGTGAATGAATTAAATGAGAGCCTCATTGATCTCGGGAAAAAACAATTGAGCGGGAAAAAACAATTCTGCGCAGAACCTACTGCGCGCTTCTGCGTAACGCGTAATCATATGGCCATGTGAACGCTCTTTTACGCATTACGGACTTTACGGATTGCAGAACACCCCCCCTTCTCTTTTTGCGCATTACGGATTACGGACGTTACGCACCTATGTGAACCAAGCTTTAGATGATAGAGAGTTTTTGCTTCACACGGTGGCGAGCTCCCGTGAACGTGAAGCTACGGAAAACTGGAGTTGATGCTAACCTCCCCACTCCTTTTTACCACGGGGCCGTGACAGTTACCATGGAAACGGGACGCTCCGTGGGTTCTGTTATCATAACCTGACACCGCCACCATTTTGTCTGTGACAAGTTCGCCACCATTTTCGTTCATGTTGATGTGGACGCCACAGAATGGAACCAACTACAAAAACCTAGTTTTGAGTTATCAAGCCTCAAAGTTATTTCAAGTTTGTAAATCAGGTGATGATTGTATTGGAATTTCCTTCTTTTCCTCTCAAATTTAAATTAATTCCGCGTCATTTCCTACTTCGAGAGCATGCAATATCTGTAGTAGAACGCCTAAAATTAAAATTATATGTGTTTGATTTCTTTCTGAGATTTTGGAAAACGTTGTTACCAAATTTGAGTGATGAACCAACTCACTTGGTTCCATTCTGAGGAATTCTAAACGACTATTCACATTCAACATTCAGTTGTTTGCAATCCTAAATTCGTCATTCTTCTAGAAGAAAGCGATACCTTACTCATGACCTCACCCTCACAAATCCTCAAAAATTTATTTTTATAGGTTTTTATATAATCTTGTCTCCATTTTTTCCCCGACCAAACAGTATTCTGGGTATTATTGTGAGCTGGAGTCCTTGCGCGTTTTTGATTTTCCATTGTTCTGTTATTTAAAAAAAACCGGTGTTTTTAATTAATTTCTTCATTTACCGTAAATTTATCTTCTATAATTATGGTGGCGTCTCCACCTTCTCTTTATTTATGGACTTTTGGTGGTGTCACTAAATAGACAACCTTCGAGCCCTGAAGAAGGTAATATATTTGCCGAAAGCTCGGCGAAGAAGGTGTTGTTTTTCAGTTGACCCTAATCCCGATCAATTGACATAGTACGTTTTGTTGGGTCGATCTACATAGTTGGTGTATTAGTAAACAGGGTGTTTCACGAAAAGGTTACACCCCTCTTCATTTCCCCAGAATTCAGCATAAAAAATTGGGACCAACGCTATTCTCCATGATTTTTTGTGAGGAATTCAGGACAAATACTTTCGCGCAAATACTTGCGGGTGATTGCGCGCAATTGACACCAACTTCATTTATTCAAATGGACCCCCCCCCTTTTTTTTAATCACAAATTCGAATTCAACTTCAAATTTCATGACAAATTCATACCCGAACCAAATTTTGTTATTGCGCGAAACCTGACTTTTTGAACGCTCTAAGTTGCGCAACTCCACAATTGCACAAAAATTAGGCTTTGGAGAACCCTAACTGTGGCACATCTTTTTTCATAATTTTGGTTTATTATTTTCAATAATAAGCCTTTGGAATGGAGCAAGAAAAAAAAAATTTTAACACCCCCTCAAAATTTGATGTTTTACGTTTCAAGGTACGTAGAATACGAAAATCGAATAAAAAAATTTCCGTCCGTCCGCCGTACGCCGTACGCGGCACTTTTCTTAGCAACACTGGACCGATTTGGTTCAAATTTGGTATATGGGCTCCATTTGGGGTCTAGTTGTGCCGCGAAGCTTTTGGTTGATGTAGGTCACTTCTAAGGGGTGAAAATTAAGGGTTGAAATTTTCAAGAGTGCCCTAGCTCGAAAACTCTCGAAATAAAGGTATCGTTTTTTCACCAATTTTAAATAGTATTGAATTTTTAAAAATTTTTGAGACCACCCGGAGCTCTGTAGGACAAACCGTTCGGTCCCTACGAGTACTTGAAGGTTTTCCTTCGATAAAACAGAATCATGAGTGTGAATCGCAAAAGAGGTCTAATCTCCATTCAAATTTTATCGGACTAAAATGCGATCGCTGTTCATTTCTTTGATTTGTATACAGTTTTGCCTTCTGCGTAATCAGTAATCAAATTTCCATATGAAGCTTTATATTTTTCCAATCGAGTGTGAAGCGTTTAGTTCTTTCTAATAAACTTGATTGTGAAGGTGTGAAGTCAGTATGGTGTGGTAGGTAGTACCTAGCTGGTAGGTAAAAAAAAGTTGGTAGGTAAAAAAATGTTGGTGGGTGAAAAACGCTGCAAATCATTGCTCAAAGGCTTCTTCACTCTTCAGATCACTGATCAGCTGAGTGAGCTCCGAAGCCATTTTCAATCCTATTGAATGAAAGTGCTCTTTCAGGCGTCTCCAGCATTCGAGGAAATCTTCTTCACTCCTCAGATCACTGATCAGCTGAGTGAGCTCCAAAGCCATTTTCAATCCCATTGAATGGAAGTGCTCTTCCAGGCGTCTCCAGCATTCGAGGAGATCTTCTTCACTCCTCAGATCACTGATCAGCTGAGTGAGCTCCGAAGCCATTTTCAATCCTATTGAATGAAAGTGCTCTTTCAGGCGTCTCCAGCATTCGAGGAGATCTTCTTCACTCCTCAGATCACTGATCAGCTGAGTGAGCTCCAAAGCCATTTCCAATCCTATTGAATGGAAGTGCTCTTCCAGGCGTCTCCAGCATTCGAGGAGATCTTCTTCACTCCTCAGATCACTGATCAGCTGAGTGAGCTCCGAAGCCATTTTCAATCCTATTGAATGGAAGTGCTCTTCCAGGCGTCTCCAGCATTCGAGGAGATCTTCTTCACTCCTCAGATCACTGTTCAGCTGAGTGAGCTCCAAAGCCATTTTCAATCCTACTGAATGGAAGTGCTCTTCCAGGCGTCTCCAGCATTCGAGGAGATCTTCTTCACTCTTCAGATCACTGATCAGCTGAGTGAGCTCCGAAGCCATTTTCAATCCTATTGAACGCAGGAAGCTGAAATTTGAGAGGGAAGGTCAAGGGAGAATACAGATGGTGGTAGGTGCTATTGATGGAGAACCAATGATCTATACAGAAGGGTGATCTATACAGAAAATAATAAACCTTTGAGCAATGATTTGCAGCGTTTTTACTCTGAATCCGTTTTTAAATTTGACTGGTATTTTTCTATTTTTTCTATTTTGCGCATATTATGCGCAAACTGCATATTATGCAGTTTGATGCATAGTTATTAATTTTACTATCAAATTGCAATTACAATTAAATTGTTGGCAAACTTCTTATAAACTCATGAACACAATAATTGTGTTAATTCTTAGTCACATGCTATTTATAAAATGCCAATTTAAAAAAAAATAGCATATGACTGAGAATGATGATATTTTAGGCCTATCTTTCGTTATAAGTTTTTCTCTCAGTCCCAAAAATTTTCAGAGTTCATGTATGGTATTACTCCTAATTAATAAATACTTATATTTTAAAATATACTAATAAATGACAATAAACTCGGGAAAATTATTATATTAAATATATAATATTAAATTCCCCTTATATTAAATATAATAATTTTTTAAAAATTGCACATACGTAAGAATGAGTTTTAAATGTGTTATTGCCTGTACACATTTTTAGATCAGTTTTCTTTCACTATTAATCAAGTGAAATATCAAATGAAATTATGATCAAGTACCAACATCATTCGTGATTATATTCGGACCTCAAAATTCAACGTGTGTTAGGCAATGTTTATCATATTAAAATTACTTTTCGCATGGGGGGACTATACATATATTTTTGTACAGAGTTAAATAAACCTCTATTGAAGTTGCACTGCAGTGCTCTGTAATAACCTGAAGTAGTTTCAATGTGAGGTAGGTACTCATTGACCGACTTCAACGCGCCGAAGGCGCGCGAAAGAGGAGGTACTCAATTCGGGTTGTCGTGGGACGACGATTTTTTAACACAGAATGTGTTTTTGCGATGACCTACCGAAGAAAAATCGTCACGAAAAAGCGACAGAAAAAACCGTTACGCGAATTTTATAATGATATTCACGTGCAACCAAGCCATGGAATGCTGGGTCAATGTGGTCACGTGCAACCAAGTCAATGGAGAATGCTGAAGGCGCCTGAGTGGTCACTGATCAGCTGAGTGAGCTCCAAGGCCATTTTCTCTCCTGTTGAACGCAGGAAGCTGAAATTTTAGAGGGCGGGTCAATGGAGAATGCTGAAGGCGCCTGAGTGGTCACTGATCAGCTGAGTGAGCTCCAAGGCCATTTTCTCTCCTGTTGAACGCAGGAACCTGAAATTTTAGAGGGCGGGTGAATGGAGAATGCTGAAGGCGCCTGAGTGGTCACTGATCAGCTGAGTGAGCTCCAAGGCCATTTTCTCTCCTGTTGAACGCAGGAACCTGAAATTTTAGAGGGCGTGTCAAAGGAGAATGCTGAAGGCGCCTGAGTGGTCACTGATCAGCTGAGTGAGCTCCAAGGCCATTTCCTCTCCTGTTGAACGCAGGAACCTGAAATTTGAGAGGGCGGGTCAAAGGAGAATGCTGAAGGCGCCTGAGTGGTCACTGATCAGCTGAGTGTGCTCCAAGGCCATTTCCTCTCCTGTTGAACGCAGGAACCTGAAATTTGAGAGGGCGGGTCAATGGAGAATGCTGAAGGCGCCTGAGTGGTCACTGATCAGCTGAGTGAGCTCCAAGGCCATTTTCTCTCCTGTTGAACGCAGGAACCTGAAATTTTAGAGGGCGGGTCAATGGAGAATGCTGAAGGCGCCTGAGTGGATTGAAAATAAAATAAATAATTGTTAGAAATTTAATTTGGTCTAAAACCCTATAAATGTGCGCATCCACAAAGCAGGATATCCCTTTTATAATAACTTTTATTATAAAATCCCTTTTATTATAACTCTTTATTTTCATCTTCTTGGTTAGATGGAGCTCTTCTCTTGAAAGAAGGAAGAGAGATTCTCCTTTTTGGACGAGGTGTCATCTGTTCATACAGCATAAACTGGAGGTTCATATCAATTGAAAAGCATAGGGTTTTAAAACATTTATAGGGTTTTAGACCAAGTTAAATGTCTAACAATTATTTATTTTATTATTGCCAAAGACTCCACATTTATTATTGTTGTTTTTTATTTAACGGATGACAAGCATCGCAAAAACACATTCTGTGTTCCTATGATTTCATACAGAGTATGGAAAAAGAAATAAACCGGGGGGTGCAGGGGGGCGGAGCCCCCCGCCGAGGCGCAAAGCGCCGAGTTTTTTTTTTTTTTTTTTTTTTGTATGTCCGAGTCGCTTGCATTTCTTTATTCTGGTACCAATCTGTCTGATTCTTTCTGAAATGTGTTCTACCAGTATCCGTGGTGGTCCCGTTTCAAACAGATTTCATTTTGCTTTGTTAGAAGTATCGAAAATTTGTGAATGAAGTTGAAAAACGTGGGTCCCGTTTTCGGGAATATCGGTCCGCATTCACTCTTCTTGCCCTGTGACTTCTGACTGAGTCGATGCCGGACTAATTGTGTATAGTCAAATTAAAGGTCTGATTGTAAGCTTTAAAATGATATACTATATGAGGGGGGTTCCGATAACTAAAAGGTGCTGCGGTGATGAGAAAGGGGGAAATTATACTGGGTTATTCGCTCAGAACCTGCATGAGCCATATCAAACGTGTTTATCAATGCTCGAGTATGTGAGTTTTCCTACCAAATATGAAGGATAATCATAGTACTGTTAGTTAGGTATTCTACCATGTGGGTGTAGCACATAGCTCTCTCAACACAAATAACACGATTGGGTAGGTAACAGTGTAGGGGATCGTCAGATCGGCATAGTGCCGTACCAAATATTAGGGATATAATTGTACAGTTAGGTGATGAGAGGGTATTCTACCAAGTGGGTGTAGCACATAGCTTCCTCCTCATCCATAATATAGTTGGGTAGGTAATGGTATAGGAGATCGTCAGAACTGCATAGTGCCGTACCAAATAATAGAAATAAAATAGTACAGTTAGGTGATGAGAGGGTATTCTACCAAGTGGGTGTAGCACATAGCTTCCTCCTCATCCATGATAGGTATAGTTGGGTAGGCAATAGTATAGGAGATTGCCATAATTGCATAGTGTCATACCAAATATGAGGTATATCGTACAACTCAGTAATGAGAGGGTATTCCACCAAGTGGGTGTAGCACATAGCTTCCTCGTCATCCATAATATAGTTGGGTAGGCAATAGTATAGGAGATTGCCATAACTGCATAGTACCATACCAAATATGAGGTGTATAGTACAGTTAGGTGATGAGAGGGTATTCTACCAAGTGGGTGTAGCACATAGCTTCCTCGTCATCCATAATATAGTTGGGTAGGCAATAGTATAGGAGATTGCCATAACTGCATAGTACCATACCAAATATGAGGTGTATAGTACAGTTAGGTGATAAGAGGGTATTCTACCAAGTGGGTGTAGCACATAGCTTCCTCATCATCCATACTATAGTTGGGTAGGTAATGGTATAGGATATCTTCAGAAGTACATTGTGCTGTACCAAATATGAGGTATATAGTACAGTTAGGTGATGAGAGGGTATTCTACCAAGTGGGTGTAGCACATAGCTTCCTCGTCATCAATAATACAGTTGGGTAGGCAATAGTATAGGAGACTGCCATAACTGCGTAGTGCCATTCCAAATATGATGTATATAGTACAACTCGGTGATAAGAGGGTATTCTACCAAGTGGGTGTAGCACATAGCTTCCTCCTCATCCATAATATAGTTGGGTAGGTAATGGTATAGGAGATCTTCAGAAGTACATTGTGCTGTACCAAATATGAGGTATATAGTACAGTTAGGTGATGAGAGGGTATTCTACCAGGTGGGTGTAGCACATAGCTTCCTCGTCATCCATAATGTAGTTGGGTAGGCAATAGTATAGGAGATTGTCATAACTGCATAGTGCTGTACCAAATATGAGGTATATAGTAGAACTCAGTGATGAGAGGGTATTCTACCAAGTGGGGGTAGCACATAGCTTCCTCATCATCCATACTATAGTTGGGTAGGTAATGGTATAGGATATCTTCAGAAGTACATTGTGCTGTACCAAATATGAGGTATATAGTACAGTTAGGTGATGAGAGGGTATTCTACCAAGTGGGTGTAGCACATCGCTTCTTCGTCATTCATAAATAGTAGGGTAGGTAATGGTATAGGAGATCGTCAGAACTGAATAGTGCCGTACCAAATATGAGGTATATAGTGCAGTTAGGTGATAAAGGGTTTTCTATCAAGTGGATGTAGCACTTAGCTCCCTCGTCAATCATGTCATGGTTGAGTTGTTGAATTGTGTTGTCAGAACTACCAAGTACCTACGATATATGAGGGAAGTCGAACAGTTAAGGGATATGAGAGTAGATGGCTAAGAAGGAAAGTGACCCCAATATCTCCTGAAACTGATCCATAAACGGAAACTCATCTACACGTATGGAAATTGATTCGGATTACAAAATGTCGTCCACCCTATGGCTTCTAGTTCACCTTACTGAAATGATGCACAGTATTGAAGTAGATCTACATTGCGAAAACTGATCGAAAAACTGCGGGTAAATTAATTTCTGATTCAAATTGAGGACCACTAAAAAGTGAAAAATAAAAAATAATATAAAATGGAAAAATAATGAAATAAAAACCTTTTTAACAAAAAAATGGACCGACCTCAAAAATGATGTCCGTGAACACCAAAAAGGAAAAAATAATAAACTTAGTGAAAACACACTGATGTATTAGGTTGTTGGATATAAATATCTTGTCAACAGATGGTATGTTGGAATACCAAATATTATTTGTAATGTGATTCACACTCATTGTCACACTCATATCCTCCATCATACGATAGCAGTGACGTACTACCCAATAGTTTTGGAACACTTATCTCTACTCGTATTCATGTTTTGTAATACTCACCAGATCATGTGAGTATTACTTAATAACCACCTGTAGACACAAACGTCTCCTAGATGTTCTACTTACCAACATTTTATTCGTTTTCGGAAATATAGGTACATACCTCCCATACCACAGACATGCTTCCACACCGAGTATGAACGTATATATATCTTTTTGTCTAAAATTGTGGACGGTTTTGAACGTTAATTAGGTAACAACGATTCCGAAGGTATGTTGCTACAATATAATATATCCACCAATAAAATAAACAGTCTCATGTAATAATAGAGTCTCAAATTACTCATCACAACCATTCCTAGGGAGGTTCACACTTACTATCATACTCATATGGCAGCAGAGACGTACTAGGTACCTGATAGTTTGGGGAGCACATTGTAACTCAATGGTAGGTACTTACTCTTGTAATGCTAACCAGATCATCGAGTAAGGAAGGTGATTAGTTTGTGTCTACAGGTGGGCACGGTGGCGACTTCAATGCGTACCTACCTACCTATCTGGATACACTGTGGTTATTAAGTAATACTCACATGATCTGGTGAGTATTACAAAACATGAATACGAGTAGAGATAAGTGTTCCAAAACTATTGGGTAGTACGTCACTGCTATCGTGTGATGGAGGATACGAGTGTGACAATAAGTGTGAATCACATTACAAATAATATTTGGTATTCCAACATACCATCTGTTGACAAGATATTTATATCCAACAACCTAATACATCAGTGTGTTTTCACTAAGTTTATTATTTTTTCCTTTTTGGTGTTCACGGACATCATTTTTGAGGTCGGTCCATTTTTTTGTTAAAAAGGTTTTTATTTCATTATTTTTCCATTTTATATTATTTTTTATTTTTCACTTT
Source organism: Apolygus lucorum (assembly GCA_009739505.2). Taxonomy (NCBI): domain Eukaryota; kingdom Metazoa; phylum Arthropoda; class Insecta; order Hemiptera; family Miridae; genus Apolygus; species Apolygus lucorum. The sequence goes on from CM019176.2 coordinate 14,234,176, forward strand.
TTTTTTTTTTGAAGTATATTTTGGCAAGAATTGAAGAAGAAAGTAAAAGAAATCTTGCGATTCGCAAAACCAAAGCAATGTAATAACTGTTATCAGAGTCTAACCTACCTAAAGGTTGCATCTTGCGTTGGCAGGAACCCGACCGCGGGAGGGGACCGTGTGAAGAGCGCTTCACACGGGCGGGCTTCACGAACGCGTGGCCACCGCGACAACTTCGGGAACCTTCGTACCTTTTCGGTCATCATCGGACCACGTTTTTTCCACGGACGGTGCCTCCCACGGTGCGCCCGTGTGAAGCAAAAACTCTCTAATATTGGTGCTTATGTGTTTGATTTGGCGGTTGGTGAATCCGAAATGGACGGATATGGTCACTGTATCTTGATTCCCCAGTTGATTCAGGAAGAATGATCAAAGCAGAATGGTGATCTATCTATGTAAAACATTTGTAATAATTTGCTGCGTTTTACGGAAGATTCGTTAAGTGTATTGGTTTATGAATGGTCACGTGTGAATTTCATCCCCTCTGCACACAAAGTACTTTCCACACCGCAAACATAACTGGGATACTTACAATGTTCCAATTAAGAGAATATTTGCAGCCAAATTTTTACACACGACTTTTTTATTTTATTTTTACACTTTGGCTGGGAAATTAGCAAAACACACTGAAACATTTACATGAATTTGGAAGGGTTTTAATCATGTTGGTATGAATACAGTACATGATGGTGAAGTACATGTTTGACAACAGAGAATTCAGGAGAGTAAATCTTGCGCAGACCAACGCAATCATTTCGAACCTGCAGATTCTAAGTGCCCGCGTTACTCTCTGCAGGGGAGTTTCTGTCTACTGTCTGCTACAGGTCTGCCACAGAAACTTTGCAGCCCTTTAGCGCATTCTTCTGGAGAACATAGAACTAATTATCTCTTATCATCAAGCAGATTCCCGCGCTTTCGATAATGTTTCGGGAATTTCTTCCCTAAAAATTTTCGATACTTTTAACAAAGCAAAAATGAAATTTGTTTGAAATGGGACCACCACGAATACTGTTAGAACAAATTTCAAAAAGAATCAGACAGATTGGTACCAGAATGAAGAAATGCAAGGTGCTCGTATAAAAAAAATCGTCCCGCGACAACCCGAATTGAGTACCTCCTCTTTCGCGCGCCTTCGGCGCGTTGCAGTAGGTCAAAAAGGGACTGATTTCCCTCCTGCTGCAGCTTGAAATTCGTGCATTTCCGAAATTGAAATTTCGTGGCTCTACACGTTATAGTTCGCAGAACCGCCACCTAGGGGCGCCACACGGATGCAAAGTTTCTGTGGTAGATCTATTGTTACTGCTAGTCTGCTTCTAGTTACTGTCTGCTCAACTTGGTAGACTTTTCCTTTCGATTATTCTTGTTTACTGCCGCGGTTCACACCGACTTACCTCGAGGTGAGACTCAGCTACATTCACTGACTCTTCAGTCACTCAAATTTAACGCAGCCTTTCCTCCGTCATGTGGAAATTCGAATACTAGCACTTACACCTGGGAGTCTATTCCCACCCGGAACAGCTGCCTTGAATTCGAATTGAACTTTTATCTACTTTCTGTTGCAGATTTGTGAAACCCTCCTTCTCGCCTAATCATTCCGAATCGGATCGGCATTTTGACTTCAAGTTTCATTCGAATCTCTTCAATTCTCAACCAGAAATGGACATCAAGGGGTGAGTGCCGACAAGTATTCGTCTTTTTGACCGACTTCAACAGTGCCGATAGGCGCCAGAAGGAAGGAGGTATCCAGTTCGGTGTGAAGCTAAAATTTGATTTCAAAAATTGATTTTGAAATCAATTTTAAAATCAACTTTGAAGTTTGAAATTTCAAATTTGAAAAAAATTGGAAATTTCAAAATCAATTTTAAAGACGAGTTCCCCGACTGATTGATTGACGGACCGTTTGTGTATATTCAAATTAAATGTCCGATTCAAAGCTTTACAAAAATGAGATGCTTTATGAAGGGCGTATCGATATCCAGCAAATTTCGGTTGTCTACCAAGTGGGTGTAACACATAGCCTTCTCGTCATCCAAAACATGTTGCAGCGAGCTAAACTATGATGTTCTTGTCCGATTTCGATGACATTTTCAGAGTTTGTGCGAGTTTGCGTGTAGATCATTGCCCCCAGACTGATAGTAGCCACTGCGCATGCGCAAACAATAATTCCCTACAACAGTCATAATTTCTACATTCATTTTCATTTTTCATCTCTACATTCATTTTAATTTGGAACATGTTATTGCCCTAGAGTAACTACCAGAAAAACGTTACGGTGGGAGGGTGATCTTCGCCGGCCACGCGGCCTTTTTGAGGCGCAAAGTGCCGAGTTTTTCTTGGGCATTTTAAGCAAGAAATAGTGATCCCCCCCCCCCCCTCTTCACCATTATCCACCATAACATTTCTAGCGGCAGGGAGCCTCGCATTTGAAGAGCATTTTAAAAACCATGATCTCCGACACCCAAAATGCGAATTCGAGTTCCCCCCCCCCCCATCACTGCCAGCACCAATGGTGCCAGTCTGGCACCAAAGCGGTAATACTTCGTAACGTTGAACTTTCATCTGTTAGTTTTGGTAGGCAGTCCGTCGAAGTTCAATTCCGTATTCAAGGTGAAACACAAAAAAAAAAAAAAAAAAATTGAAAACCGATGAAATGTACGGTTTATGGTGCCTTAGCACCATGGTGGCACCACTATTAGTTCCATGGTGGGACAGAGAATAATTCATGAAAATCCGGAGGTATAATGAGAATTTTTCCTCAATTTCAAAGCTTGGATACAATTAGTGAGCTATAAAAGAACCGAAATATTGAAAAATCGGATATTTTTTTAATATTATCCCCCACTCTCCCCCTCCTCTTGCGAATTTTGATACTCTGGTGAAATAGTGCGCAATTTGGAAGATTTATGAGTCGAACAAAATAAAAGAAACGCTCAAAACGGTTGGAAATTGAGGCCTGGGCAAATTTTACAGGATTATGCCCGCAAACGCACGTTTTTGAGCATTAACCCCCCCTTTCCCCCCCTTAAAAAGCAAAATTCAAAATTCCGGCGACGTAGTGCACAACTAGATAGTTTTCCGCGTCGAACAAAAAAAGAACCACGACAATCGGTTGAGACGTAAGGGCTGGGCAGACGACACAAGATTTTGCCACATATACACACACACACACACACACGCACGCACACAGACATACACCTATGGTTTTTTTTCGCGGATTTGGATTCAGATAGGTCTAAAACGTATTACTGTGTGGTTATTTTTTTTTCTGTTGAGTGTTGTCCTCCTCCACCCCAGATCGATCGCATAAGGACGCCCAAGTCTTACTGTGGGACGTCCTTAAAAGGAACACCGTCGATCATAAAAAACCCTGTGTTGTTGCCTGTAAAGTCGGTATACGGGCGAAAGTTTTACATGACAACGACTTTGAGTGGTAAAATAATTTTAATGTTAATATTCATTCGTATAGTAGGAAGAAGGATAAAATAAAATTCTTTGTCAAGTTGCACAGAGTAGGTATTTCCCGTAGGTAGTAGGTATTTCCCATGGGTGGGGGGGGAGTGAGTGCCAGGGAAGGGGGGCGGGGCGCTCCCGCTTTTGTGAGTGCCGGGGAAGGGGTGGACGCGGGGGGGGGTGCGCGCGGGGGGGGGGGGGCGCTTTAGGGAGCGCCGAGCTGCACCCCCTCCGTGAGCGGAGCGTAACGCAGTTTCTTGAAGTGTCCCCGGTAAACCAATTTATAAGACGTTATCACGTCAAAAACAATAGGCCATCTCCTGATGGGGATGAAAGCGTCTCTGAGAGGTGGTCTTCTGACTCGCTCCTGAAGCAGCGCTACCTCCAATAAATTTGGGAACCGAACAGTAATAATTAATTCTACATTTAAAAAAACCATTAGGAACAAAGAACGCTGCAAATCCTCCCCAACCACCAACCTTTGGTAAGAAATAACCTTTGGGTAATGATTTGCAGCGTTTTTTTTTTTTACCCACCACACCATACTGCCTTCACACCTTCACTATCAAGTTATTAGAAAGAACTAAACGCTTCACACTCGATTCGAAGAAATATGGAGCTTCATAATATGAAGCTCCATATTATGGAAATTTCCATATTATGGACATTTGATTACTGGTTGCTAAGGAAGCATCAATGAATACAGCTTGAAGAAACGAACAGCGATCGCATTTTGAATAGCTAAAATTTCAACGGAGATTAGAGATCTTTGGTGATTCACACTCGTGATTCTGTTTTATCGAAGGAAAACCTTCAAGAACTCGTAAGGAGCGAACGGTTAGTCCTACAGAGCTCTGGGTGGTCTCAAAATTTTTTAAAAATTCTATACTATTTTAAATTGTTGAAAAAACAATACCTTTATTTCGAGAGTTTTCGAGGCTAGGGCACTCTTGAAAATTTCAACCCTTAATTTTCACCCCTTAGAAATGACCTACATCAACCAAAACCTTCGTGGCACAACTAGACCCCAAATGGAGCCCATATACCAAATTTGAACCAAATCGGTCCAGTGTTGCTAAGAAAAGTGCCGCGTATGGCGGACGGACGGAAAATTTTTTTATTCAATTTTCGGATTCTACGTACCTTGAAACGTAAAATAACAAATTTTGAGGGGGGTTAAAAATTTTTTTTTCTCGTTCGATTCCAAAGGTTCATTATTGAAAATAATAAACCAAAATGCAAATAAAAATTCAACATGAGAAGGTTGTTTACTTACCTACTCTTACTCCTGTTTTGTATTGCACTTTCGATGCATGTTATAATACTAACCAGGTCATTTGAGTATGTACCCATACTCATATCACAAACCCACATCAAGATCCAGACAATTCTACATGCAACATACGATACTTGCAATATAAAATTAATTGGATATTATCTAATCAAAGATAGATTAGGTATAATTAGATAAATAACTATTATATTACTATCTAATCAAAATATGGTGAGTTGGAATCCCAACATTTAATACGGGGATTCACACATATTGCCACTCTGCCATCCTCTCCCCCCCCCCGCCCACCCACTCTGCGGCTCCCCCCCCCCTACCCTCGTGTACATCGCCGATCATCTGGGAAACCCGGGTTCAATACCAGGCCGTGACCTCAAAAAAAGGCTGTTCAGCTAGTTTAATACATAATACCCCAACCATACTTGTATGTCGCTGATAGGGAAGAGTTAGAGGAGTCGGATGGGGGGGGGGGAGGTCATACGATCAGCCTGCTATCTTGCGGGATAAAATCCCAACCTGTGTGAAGTGGTAGAATATTCCCCCCACCTTATGACTCTGTGTAATATCCCTCATTTCTCTTCCCCGCTGTTCTTTTCACTTATCGATTCCTTGAAGCACTAAGGCGCTATTTCCAAAACAGGGTTTTGAGAAAAACGCAAAAGTGGTTTTCACCAGTGCACAATTCCTAAAATAGTGGCTTATTACACTAAACTCTTTTATCTCTTTTCAAGAAATTCTCAAACTATAATCTTCAAGGTCAATGATAGGTTTTTTGCTTCCGAGTCTACCAAAGTAGCGGAAGCTTTGTTTTCACTTTCCAAGATTGAAAAAAAAGGTCTCCAAAATCGAAATTTCCACTCGCGTTTTATGTTTCAGACCTTTCTGAACAATGAGGAATTTCACCGAATTCTGTTTGCATTTTTCCTGAATAGTTAATGGTGTGGGATAGATGAAAATCGGGCTGATTTCGGAAAATAAGTCTCCTGTTATTTTTGGGAGACAATCAAAATTTATGATTTCAAAACTAACCGGGAAAACGGACGTGAAGCGGGAACGCTCGCTGATTGGGCTGCTCGGATCGCCGTTTCCTCCCAGTGTTGCCCATTGGGACGACGAAATCGTGTCATCTAAGAGGAAAGTTATCAAACAAAAACAGGGGAAACATAATTTTCCCCATGTTGCTTTTTCTATTTTTTTCTTCAGTTTTTCGATTTCGAACTTTACTGTTTCGTGAAATTTTGCATCTGGGGACTATAGATTTCTCGATCTCAGCGCTTCAAGTGGCCATAAATGAACTATTCCAGGATGACGTCATCCTCCCGGTTTTTTTAAACATTCATATTTTCTACACTGTTTTGTTTATTCGTAAATTAGGAAGTTCGGGCTGAGAGTTTGCCTTAGGAGGTTTTTGGAGGTGCTGCATCCGATTTTGGGGTCAAAAATAGGAAATTCCGACATGGTGAAATTCCTCATTTTGGTTCTGAGTCTGTCTATCATGAAATCCTTGCCACAGCCATAACTTCTACATTTCTCATCCGATTTCGACGAAATTTCTCAGGATTGTCCAGATTTGCGTGTAGATGGTCCGCTATGAGGGTAGTGGAAGGTACTTAGAGATCGGTGTTTTGAGATTAACTACTATGCATCGGATCATCTATACAATCGGGTTATGGTTACGAGGAAGCTATGTGCCACACCCACTTGGCAAAAGTTTTTTAATTTGAGTTTTTCTGAAATTCAAAAAAATTTAAAATGTGGAAGATGGATGGAAATAGTGCGTTTGTCCTTAAAGGTAGCGATATATTGTCTACGATTTGTTTTGCCTGCAATTAGCTAGTATTGTATAAATCAATAATGATACTTGATAGAGTGATTTCAATACAATATTCTTCTGATGCAGATTGGAAGTCGCTGATTTACGGGAAGTATCCATCCTGAGGAACCTGACAGACGAAGAGAGGTCCGCCATCAAGTATGTTCATGTTTACGGGAGCAACAGGAGTCCGTTTGATGGTCCCAGCGCACTCTATATCACGACAAAAGATGAGGTGGGTACAACAAATGTCGACTAACAGCGTCTGCCAAGTTGGGCGTATTAATTCAGTCCTAATGGTTGAGTATATTGGGTTTGTTCTTACAGCGACCGTAGTTGGAAGGAAAGCAACGTGCGCATGCCCAGTAGTTACTGTTCCTACAGGACGAACATTCCGATGGATGAAACCAACCGCTGTTCCAACAGGATAATCAACTGCCGTTGAACTGCAGTCTGTAGGAAGTTGACGGCTTCAACGGGTCCCGTCGAAAAATAAACCTTTCCCATTTGAAAACTCTTTCATAACCTCATTCTAAAATTGAATTCGTGGGGTTCACTTTCGCATCTCCTCCAAACCAATCGGGTATCGAGTTTAGTTTTTGGTTTATTATTCAATTAAATGGTTATTTTCAATAATGAACCTCTGGAATCAACCAAGAAAAAAATTTTACCCCCCCTCAAAATTTGTTGGTTTAATCAAAAACGCTGCAAATCATTGCCCAAAGGTTTATTATTTTCTGTATAGATCACCCTTCTGTATAGATCACTGGTTCTCCATCAATAGCACCTACCACCATCTGTATTCTCCCTTGACCTTCCCTCTCAAATTTCAGCTTCCTGCGTTCAATAGGATTGGAAATGGCTTCGGAGCTCACTCAGCTGATCAGTGATCTGAAGAGCGAAGAAGATCTTCTCGAATGCTGGAGACGCCTGGAAGAGCACTGATCAGCTGAGTGAGCTCCGAAGCCATTTTTAATCTTATTGAACGCAGGGAGCTGAAACTTGAGAGGGAAGGTCAAGGGAGAATACAGATGGTGGTAGGTGCTATTGATGGAGAACCAGTGATCTATACAGAAGGGTGATCTATACAGAAAATAATAAACCTTTGAGCAATGATTTGCAGCGTTTTTTACCTACCAACTTTTTTTTACCTACCAACTATTGGTAGGTACTACCTACTACACCATACTGCTTCACACCTTCACAATCAAGTTTATTAGAAAGAACTAAACGCTTCACACTCGATTCGAAAAATAGAAAGCTTCAAAAAACTATATACAAATCGAAGAAATGAACAGCGATCGCATTTTAGTCAGATAAAATTTCAACGGAGATTAGACCTCTTTTGCGATTCACACTCATGATTCAGTTTTATCGAAGGAAAACCTTCAAGTACTCGTAGGGACCGAACGGTTTGTCCTACAGAGCTCCGGGTGGTCTCAAAATTTTTAAAAAATTCAATACTATTTAAAATTGGTGAAAAAACGATACCTTTATTTCGAGAGTTTTCGAGCTAGGGCACTTGAAAATTTCAACCCTTAATTTTCACCCCTTAGAAGTGACCTACATCAACCAAAAGCTTCGCGGCACAACTAGACCCCAAATGTAGCCCATATACCAAATTTGAACCAAATCGGTCCAGTGTTGCTGAGAAAAGTGCCGCGTACGGCTGACGGACGGAAATTTTTTTATTCGATTTTCGGATTCTATGTACCTTGAAACGTAAAACATCAAATTTTGAGGGGGGTTACATTTTTTTTCTTGCTCGATTCCAAAGGCTTATTATTGAAGATAATAAACCAAAATCGAATAAAAAATTTTCCGTCCGTCCTCCGTACACTGCACTTTCCCCAGTTAACATTGACTGATTTTGATGAAATTTGGTATGTAGGCTCCATTTGGGGTCTAGTTGTGCCCCAAAACTTTTGGTTCATGTAAGTCACTTCTAAAGCAGTGTTTTCCTGCCGACGGCTTATATTCCGTCGCGTCGAACGGAGTACGCTGGCGGGGTCACGTCGACCAGTCCTTCAATGGGAAAAGAAGGCAATTGTTTTCCTGTCGAGCGGAGTACGTCTTCTGCTGGCGTGTTCCTTCGATGTAAGACACTCGAGTGCTTCAGGAGGTGTCATGATGCTCGACGCTGACGGGATACGCATGCGCATCTGACACTTCCTATTTATTTACTGTCAAAAAGTTTGAGTTCATTCGCAAAAAGATTTTAAGAATTTAATTTGAAAAAGGTTTGAATATGTGTAAAAAAAATTAATTTACTTATAAAAGTTGAATTTTATTTTCAAAAAGATTAATTTTAATTGTAAAAAGATTAACTCTATTTGGAAATACTATATAATATATAGAACTAGTACTATATATATATATACTATATAATATACAGGGTGTTTCACGAAAAGGTTACACCCCCCTTCATTTCCGCAAAATACAGCGTAAAAAATTCCGACCAACGCAATTCATCATGATTTTTTGTGAAGATCTCAGGAAAAATACTTTTGCGCAAAAAAGTTGCGCCAATTGTGCGCATTTGACTCTAACTTCATTTTTTCAAGTGGAACCCCACCTTTTTTATTACAGATTCGGATTCTACTTCAAAATTCATGAAAAATTCATACCAGAATCGATGTTTTATTGCGCGCAACCTGGCTTTTTGAACTCCACAATGAGGAATTTCACAATGTCGGAATTTCCTATTTTTGACCCCAAAATCGGATTCAGCACCTCGAAAAACCTCCTAAGGCAAACTTTCAGCCCGAACTTCCTAATTTACGAATAAACAAAACAGTGTAGAAAATGCGAATGTTTAAAAAAACCGGGAAAATGACGTCATCCTGGAATAGTTCATTTATGGCCGCTTGAAGCGCTGAGATCGAGAAATCTAAAGTTCCCAGATGCAACATTTCACAAAACAGTAAAGTTCGAAATCGAAAAACTGAAGAAAAAAGAATAGAAAAAGCAAGATGGGGAAAATTAGGTGTCCCCTGTTTTTGTTAGATAACTTCTTTCTTAGATGACACGAATTCGTCGTCCCAATGGGCAACACTGAGAGGAGATGGCGATCCGAACAGCCCAATCAGCGAGCGTTCCCGCTTTCCGTCCGTTTTCCCGGTTAGTTTTGAAATCAAAAATTTTGATTGTCTCCCAAAAATAACAGGAGACTTATTTTCCGAAATCAGCCCGATTTTCATCTATCCCACACCATTAACTATTCAGGAAAAATGCAAACAGAATTCGGTGAAACTCCTCATTGCTCAAAAATTAGGTTTTGGAAAACCCTAAGTGTGGCACATGTTTTTTCATCTTTTTTGACTCTGAATCACAGGGTGTCATCCGTTTTGAGAAAGACCAAGATTTCAAGAGGAAAAATTAACATTTCTTTCACGAAAACATCAGTTTTGTGGTCGAACTCGTGTTTATTTTTATTTTCTCACCTCCTTTTGAACCACGGGCTTGGGGCCGTCTACGGTGGAGCTAAAAATAAAAACTGGCATTGCGATCATGGTTGAACTGAATAAAATTGCCTAAAAACTCATAACGAATCTAAAAGAGCGATTTTTTCACTAATAACAACCGACTTTTTGGCCGCCGTTTAGAAAACTTCCAGTCAAATTGAAAAACGGATGACACCATGTGATTTAGCGTTAAAAAATGATGAAAAAACATGTGCCACACTCAGGGTTCTCCAAAACCTAATTTTTGTGCAATGTGGAGTTGCGCAACATAGAGCGCTCAAAAAGCCAGGTTTGCCCGCAATAAAACAAATCGATTCGGGTATGAATTTTTCATGAATTTTGACGTAGAATCCGAATCTGTAATAAAAAAGGGGGGGTTCCATTTGAAAAAATGAAGTTAATGTCAATTGCGCACGATTGCGCGCAACTTTTTTGCGCAAAAGTATTTTTCCTGAGATCCCCACAAAAAATCATGAACAATTGCGTTGGTCTGAATTTTTTACGCTGTATTTTGCGGAAATGAAGGGGGGTGTAACCTTTTCGTGAAACACCCTGTATAGTGTTTCCAAATAAAGTTAATCTTTTTACAAATAAAATTAATCTTTTTGAAAATAAAATTCAACTTTTTACAAGATTAAATATTGTTAAATTAAATTATATTAAATAATGATTAAATATATATTTTTTTTATAAGATTAATATATAAAGAAATTAATCTTTATATATTAATCTTTACAATATTTAATCTTTATAATATTATTATCTAGCACCCTTGCATATGTACCAACCAATGAACTTTATTACCACCAAATTATATTTTTTGATTTAATGAACATACCCCAGGGTGATAGGTTTTGCTACTCTACCGTAGGGGACTCAACTTTTCTCGTACCAGGGAAATCGAGAAGGAGAATTGAACATGCGTGAACCGACAATATTCTTTGAATCTAACTCCATTGTCTAGTAGGTGTTGAGTGATGAGTGTTGTATGCTCATTCTTCTTCTCTTTCTAGGAACATTTGATCCGTAGGCTTCCGTCGGAGGAGTTCAGCAACAATTATTATTTCTTATCCATCATGAACACAATTTAATTGGTCTATGATGGCCAACAAACTCATTTTTTACCGCGGAAAGACATGGTTGACTTTTTGAATTCTAGACAGCTCAAGTGAAAATGGTTGTCCCGCCGCGTGATATTGGTAGTAACAAGCTCACAGGAAAACAGTAACACGCTGCGTGCAGGGGCGTCGGGTGAAAATATTCGTCAGGCAAACAGCTAGGCTGCAAATTATTACCCAAAGGTTCTTTTTTTCCCTATATATCAAGTGCCAGCAAAGAACTCAGCTTTGCCATTGTCACCACCTACCAACCATGTTTTATCTTCACAATCAAGTTTATTTGGAAAATCTACTCGCTTCACACTCCATTCGAAGAACTAAAGAATTCCTTCGTTTAGAAATTTTATTACTGGTTGCTAAGGAAGCAAAACCGAGTACAACCCAAAGAAACGATCGGTGATCTCATTTTGGTTAGCTAAAATTTGAAACATAATCAGGCCTCTTTTGCAATTCATAATCGTTTTTCTGATTTATCGTAAGTTCAACCCTGAAGTTCTCGTAGGGAACGAACAGTTTGTCCTCAAAAGCTCTGGGTGGTCTCGTTCGATTCTAAAAATTCAATGGTAGGTACCTATCTTTAATTTGTGAAAAAAACAATACCTTCATATCGAGAGTTTTCGAGATAGGGCGCCTCTGGAAGTTACATCCCTTCCATTTCACTGCTTAGAACTAACTGACATCAACCAAAAGCTTCGGGGCACAACTAGACCCCAAATGGAATCCCATATACCAAATTTCATCAAAATCAGTCCATAATAATTAAGAAAAGTTCCGCGGACGGACGGATTTTTTTATATTCGATTTTCAAAATCTACACGTACCTACCTACCTCAAACGTAAACCATCGGATTTTGAGGGTGCTCAAACTTTTTTTCTTGAAAATAATAAACCAAAAAAGAGACTCTGAATTTAGACCTAACAAGACGTGAAACCTTCATTCTACAATGTTATGCAATTATTTCCAAGTGTCTAGCAACTAGAAAAACGATTAGGTACAGAGAAATACAATAAAATCGGGAACGAGACACCAGTCAGCATCAAACAGCTGCTATTTGCGGCGGCGAAAGAACGAACTGCTTTCCTTCCTTGAGATAATGTGGTTGGATGGATATGTTATGACATAACATAACATAAAAGATGGATACTAATTAGCCCACGCATGGCAATACATTGTATTGCCATGTGTGGGCTAGTTAGTATCCATCTTTCAAGTTTCTCTGCATTCAAGGTCACGAAACAGTTTTCCGACTGTTTGCAACAGCTGATAGCGTGGTAGTGGGGGTATAGCAATACTTGACCCCGCGCTGACCCCCCGCCAATCGTCGCCTCTCACTCTAAACGGTCCCGAAAAATTCATTTTTTCGAACTGCTTGCCTTGCCTCTCAGAGTACCGGAGACAAGCCTTGCATCGACCGCGCTAGTTCGCGTATCATCCGTAATCCGTCGTAGTTACCGACATTTTCAACACTCTGGTGTGTTGCGGGCTAGTATCCAAGACAAAATACGTACTTTCTTATTCCATTCTCCTATTTAATCTAACTTCCTTGATAATAATGAAATAGTCCCTAAATATTATAAAAGTTTTCCAAATCGGCTATATATTAGGTACTTGCAAAAATGGAAATATAGGAGAATCTCAACAAAAATTAATTTTTTTTATTTGCATATTTGTAGTAAGGCAAACAGTGTTTGCTATGTTTGCCTGGAGGAGGCGCCACTGGCTGCGTGGTACGTCACTCTCCGCCCGACGGGATCCCGCCGGCGTACTCTGTTCGACGCGACGGAATACAACCCGTCGACAGGAAAACGCTCCTTAAGGGTTGAAATATAAGTGCTGAAATTTTCAAATTGCTTTTACTCAAAAAATTCCGAAATAAAGGTATTGTTTACTCATCAATTTAAAAAATAGAATTGAATTTTTACAATCTAATGAGACCACCCGAAGCTCTGTAGGACTAACAGTTCGCTCCCCATGAGAGCTTGATGAACTTACGATAAATCAGAAGCACGACTGTGAATCGCAAAAGAGGATTAATCTCCGTTCAAATTTCAGCTATCCAAAATGCGATCGTTGTTCTTTTCTTCGAGTGTTCCTCAGTTTTGCGTCCTTCGCAACCAGTAATCAAATTTCCTAATGATGGCACCCACAATTCTTCAATTATCTCACAATTCTTCAAAGTAAACTTGATTTTGAAGCGAAAAAATGGTTGGTTGGTAGTGACAGTGGCAAAGCTGTGTTCTTAGCAGCGAGTGATCCATACAGAAAAATAATAAACCTTTGTGAAAACAAAGAAAAGTGTTCAGAAGAAGAAAAGAAGTGTTCAGAAGAAGAAGTGAAGAAGTGTCCTGAGAAGTGTTCAGCGTTTTTCTCTTACATAATATTTATATTGTTGGAGTACTGTAGTATGAAGCCTACCTAATTTAGTTTCATCTCTTGTTTTGTTGCAGGTATTTCTATTTGGATTTGACAGTCTGGTTGGGAAAAGATGTATAGAGGAGATGCCCGATGGACAAAGAGGCTTTCTAGAGAAGAGCAGGAAGGTGGAAGAACTATCAGGCAAGTCAGTGCGACGGATTGTGGTAGGGGAAGAGTTTGGCGCTGCTCTCACTAAAGACAACGATCTGTATCTGTGGGGACGTGACTTGGGAAGAAGTGTGCTACTACCTGAAGAAGTGAAAAGGCTTGCTGTAAAATGTCACAAACCTGGAGTTGAATGTCCACAATGTTCCAAAAGACTTGCACAATCCTCAGGGATTTCTCATTGCAATCGGGATGGATATTATGCCTCTGCCACCCTTTTCCCTCCTCCCTTGAGCTGGCAAGGTCCGTCATTCTTTGCCCTAGGTTGCAAGGGAAGCTCAACCCCGGCACTTCAACTCCCACAAATGTACTGTCAGAAATGCCAATCATTCAGATATTATTCATTCGTCAAAACGAGGCCGATTGATAAAGAGTCATTCGACTTCCACCTTCTGAGGTGTGCTCATTGCAGTTCATTCATTGACAGCGTCCGTATACCACCGCACAACAACCGCGTTCCTCACAAGATTACATTTACGTCGCCCATCTCCATCGTCGACATCGTTGCAGGGAGGAACTTTCTGCTCATCCAAACATCGTCAGAGTTGATCATTTGGGGTGAACTGAAAACTGAAAATAGCTACTCATCAATAATAACTCAAAACTACAATGGTACCTTAACAAAACAAGACAACGTTGCTGTAGCCAAAGTAGCATGTGGGTCAAATCACATAGCAGCAATAACAACCCAGGGAGATCTCTACATTTCTGGAGACAAAGTTGATTGCGGCGCAACCTTGAGTAAAGTGCCTCTGAAGGTACCTGCTGTAGACGTAGCATGTGGGTCGACATCTACTGTCTGTCTTCTGAAGAATGACACATGTTTCATTCGTGGTGAAATTATCAGGATGGTGACTGGATGGACATTTTCCATGAATGTATTTCACTCCACATACCGCTGCGTTCCAGCTGTTATGTTCCAAAACTATCAAAAAGTGATGGAGTCTTCTCTGATACAACTTAGTCAATCCGAGAATAAACAATCGGCTGAACTGACTGGCGACCCCACTGATGTTTTCATTCATCTCTACGGTGCAACTTTGACGTCATCCGATGGTAAGCCGATCAAAAAAGCATTTTGTGTTCGTGAGGAGTTGGAACCAACTACTGTGGAAACCATTGTGGACCAGAACTCGAGCAATGCAGAATACTTGAAAAATGGACCGAAGCTAGAACTCCTTGAGAAAAATACTGAGGAGAAATATTCATCTGGATTCCCTGCACATCAAATCTCGAATTTCGATTTATTTGGTCAACAACACCTTAGTGATCTCACGCTGAAATTAGCTGACGGCAACATGCCAGTGCACCGCAGCGTTCTCCACTCGTCCTCTTCTTACTTCAAGCAGCTTTTCTCAGAATCAACGTCTTCGGATGTTTTGGACATGTCATCCTACAACCCCTCAGCCTACCGTGTCTTCCTCCAATACTTGTACAGGGTCCCCGTGAGTGAGATCAAGTGCGAGGATTTGGTAGACATCTACGTTCTTGCTACGAGCTATAAAGAGGACTGGGTATCTTCCGATGTCTTCTCCAAACTCAAATCCTCCATCAGCTCCGACAACGTGCTGCTCCTCCTCGACAAAGCCAAAGCTATTAAGTCCACTGAACTCGAGCAAGAGTGCCATAAATTCATAAGTGCTCCTGAGTTCAAGAAGTCCTTGCTCGAGTCAGCATCTGAAAACATGGATGTACTTACAGATATCCTCCGGTCATTATCCACGTCCAGAAGCGAATAAATCGTGCACCTCCTTGATGAGACACTCAATTATGTTGTAATTTCCATTTGTTGGACTTCCATGTTTATACTACGACTACCATAATAATATAAATGGATCATTTCATTCTAATCTGAATTCGCATGTGCATCTTAATCTCACCCTTAGCCTAGTTAGAAAGAAAATTTAGTCCTAAGCACTAAATTTCAGGTACTTGCATATATTTCTTTGGATTTAAAAAAATTTATTTCATTATTTGGGCTGCAAATCATTGCCCAAAGGTTTATTATTTTCTGTATAGATCACCTTTCTGTATCATACAGATCTATAATAGATCACTGGTTCTCCATCAATAGCACCTACCACCATCTGTTAGAATAACTAGCAGAGTTTCACGGGAAGACAAATCACGACGGCGTTAATGGCTTTAGATATTTTATATTCGAATTAAGAACGAGCACGACACATCACAGTTACATTTTTAGAAGGAAGAGAAAAAAAGGCAAACGCCGCTGACGGCGGGAGGACAGAAAACAGGTCTACCAACACAACAAAAAACTTTAGCCACCATAGAGTTCACAACTACCAACACTCCTCCTTGAACTGCTGTGGGACAATAGGAATGCAACAACAACCATTTATCAGTACTATCAGTCTTATAAATTCATTTCAATGTTTACTTTTTTATGAGTTAAAGTCAAAATTACAGAATCTAAATAGAAACATCAGCATAGGAACATTTTTATTACCGGAAGGCATAAAGTAACATTATATAACTATATAATTACAATTAATATCACAAAAGTTTAATTTAAACCAAGACCTTTCCTACAAGCTTCAAATTTGCTCTTTACAAGACCCTTGGTAAACATATCCGCCCACATTTCAGTTGTGGGCTTAAATTTAAGCTTAATGGTATTATCCTTTACTTTCTCTCGGATATAATGATACCGGACCGAAATATGTTTGGTCCGCCTATGCTGCGACTCACCCTCGGCGATTTTGATCGCACTTTGACTATCTGAAAACAAAACTACTGGTTCACTAGGGAATCCCCAATTATTCGATCCAGACATGACTTCAACCATGAATGATCTTAACACGTTCACTGCGGGTCTGATTTTGTAAACCTTCCCACCAAGCGGAAAACTTTTTTTTCGCCTATCGCCTCAGAATGCTTCAAATATATGTGATATGGCACTAAAAAGTTGTTATTGCTCTGATTTCTTAGAAATTTGCTAATGACGCACCATATGCGTCATCCGCCTGGCAGGTGTGATCAGTGGGTTTCCAAGCTGTTTAGTCACTCATTGCCACTTATTGCAATGAATGACTGAACAAAGCTCAATCATATAACACGGAAGATTATATAATTATACTTTATATTTTCAACCCAAACATTCACAAAAAAGAGCAGTCAAAAATGGAACAGCTGGGAAAACAGAGAAATTTGCATACAAGAATAAAAAATTGAACAATTGAACAAAATTTGCATACAAAATAAAAACTTGAACAGTCGAACAAAATAATAATGAGATCAATTCGCCTAATATTTTATAGGTATTTGCTACCTACCTGAAAAATATAAAAGCTGTGAAAAAAATTAACTAACTAAATTGACTAAAAAATTGACTAACCTTGGAACTTTGGAGGATGATGGCCCATCAGTCATCTAGAAATGAATTAGGTAGGCACCAAACGTTACTAAAAATTCAGTAAAAACACTTCACTATAATAACAGATCAAAACCGCGATGAAAGTTAGTTTATTCGTTGAAAATAGTCGAAATGAAACAAGAAATCAAATAAGATAACAACGGGAAGCTGGGCACCTACCGAGTGCACACTGACGGACTACAAAAATCGAGGAATATGAACTTCCTACACATCGAATCATGCTTTTTGAAGTATATATTACAACTTACCTTTATTATTTCACGTTTCCACGCCAAAAATCCACGAAAAACTCACAAAATAAGGTAATAAATTGAGGAAAAACCAAGATCACTTGCAAACGAACCTGCTGTGACTGTAGATGATAAAACAATGTGAAAGCCTCGTTCTTATCACAAACGACGCTTTGTGTGGGTAGTCTGGACCCATTTCTTGCAAGTAAACAAGCTTCGGAATACTTTCCTGCCAGGCGGATTTTAAGAAAACATTCTGAAAACGAAGGGGCTCATGACGCAACGTATGCGTCTCCCGCCTGGTGGCCCCGACTCGCATGACGCAACGTATGCGTCTTCCGCACGGGACGTGTTAAAAAAAGTTGCTTCCTTTGATGCTTCGCTCATACTAATATATTCTGATTCTGCGGAGGAAAGAGCAACACACTGTTGCTTTCGGCTAGCCCATGAGACTACTCCACCAAACAGGCTAAACACTATTCCACTATAGGACCTCCTATCACTATCATTTGCCCAATCGGCGTCGCAGTAACCAGTGAGAAACTGGTCTGAATTACCATATGTGATGCCTAGGGATTTAGTTCCCAACAAATATCGGATAACACGCTTAGCTGCCACCCATTGACTCTTAGTATGCTTGTTATTAAATTGGCTTAAAAAGTTGACTGCGTAAGTGAGATTGGGGCGTGAAATTGTACTCAAAAACATCAAAGACCCTATTAGCTCTTGATAAGGACAATCAAACTCAGCCTCCGAATTCTCAAAAAGCCCTTTAACATTTTCATTTGGAATACTAACTGGATGCGCATCTGTCATCCCAAATTTAGCTATCACTTCTTCAGCATAATTAAGCTGCGAAATACGCAATAAACGATTTGGTCGATCTCTATCAATTTTCATACCTAAAAATTCCTTAACTGGTCCTAGGTCTTTAATTTTTATCTGCCTTGCTAAAAAATTTTTCAGAAAAGTTGCATCATTAGGATCCTCATACAATAAAAGAAAATCGTCCACGTAGAGACCTACTATTATTTTCTTCCCTTTCTTACTCAATTTAGTGAAAACGCAAGGCTCATGATTACAAGGCTTGAACCCCAAATCTATCAATATTTTCTTGGTCGTCTCAAACCATGCCCTGGATGATTGTTTTAAGCCATAAATTGCTTTTCTGAGTAAACAAACTTTCCCTTCATTTCCGTTTTTGACAAATTTTGATGGCTGTTCCATAAAAATCTCTTCAGTGAGATCTGAATTTAAAAACGCTGAAACTGCGTCGACATGATCTATTTCTAAATCCAACCGAGCCCCTATTGCCAGTAATAGCCTTGGAGAACTGTACCTAATAACAGGAGAAAAGGTTTTATCGTAATCTAGACCAAATTTCTGGCTGCACCCTTTAGCTACCAGCCGGGCCTTAAATCTTGTGGCACCAGACTCGTCTCTCTTGGTTTTTAAAACCCACTTGCATTTGACAATATTTTTCCCTTTAGGTCTGTCTACTAATTCCCAGGTTTCATTTTTAATTAAACTATTATATTCCTTTTCCATCGCTTCAAACCAATTATTTTTATCTTCGGAATTCAAAGCCTGATCAACACTGAGATCATTATCGGAATGCATCATTGAATAATTAAGCAAAAAATCCTGACTATTATACTTTGAATTAGGAACTCTTTTTCTTAGGGGGTACCTTGAATTTGAGGATGAGTTCTCGTCGTCCTCAAGGCTGGTTTCAGTCGTTGTACTTGGTGCACGGAGCTTTTTGGTCTCCTCATCAAAGACCATATCCAAGGAGCTGGCATCATCACCATCTGGGTCGTTGGCCTGGTCCAGATCCTCTTCAGACACATCTAGGTCGGGAACACTCTCAAAGCTGTCACCAGTCGACGACTCCTCATCATCAGTGGTCGAGACATCCTCATGCGAAACTTGCTCTTCCAGTGCCCTTCTTTCTTCATCAGAGCCACCAATCATCGGGAAAAGCATTGTATAGCTCGAGGGAGTTTTTGCTTCCTCCTCCTGAATCTCCGGCCTTCCCATAGTTTCATTTTCGAGAAAAATTACGTCTCGAGATATCACTAGGCGGTGACGATCGTCTAGGAGTCGGTATCCTTTAGAAGTCTCACTATAACCAACAAACGTGAGTTTCTTGCTTCTAGGGTCGAGCTTTCTTCTCTTAGACTTGGATATCTGAACGTATGCCGGGCAGCCAAAGACTCGAAGATGTCGGAGGTCCACCTTTTTCCCTGTCCAACATTCCTCGGGGGTGCCATTGACGAGCTTCTTTGTTGGCGATCTGTTTATGACGTATACGGCTGTGTTGACAGCTTCAGCCCACATCCTTTTTGGAACCTGAGCGTCAATCATCATTGAACGAGCTCTCTCAAGGATCGAACGCATATAACGCTCAGCTGTCCCATTCTGAGCTGGCGAGTAAGGGCACATCACCTGATGGACAATCCCTTTGGATTTGAAGAACTTTTTCAGTGAGCCTCCCATGTACTCCCCGCCTCCATCAGTTCTGATCACCTTGACATGACGCTCGGCCTGGTTCTCCACCATGGCCACAAACTCTCTCAGTGTTTCTGCAGCCTCATCTTTCTTTTGTAGAAAATAGCAGAACACTTTTCGACTGTAGTCATCTATAAATGTCATGATATAACGAGCGCCACTCCAAGAAGGCACCTCAAACGGCCCACACAGGTCAGAGTGAACCAAATCAAGCTTGTTTTTGGCAATTTTAGACTTGCTAGGCAAAAATGGCTTCCTAGCATGCTTAGCTTGAATGCAGGGCTCAAAAGTTTGACTACCTGATCTGGTTTAAAATTGACTCCAGTGGCTAGTCCATTTTTCAGCAAAGACATACTGTGGTGATTTAAGTGGGATAACCTATTAGAGTACAATTCAAATCAGTGAGAGATCCCGCCTTTGTAGGGGCATGCTTCAGGCCCTTTTGATCCTCAGTACATCAAGCTTCCTTTTGTTCTGTGGAGTCCAGCTCCATGTTATTTTAATTTGCGTGGTTCACGCTTTTTGTCTTATGTAGTTGTCCGTTCGTATTCCGTTGTTCCGTCTGTTCTCTTCTAAAACTAAAGTCATTAAAACTTTATTACCAACTTGGTACCTTTTTATTTCACGTTCTCCTCTAGGTTATGGGCTGTCGTGGTGTTTTAAATTGCAAGTGGTAACGTTTTTGGTTGACTTGGTAGTTTGTGAGAGTGAATATGGCAAGTGGTACGGCAACGGTGTTGAACATTTTGAAGCCCTTTGATGGACGAAATTTCGGGAATTGGCTGTTCCGTTTGGAACTAATACTTGAAGCAAACAAGTGTAGAGACATTCTCGACAATGATGTACGGGAAAATGATCCTGAGAAAGCAGTATTCTTGGAAAAGGATGTGAAGGCGCGGAACATCGTCGTTCAGCACTTAACGGATGCTGTGTTGTCGACAATCAAGGGACAACGAACTGCGAGGGGTATGATCTCAACGCTGAAAAATACCTATTGTAAGTCAGGTATTGCCGAACAGGTAAGATTAAAAAAGGAACTTAGTACGATTGAATATAAAAGAGACATTCCTTTACTCGAATTTTTCACGAAATTTGAAGGACTAGTCAGTGATTTTAGGTCTGCTGGAGGTAGTATGGATGACAAGGAGCTAATCACTGCCTTGCTATCGTCTATGCCATCGTGCTACCAAGCTGTAACTCGTACTGTTTCAATACTTTTTCATGCAGATCCTACGGAAGTGTCGTTTGATTTTTTGAAGAACCAGCTTTTGTCTGAGGACGCGCGTCTATCGTCAGAAGTCAAAAATGACGGTACTATCGGTTCTAGTTTTTATGGGAGTAAAAAATCAAGGTCGCAGGGTAACAAGTTTTCAAAGTTGAAATGTTACAGGTGTAATCAAGTTGGTCACATTAAAATGAACTGTCCCAAAAAGGCGCAGCAGCATTCAAGTAACATAGCTGAAAGTGATAGGAAACCTGATAGTGATAGTAAATCTGATAGTGTCCCATTGTCATTTTTGACAACCACTAGTCCAGAAGCGCACATAGGTAGTCACCTAGATGGTTAAATCTCCATGGTTGTTGACTCAGGTTCCACCCATCATCTTGTGGATACAGAAACTGGAAAATATCTCCGGGATACGGATTCTGTGCGTTTTGAGATCAACGTCGCCAAGAAGGGAGAGTCTATTGTCGCGCAACGCTGTGGAAATTTGCACGTTTTTCTACCTGATGGTCGTCCTCTGATCATTGAAAACGTGGTAGAATGCTCTGGTCTACGCAAAAATCTACTTTCTGTCAGGTGCTTGGAACAGAAGGGGCTTACTGTTTGTTTCCAGAAAAACAGTGTTTTGATTAAGGACAAATCTGGTGGTACTGTTCTTGAAGGTGGAAATTTTTGTAACCTGTACGTTGTGAATTTCAGTTTGAATGCTGGATCTTCCTTCATCACCAGTGATGACATTTTGTGGCATCGTCGCATGGGGCATTCCTCAGCCTATCCTACCCAGAGACCGTGCACTGTCTGTCTTCAGGGCAAACAGACTAGAAGTCAGTTCCATGATACTCCTGAAGAACGAAAAGCAAGGAGGGTACTAGAAGTAGTGTCTACGGATGTCTGTGGTCCCATGGAAACGCCGACACATGACGGAAAACGGTATTTTGTCACGTTTTTAGACCATTGGTCTCATTTTACGTCAGTTTATTTGCTACAATCAAAAGATGAAGTTTATGAAAAGTTCAGAGAGTTTCATGCTTCAGTAACTTCGAAATTCGATCAGAAAATTGAGCGACTTCGCTCAGATTGTGGAGGTGAGTATACCTCACATAGGTTTAAGAAATTTTGTTCTGAAAATGGTATTTCTATTCAGTATACAGTCCCAAGAAACCCCGAACAGAATGGATGTGCAGAGCGCCTGAATTGCACTCTAGTGGAGACTGTGCGTTGTCTCCTCTTTGATTCCCACGCACCTAAAAGTCTTTGGGGTGAGGCACTATTGACTTCTGTTTATCTTGTCAATAGGCGCCCTACATCTGTGTTACCAGATGGTGTGACTCCGGCTGAGAGGTGGTTTGGATTCAAACCAGATTTATCAAAAATTAAACTTTTTGGATGTGTAGCCCATATGCATGTGGACAAAGAGCTACGTACAAAACTTGATCAACTTAGTGAGCAACTCGCTCTAGTTGGTTATGGTCCGAATGGGTATCGTCTTTGGCAACCACAGAAGAGACAGGTAATTTTTGGAAAGCACATCAGGTTTGATGAATCCAGGACTTTCTTTGGAGGTGATTCCACTCCTCTCTTGCCACCATTGGTTGTTGAGCCCTCTCCTGCTCAGTCTCCTACTGTGGATGAGCGCCTCACTGAGGATGATGAAACTCCATGTATTGTAGTTCAGGATGTGTTTGAGCCACAGCCTTCTGAGGCTCCTGTACAGGTGGCTAGTAATAGGTTGCGCCGATCCTCACGTGAAAGAAGAGTTCCATCTTGGCTAAGTGGTTTTTCAATGTATGCTTTGTCGGCTGATACAATGTTGCATGATGGTCCAAGCAGCTTCGAAGAAGCTATTGATTCTGGCTGGGAACCAAGTATCAAAGAAGAACTTGCTTCAATGGAGAAAAATCACACATGGGATCTGGTAGAACCTCCGAAAAACATTAAAATTATTGATTCCCGTTGGGTTTTTCGAGAGAAAATGGTTGGTGGAGAAGTTGTGCGCAAGTCTCGTCTTGTGGCTCGTGGATTTCTTCAGGGGGAGAAATGCGAAGAAGAAATCTACTCACCTGTAGCTCGAATGGTCACAGTGCGCACCCTACTCTCGCTTGTAGTCCAACATGATCTCAATCTTTGTCAACTGGATGTCAAATCTGCGTTTTTGAACGGTAAACTTGTGACCCCAGTGTTCATGTATCCCCCAAAGGGTTTGAAATGTGAAAGTGGATTAATTTGTAAACTAAACAAAGCATTGTATGGTTTAAAGGAAGCGCCAAAATGTTGGTATGATAAATTGAATACGTTTTTGATTAGTCTAGGATTTACTAGGTCTAAAGCTGATCCATGTATGTATTTTTGTGGAATGATTTTTATTATTGTTTATGTTGATGATTTTATTTTAATGTCTCGCTCAAAAACTGATTTATTGAGAATTAAGAAAGCGCTTATGAATGAGTTTGAAATGAGAGAGCTCACGAGTGATACTAATGGACAGATGCAGTTTCTGGGAATTTCGATTCATCGCACAAAGGATGGTTTGAGTCTGAATCAGTCAGGTCTTGTGGTCAAACTTCTTGATAAGTTTGGTATGTCTGATTCCAAACCTGTTGGTGTGCCTATCCAGCCTAAACTTGCATTGACCAAAGGAGATGTGGAAGATGGGAAGTATCCTTACGAGGAACTTGTTGGTGGATTAATGTACTTGATGCTGGGAACTCGACCCGACTTGAGTTTTGCGATTTCTTACTTCAGTTCTTTCCAGAATGCCTACGATGAACATCACTGGACATTCCTAAAACAAGTTCTAAGGTATCTGCGCGGCACGAAGAATATGAGTCTCATTTTTAGAAAGCACGATGAGGAACCTCTTGTTGGCTATGCAGATGCGGACTTCGCTAATGATGTGGAAGATCGGAGAAGCATAACAGGGTATCTCTTCAAGGTCTTCGGTAATACGGTGATTTGGCGAACACAGAAGCAGCCTCTTGTCACTTTGTCGAGCTCATCAGCTGAATTCGTTGCATTGGCTACAGCTGCAACTGAGTGCATATTCTTGACTAGACTGCTGAAAGAGATCCTGGTGAGAAACTTTGAACCGGTGGTAATCTATGAAGATAACCTTTCAACAATCAGCATGGCAACGACTTTGGAAACAAAGAAGTCGAAGCACATTGATGTGAGATTCCATTTTCTCAAGGAGTTGGTGTCAGATGGAAAGATTGAACTCAGACACATTTCTTCGGAGCAGCAAGTCGCAGATTTATTTACTAAAGGACTAATGCGTGTACGGTTTGAGAGGTTGCGTGATATGCTAGGATTGATGAAGTGATGTATTATTATTTTTGACATGTATCTGTGAATTGAGGGGGAGTATTAGAGTACAATTCAAATCAGTGAGAGATCCCGCCTTTGTAGGGGCATGCTTCAGGCCCTTTTGATCCTCAGTACATCAAGCTTCCTTTTGTTCTGTGGAGTCCAGCTCCATGTTATTTTAATTTGCGTGGTTCACGCTTTTTGTCTTATGTAGTTGTCCGTTCGTATTCCGTTGTTCTGTCTGTTCTCTTCTAAAACTAAAGTCATTAAAACTTTATTACCAACTTGGTACCTTTTTATTTCACGTTCTCCTCTATAACCTTTTATGCCAAAGTGTCTGAGAGGCTTCAGGAGCTAGGGTACTATCATGAACTTCGGTCAAATTTACTAGTTGACCCTTAACTTTCAATTTATAAACCCCATCTTCACTAGGGACTGAAAGAATAGGTTTACCCCTCATTCCTGCGTCATCCAAATCATAAATACTACAGCCAGTTTTATCAAAACAAACTCGGTAGCCCTTCCGAATTAGGACATCGACAGACAACAAATTCGCTTTCAAATTAGGTACATACAGAACATCGTGAATAGTATTTTCAGTACCTGTAGATTCGAAGACCACATTGACATCTCCTGCACCCTCACTCTTCAGCTTCTGGTTGTTTCCTAGTGTCACCTCTTGATTATACTTCGTATTAGTGAAGTTGGAAAGCCAGTCTTTACGACCTGTCATGTGTGT
Source organism: Apolygus lucorum (assembly GCA_009739505.2). Classification (NCBI taxonomy): domain Eukaryota; kingdom Metazoa; phylum Arthropoda; class Insecta; order Hemiptera; family Miridae; genus Apolygus; species Apolygus lucorum. Next base: position 14,259,334 of record CM019176.2, read on the forward strand.
ACTGGCAGCACTATCAACATACCACACTTCACTCGAAAAATGAGTACTGAAAGCAGCTAAAAGTCCTTTCTTGCTACCTTGAGACTTTCTCTTTGCAGACTGCTTCTCTTCAGATGTATTCATTCTTGTTTCTCCTTTCTCAGCACGCTTCTGAGGCTTATACTTCTTATTAAGCCAGCAATTTCGAGAATAATGTCCTTCTTTGTGGCATTTCCAGCACGTAGGGCGACTTGCTTCCTGTTCACCATCTTCGAAGGAGTAGAGTGCGACATCTCCAGAGTTACCTTTACCTTTAAAACGGGTATCTTGGAGGAGTTTGGTTATTACCAAATCGCTTTTAACCTCCTTTCCTGAGTGTTCAAGAGCCATGACCATCGCATCGTACTCAGGAGTAAGTCCTTGAAGCAAAATAGCGGCGAGAAAATCATCGTCGATCGGCTTGTCTGTGGCGTCCAACTGGGTAGAGAGCGACATAACCTCATTGACGTAAGATTCCATGGATGGAAAATTCCGAAGACGAACTGAACACAGTCTACGAAGTATTTTCAAACGTTGATTGAGGCCTTTATCTTCATATGCCGATTTTAGAGCTTCCCAGCAGGTCGATTCTGTAACTCGCTATTTGGTTGACGTTATGGCGTCGGATTCGGTATCCCTCCCGTGCAACGACAGGTCGATAACGACATTGGAATTCTCTAATCGGGCATAGCGAAGTTTGGTCGTTGCATTTCAAAATAACGACGTCGCTATGTGATCCGACAATATTTCGGTCTAGAGCGAGCGAAAGGTAGCAACGCGTGGTTTTTAGCCAATGGGAAGACGTATTGATAATAGTTTCCAATTGTTATCACGGGTAGAAGATCACTGCAGTTTGCAAAATGTCGGATTCATATTTTTTGCCGTGATGAATATACAAAGGAATGACCGGGGTGAAGTTAGCAATAGATTCTAGCAATAGAAAAAATCGATGGGGAACCTAGCAATAGATTCTGGCAATAACTTTTTTTTTCATTTCGAGTGGATTGCTTTCATGAAAAACATTCTTGTTGACAACAATATGAATCATTCCCGACCTAAAATTGAATTGCAAAGACAGAAAATTCGAGAATGATTTTTTCCCGAAAACTTCTAAGTCCCGCCGCCCTCCGAGTTCAGTATGGGCGAACGGCGTTTTTATTTTATATCTCCTGAACCACTTGCTCTCTCACCTTTAAACTTGGTGTGGGTGTTAGTTGTGTAGAGAGGAATGGATTCCAAGTGTCAAAATTCCCCGGGCGGCCGTCAGGGGCCGGGGGGGGGGGGGAATGTGTTTCGCGATTATCAGGGTTCCGGGAAAAATGGCAAAAATGGGTCAAGGAGGGGGTCTCTCACTTTGGAACTATTTTTCCTAGATTCCTAGATAGTTTCTCTAGGGGATAGCATAGCCAGATTTGGCCGGGCGGCCGTCAGGGGGTGGGGGGGATTTTCCAAAAAAAGTTATTGCTAACTTCACTTTTGCCTGAAAAAGGGTCAAGGAGGGGGTCTCTCACCTTGAAACTCGGGCAGTATGTAAGTATGCCGAGTAGGTAGGAAGGGGTGGTGTCAAATTTGCCCGGGCGGCCGTAGGGGAGGGGGTACCGAATTTTAAAATTTGAAAATTTGAAAAATTCAAATTCGCGTTTTTTCCACGTTTTACGTCATTCTGAACACATTTAGTCGATATGTTGAAAGAGGGGGTTTTGAACGAAATTTTTTCTAAGTCCCAGTCCCGAGGCTGGCTGCATCGCAGAAAAACGTCTAAGTCCTGATGCCCTCCGAATTTAGTATAGGCGAACGGCGTTTTTATTTTATATCTCCTGAACCACTTGCTCTCTCACCTTTAAACTTGGTGAGGATGTTGGGTGTGTAGAGAGGAATGGATTCCAAGCGTCAAAATTCCCCGGGCGGCCGTCAGGGGCCGGGGGGAGGGGGGAATGTGTTTCGCGATTATTAGGGTTCCGGGAAAAGTGGCTAAAATGGGTCAAGGAGGGGGTCTCTTACTTTGAAACTATTTTTCCTAGATTCCTAGATAGTTTCTCTAGGGGATAGCATCGCCAGATTTGGCCGGGCGGCCGTCAGGGGGTGGGGGGGATTTTCCAAAAAAAGTTATTGCTAACTTCACTTTTGCCTGAAAAAGGGTCAAGGAGGGGGTCTCTCACCTTGAAACTCGGGCAGTATGTAAGTTTGCCGAGTAGGTAGGAAGGGGTGGTGTCAAATTTGCCCGGGCGGCCGTAGGGGAGGGGGTATCGAATTTTAAAATTTGAAAATTTGAAAAATTCAAATTCGCGTTTTTTCCGCGTTTTACGTCATTCTGAACACAGTAGAGAGTTTTTGCTTCACACGGTGGCGAGCTCCCGTGAACGTGAAGCTACGGAAAACTAGAGTTGATGCTAACCTCCCCACTCCTTTTTACCACGGGACCGTGACTGTTACCATAGAAACGGGACGCTCCGTGGATTCTGTTATCATAACCTGACACCAAGAGACCTTGACTGAGAAGTTGGCCACCATTTTCGTTCTTGCTGAAGTGGAAGGTACAGAATGGAACTAACTACAAAAACCTAGTTTTGAGTGATCAAGCATCAAAGTTATTTCAAGTTTGTAAATCAGGTGATAATTTTATTGGAATTTCCTTCTTTTACTCTCAAATTTAAATTAATTCTGCCTCATTTCCTACTTTGAGAAAATGCAATATCTGTTGTAGAACGCCTAAAATTCAAATTATATGTGGCTGGTTTCTGTCTGAGATTTTGGAAAACGCTGTTACCAAATCTGAGTGATGAACCAACTCAGTTGGTTCCATTCTGAGGAATTCTAAACGATTATTCACACTCAACCTTCAGTTGTTCGTAATCCTAAATTCATCATTCTTCTAGAAGAAAGCGATACCTTACTCATAACCTCACCCTCACAAATTCTCAAAATTCTATTTTTATAGGTTTTTATATAATCCTGTTTCAATTTTTTATCCGACCAAACAATATTCTGAGTATTATTGGTAGGTGAAGTGGTAAACAGGGTGTTTCACGAAAAGGTTGCACCCCCCTTCATTTCCCCAAAATTCAGCCTTAATAAATTGGGACCATCGCTATTCTTCATGGTTTTTTGTAAGGAATCCAGGAAAAATACTTTCGCGCAAAATACTTGCATGCAGGTGCGCAATTAACACCAACTTCATTTATTCAAATGGACCCCCCCCCCCCCCCTTTATCACAAATTCGTCAAATTTCATGACAAATTCATACCCGAACCAAATTTTTTTATTGCGCGCAACCTGACTTTTTGAACGCTCTAAGTTGCGCAACTCCACAATTGCACAAAAAATTAGGTTTTGGAGGACCCTTAGTGTGGCACATGTTTTTCCATCATTTTTTGACTCTGAATCACAGGGTGTCATCCGTTTTTAAATTTGACTGGTATTTTTCTATTTTGCGCGAAAGTATTTTTCCTGAATTCCTCACAAAAAACCATGAAGAATAGCGTTGGTCCCAATTTTGTACGCTGTATTTTGGGGAAATGAAGGGGGGTGCAACCTTTTCGTGAAACACCTTGTATATGCAGTTTGATGCATAGTTTTACTATCAAATTGAAATTATAATTAAATTGTTGGCAAACTTCTTATAAACTCATGAACACAATTGGCATTTTAGAAATAGCATATGACTAAAAATGATGATATTTTAGGCCTATCTTTTGTTATAAGTTTTTCTCTAAGTCCCAAAATTTTCTGTGTTCACGTATATGGTATTACACCTAATTAATAAATACTTATATTTTGAAATATAATAAATTACAATAAACTCGGGAAAGTTATTATATTTTTTAAAATGCACAGGGGTTAGAATGAGTTTTAAATGTGTTATTGCCTGAACACATTTTTAGATCAGTTTTCTTTCACTATTAATCAAGTGAAATATCAAATGAAATTATGATCAAGTGAACTACCAACATCATTCGTGATTATATTCGGACCTCAAAATTCAACATGACATGTTGAAAAGTAATTTTAATATGATAAACATTGCCTAACACATTGTGTTAGGCAATGTTTATCATATTAAAATTACTTTTTGCATGGGGGAACTATACATATATTTTTGTAGAGTTAAATAAACCTCTATTGAAGTTCCACTGCAGTGCTCTGTAATAACCTAAAGTAGTTTCAATGTGAGGTAGGTACTAATTTTTAAAGTATATTTTGGTAAGAATTGAAGAAGAAAGTAAAAGAAATCTTGCGATTCGCAAAACCAAAGCATGTAATAACTGTTATCAGTGTGTAACCTACCTAAAGGTTGCATCTTGCGGTGGCAGGAACCCGACCGCGGGAGGCGACCGTGTGAAGAGCGCTTCAAACGGGCGGGCTTCACGAACGCGCGGCCCCGCGACAACTTCGGGAAACTTCGTACCTTTCCGGTCATCATCGGACCTCGTTATTTCCACGGACGGTGCCTCCCACGGTGCGACCGTGTGAAGCAAAAACTCTCTATTTAGTCGATATGTTGAAAGAGGGGGTTTTGAACGAAATTTTTTCTAAGTCCCAGTCCCGAGGCTGGCTGCATCGCAGAAAAACGTCTAAGTCCTGATGCCCTCCGAATTTAGTATAGGCGAACGGCGTTTTTATTTTATATCTCCTGAACCACTTGCTCTCTCACCTTTAAACTTGGTGAGGATGTTAGGTGTGTAGAGAGGAATGGATTCCAAGCGTCAAAATTCCCCGGGCGGCCGTCAGGGGCCGGGGGAAGGGGGGAATGTGTTTCGCGATTATTAGGGTTCCGGGAAAAGTGGCTAAAATGGGTCAAGGAGGGGGTCTCTTACTTTGAAACTATTTTTCCTAGATTCCTAGATAGTTTCTCTAGGGGATAGCATCGCCAGATTTGGCCGGGCGGCCGTCAGGGGGTGGGGGGGATTTTCCAAAAAAAGTTATTGCTAACTTCACTTTTGCCTGAAAAAGGGTCAAGGAGGGGGTCTCTCACCTTGAAACTCGGGCAGTATGTAAGTTTGCCGAGTAGGTAGGAAGGGGTGGTGTCAAATTTGCCCGGGCGGCCGTAGGGGAGGGGGTACCGAATTTTAAAATTTGAAAATTTGAAAAATTCAAATTCGCGTTTTTTCCGCGTTTTACGTCATTCTGAACACATTTAGTCGATATGTTGAAAGAGGGGGTTTTGAACGAAATTTTTTCTAAGTCCCAGTCCCGAGGCTGGCTGCATCGCAGAAAAACGTCAGTCCTGATGCCCTCCGAATTTAGTATAGGCGAACGGCGTTTTTATTTTATATCTCCTGAACCACTTGCTCTCTCACCTTTAAACTTGGTGAGGATGTTGGGTGTGTAGAGAGGAATGGATTCCAAGCGTCAAAATTCCCCGGGCGGCCGTCAGGGGCCGGGGGGAGGGGGGAATGTGTTTCGCGATTATTAGGGTTCCGGGAAAAGTGGCTAAAATGGGTCAAGGAGGGGGTCTCTTACTTTGAAACTATTTTTCCTAGATTCCTAGATAGTTTCTCTAGGGGATAGCATCGCCAGATTTGGCCGGGCGGCCGTCAGGGGGTGGGGGGGATTTTCCAAAAAAAGTTATTGCTAACTTCACTTTTGCCTGAAAAAGGGTCAAGGAGGGGGTCTCTCACCTTGAAACTCGGGCAGTATGTAAGTTTGCCGAGTAGGTAGGAAGGGGTGGTGTCAAATTTGCCCGGGCGGCCGTAGGGGAGGGGTACCGAATTTTAAAATTTGAAAATTTGAAAAATTCAAATTCGCGTTTTTTCCGCGTTTTACGTCATTCTGAACACATTTAGTCGATATGTTGAAAGAGGGGGTTTTGAACGAAATTTTTTCCAGTCCCAGTCCCGAGGCTGGCTGCATCGCAGAAAAACGTCTAAGTCCTGATGCCCTCCGAATTTAGTATAGGCGAACGGCGTTTTTATTTTATATCTCCTGAACCACTTGCTCTCTCACCTTTAAACTTGGTGAGGATGTTGGGTGTGTAGAGAGGAATGGATTCCAAGCGTCAAAATTCCCCGGGCGGCCGTCAGGGGCCGGGGGGAGGGGGGAATGTGTTTCGCGATTATTAGGGTTCCGGGAAAAGTGGCTAAAATGGGTCAAGGAGGGGGTCTCTTACTTTGAAACTATTTTTCCTAGATTCCTAGATAGTTTCTCTAGGGGATAGCATCGCCAGATTTGGCCGGGCGGCCGTCAGGGGGTGGGGGGGATTTTCCAAAAAAAGTTATTGCTAACTTCACTTTTGCCTGAAAAAGGGTCAAGGAGGGGGTCTCTCACCTTGAAACTCGGGCAGTATGTAAGTTTGCCGAGTAGGTAGGAAGGGGTGGTGTCAAATTTGCCCGGGCGGCCGTAGGGGAGGGGGTACCGAATTTTAAAATTTGAAAATTTGAAAAATTCAAATTCGCGTTTTTTCCGCGTTTTACGTCATTCTGAACACATTTAGTCGATATGTTGAAAGAGGGGGTTTTGAACGAAATTTTTTCCAAGTCCCAGTCCCGAGGCTGGCTGCATCGCAGAAAAACGTCTAAGTCCTGATGCCCTCCGAATTTAGTATAGGCGAACGGCGTTTTTATTTTATATCTCCTGAACCACTTGCTCTCTCACCTTTAAACTTGGTGAGGATGTTGGGTGTGTAGAGAGGAATGGATTCCAAGCGTCAAAATTCCCCGGGCGGCCGTCAGGGGCCAGGGGAAGGGGGGAATGTGTTTCGCGATTATTAGGGTTCCGGGAAAAGTGGCTAAAATGGGTCAAGGAGGGGGTCTCTTACTTTGAAACTATTTTTCCTAGATTCCTAGATAGTTTCTCTAGGGGATAGCATCGCCAGATTTGGCCGGGCGGCCGTCAGGGGGTGGGGGGGATTTTCCAAAAAAAGTTATTGCTAACTTCACTTTTGCCTGAAAAAGGGTCAAGGAGGGGGTCTCTCACCTTGAAACTCGGGCAGTATGTAAGT